>JAMZEH010000018.1:15170000-15770000 GCA_024699665.1 Ostrea denselamellosa
GTTCGGAGCAGGGAGGGATCTTTATCGTGCTACACCTGCTGTGACATGGTACCTCGGTTTTTACGTTCGCAACCGAAGGACCGCCCTATTCATTCTTCTCTTACGACAAGGAAGGGGTTCTAAACCGGATCCCTACGAGGCCCGGTTTTGTACAAAGTACTAATATTTACTGTACATAATGATAATAATAATTATTACTAGTCCTTCCCGATTATGTATGATTACTATTAGTCACTAATTATTTACATGGTATTTAGTGGTTGTGTACAATTCCTACTATTCAGTCCTCTCGCTTGTCGTAAGAGGCGAGTAAATAGGCCGATTTTTCGGTTGAGAAAGCAAAAGGTCCCGTGTCAGCAGGTGTGACACAAGAAAGATTCCTCCCTGCTCAAATGTCATAAGCACCAATCACATGCCTAAATTTTCAGCCCTTCACCAGCATTAGTGACGTCTCCATATCAGTGAAAAATTCTCAAGCGGGTCGTTAAACAATATACAGCCAAAAAAACAATTCATGCTATTCACTGTTTATGTACAAAATATTTACCGGTGACATCCATAGCGTTGCTGAAGTCAAAAAGAAGCAAGAAGATGTACCACATGATCTACAGAATCAATCAATCAATCATTCAATCATATATGAAGCATACAAAATAATGTTTATTTAATATTTATTATAATTCTTAGTACATTTCAACAAAAAGTGAATGTTTATTACGTACATTAAAAAAACCGAATAGTTGATTATGATTGTTTTTAAATCCAGCTGTTTTTGATTTGGACCACAAAAATTGTCCATTTAGAAAATTGCATTGCACTTGATTCGTCCTATGTCAATCATCATACAAACTTGGGTAATGGAGGAGCTTTTGTATCTCGCAATTATTTGTAATTTTTTATATCTTTTTTTTAGAATATGTCAGATACAGAAGGTATGTGATGTAACAATTGACCAGGCTCTCTTGAACTTGCCATTCTCGGATCCAGCATCCAGGCCTGGATTAGTATTATAATTATCAAATGAAGTTACTTCGTGATATAGAGTGCAACAAAAGCATTACACTTCAAATAAATTCATGTATACTTTCCAAATGAGCCTGATGGGACTGCTGCATGTATTTTTGAGAATAGATGTATTCTGTACCAAAAACTATTTACAAATTATCGTTCGGTATGGATGGGACAGTACAGTTGTTGCGGCGGACAATATGCGATTGTGATGTCCATCTACTTAATAAATTGAAGACTAAAAGAAGGTACAAGGATTTAATCATGATTTTGATTCTAAAGTGCAGACAGCAAGGAGGTCGAGTCATAAAACTGTGCTCATCTACGATAAAGTCGTGTAAAGGTTTACAGTGTTCTTCCCAATAAGTGCCCTTAAATGTTGTATTAATTTGTCAGAATATATGCCTTCACAATATTAGCTTTAAAATGAATGTAGATTGTCTTCAGATTTGAACTTCAGTGGACAAGGGCATAGTTTAAGTATGTGAAATTCGAAAATACATGACTGACATTCTTGTCTACAAATGTTGCTGAAACATAGCTATTTTATTATCGATGCACATATTCGTTTTCTGCAATTGATATTCGTATTTTTAAGTGATGTGCATACTCGTATACCTTAGAACATACCAACCCTATGTAATATTTGTGTGTGTACACAATTGTAGCACTAGCATCATCTGTATAGTACTTCTTAGTTATAAGGATTTTAGATTTAACAAAACGAAAATCTTTCATTTGACACAATTGTATTGAAACAATCAAAATTAACAAATTTATTTAAATCACAACCTGTCTTAGGCCAGAAAAAGGTCACAATGGGTGTTCAAAGAAAGTCTTTCAAATAATACACACTCTCATTGCCAGAATAAAATTTAACTAAACACTTCTTAAAATTGCGTAATTACAACATATACTACTAAACATTTGATAGGGATAATGTGATATTTGAGGCATAGAATGCCATGAATAAAAATAAGATGTGAAATTTTGGTCCCAATGGAGTCGCATAGCTATCTTTAACTGATATTTTGATATTGTGTCATGAAATGCACGGGTAGCTTTGGGCTTAGCGTGAACGTTTGCCTTGCGACAGTATTCAGTTAAGGTAATCAACCAGACTCGACAATACATATTGAAAGTTTGTGGTTTAGTGTTGCCTGAAAGTTGACATAAAGACACTCTAAGATGCAGCGTCAGCAACGTAGGAGGCGTTTAAGCTTGGACATGATGGGCAGAGGCATTGGGCTCTTGGAATCTGGAGTCACACAAACTGACGTTGCTGTAAGGCCCAACGTCTCTCAGAGTGTTGTGTCCAGGATGTGGCAACGGTACCAATTGACAGGCAGTGTTCAGAGACAACATGGTGGAGGTCGTCCAAGGGCAACAACCGCTGCTGATGACAGATTTTTAATTGTGCAAGCCAGACGAAATCCTCGACAAACGGCAACGCAGCTGAGAAATGACCTTCAGAACGCTGTTGGGACACGCGTGTCTACCCAGACAATCAGAAGACGTCTCTGGCAGAATGGTTTGAGGTCCAGAAGAACAGCTGTCCGTGTACCTCTTACACCAAGACATGTGCGTGAACGGTTAGATTGGGCAAGAGACCATGCTGCTTGGACTGTTAATGATTGGAGGCCTGTGCTCTTCACTGATGAATCTAGGTTTTGTTTGGATCACACAGATCGAAGGACGCGAACCTGGAGACGGGCCGGAGAACGTTTTCTTCATCAGCACATTGAGGAACATGACAGATACGGAGGTGGTTCCTTGATGATATGGGGTGGAATTTCATGTTCTTCGCCACGGAACACTGAATGCAGCCAGATACAGGGATGAAATCTTAGACCCCATAGTGAGACCCTATGCTGGTGCAGTTGGTCCAACATTCATTTTAATGGACGATAATGCCAGACCTCATCGTGCAAGGGTTGTCCAACAGTATCTGGAACATCAAACTATCGAGCGAATGGACTGGCCTGCTAGATCCCCGGACATAAATCCCATAGAGCATGTATGGGACATGTTAGGGAGGGCCCTTGCGTCACGTCAAAGACAACTTGTCACTCTCGATGACCTTCAGGCGGCCCTTGAAGATGAATGGAGACGTCTGCAACAGGACCGGGTCAGGCGATTGATTGCAAGCATGCCAAGGATGTGTCGCAGTTTGATTGAAGCACATGGTCATCATACACGCTATTAAAGACAAGATTCTTTGTTCCGGGCCCGATTTGGATCTGTTGTTATTGCCTTCAACCATAATGTCGTTTGACAGCATTTTGTTTTTGTCTATTTAAGGCGTTGTTGCTGTTGACTGTTATGATGAATTGTTACAAAAATGCCATTCTAAACTTCAAATTAAACATTTCAGTAAAAAAAATGGTTAGTCCTACTTTCTTACACTTCACTAATAATATTTCTGAATATCCCTATCAAATGTTTAGTAGTATATAATATGAACTAGAAGCCTTTTGATGTTTCTTTTATATCATGCTATTTTTAATAATATTTTAAGTTTTTATTTATATTTTTAAATATGTTAAACACTATTAAAGATTATTTGTTTTGTCATTGTTCTTGAAATTATATGCAATGGTATCAATATTGTGATTTTATAATTGGAATTTCTGTAGATTATCTTAATGTTGAGCAAACTGCCAGGAGAAAATGAGTGCCGACAGTTTGCCGTAAACTGTGTGCCAGAGAAAACAATTACAGACAAACCATATACTTGCGGTACATTTGCCGCAAAGTGTGTACCACAAGTATGCAGCAAGAGTGTGACGCTAGTTTGCCGCAAACTATGTGCCAGGGAAAAAAATGCATACGAAATATATACTTGCGGCACAGTTACCGCACACTGTATGTCAGACATATGCAGCAAGAGTGTGCTGCACATCTGCCAGAACAGTGTATCAGAGGAAGAAATACCATATGAAGAATTTACTTGCGGCAAACTTGTGTTGCAAATTTGCAGCGACAGTATGCCACAGGGCTTATATTTTGTTAACGTCAATAAACGAAAAGGCTAAGATAAGAAACAGTACTCAATCTCGTAATTCCAATCAAAAATACAAATCAGAGAGATGAGTAAACACGGACCCCTGGACCTACCAGATCTCTTTCTTGGAATTAGAAGAAAAGGCATATTACTGAATGTGTAATTTTGTTTTGTACTTTTTGTGTACCACAACATACACGCAAGTTTTTTTAAAACACTTATTTCAGGACGTATTCATGGATAAGTAGGTTCGTGAACGGTATAATGGGCAATTTTATGAAACAATAGTATTTTGTGGCATTTTCAAGATGATTCGGCACACATGGATTTAATTATCTATACATGTATACTAAATTGTGAACCATTTACCTAATGCACGCGATTTAAACTTTCTAACATTTATCATTTTGTTAAACAGATATATTCATTTTTATTTGTCGCTAATGGTTTTACCCATTTATGTGTCATATGATTTTGTTTACATATCTGCTGAAGGATAAATGCGACTCATACGAAAGTCCTTTCGCATGCACGTTGTGACCGATGTCTTAGGAAACTGAACCAAATTTAAACCCCCACCCCACCCCCGAAATGAATAAAAAAAACTGAAAAGTCAATACGTTTTATGCAGTTTCAAGAATTTTCACACAATTATGCACATGTTATGATGAGTGAAGTCAATGGGAATATGAGTTCATAATGTGGAAATATCTGGAGAGTTGTGTATAAGTATCCCCTACCATTTTATTCAATAATCATATACTTACATTGGCGTCAATTATCCCTTAATATATAATTTTTGAATAGCGCACCTGTCGCAATGATGAGACTGCTCCTGGAATTTAAATTCAATAATACAAGGTAAGTAATTATTGTCTTAAATACATGGATGTTTCTCCAAGAGTCTAATCAGCAATAATGGTTCGTAGACTAGTAGGGAGGACATGGAGTATCTTTGGGACATAGTGTGGCCATTGTTCTTATTGTCTTATCGACGGAAACGGGTTTCCTATGCTTTACATTCATTTTTTGGTTGTCTAGTAAATAAATGTCAGGAGTACAAAACATGTTTATCCATTTAAGGGTGTGTTTATTTTCGGGGAAAAATGGAGCTTTGTAAAGAAAACCGATATGATCTGATTTCATAAGATATAGGTTACGCATATTCCAATAAGGGAAAAACAAAGCAAATTGTTTTAGGCAGTTGATATTTGTACGGATAGACTAAAGACTAAAAAATTTAATATGAACGAATTGGAAACACTGTAAAACGTTTAGAAAGAAGGGACATTTGTAAAGTTGGACTCTAAAATATTGTATTTATCAACAAAACAACACTTTATTATTCAGAAACTAATACTAATACAACAATCTATGTGAAATGCTTAAATGAGCTACTAAATGAAATTGTAGTGCAGAGATCCACCTTAAGTGAACTGCGATGATAATGAATCGCCCACGATTTTGATATTTCTGTAGACAGTTATTAAGAAACTTAACTAATTACTATTTATATTGTTTAATCTGGTACTAAGATATTTTTTAAAAGTTGCGCAATCAGCAATAGTTAAATTATTTTGAAAATACACATGTTCACCGTCACTGATCCTCCTCTTGTTTGTTGTTACATAAAACCTCCTCACACCGCCTCCAATCATTCCCACTGCCTGCCGCTGTTCTCTCTTTATTCCACGACCGCCAGCCAGCATCTACCCTCTTTCTCTCTATTTTGCGGCGCCATGTTGTATTTGATAGCCCATGCTTTCTTCTTCCTTGGGGTCCCCATGTTAAGGAGGTATACTACATTTCATAATGACCAAACTCCTATTTAAACATGGATGAAAATATCAATAACAGAAATATATTTATTTCTCTTAACATGTGATTGATTTGCTGAGTAGCTTAGTCCGTTAATGCGTAGGCTGTTGATCTTAAATCGCATGCCCAATTACAGCAGGACATTGTTTTCTTCTAAAAGTACATTTCTGACTAAATAAATCAAATTTGAAAGTTTTGAATTCCAAAATAGTACTGTACCTGTCCTCCTTGAGTGGTATCCCTCCTACGAAATGTGTCTATTGTTTTATTGTCTACTTTTTTCATTGTCAATGTTTCACTTCCATATAAAAGTACTCGTAGTACAAGCAAAATAGTACAAAATATTATGAGTGTTTGGTAAAAATGATTGATTATATATTGTTTAACGTCCCGCTCGAGAATTTTTCACTCATATGGAGACGTCACCATTGCCGGTGAAGGGCTGCAAAATTTAAGACCTATGCTCGGTGCTTATGGCCTTTGAGCAGGGAGGGATCTTTGCCATGCCATACTTGCTGTGACACGGGACCTTGGTTTTTGCGGTCTCATCCTAAGGACTTCAACATTTAGTCGCCTCTTACGACAATCAAGGGGTACTGCAGATACTCACGGGGTTGGTAAAAACGAACCCTATGAAACACTAGAGGTGTATTTCACATCCATCTTTCCATAAATTCTACTGTATTATCATTTGGAAGCGAAAACATTTGAAGTGAGAAAAGACGTAGTGGTTAAAAGATTTTGATCACCGATGGCAGCTGACGCAGTTGGTAAAGTACCTATCGACAAAGATAACAGAATCACAGTAGGTTCGGATTGTGGCGTGATGTCTTTTGTTTTCACTCCTTCTTGTTACAATATCTTAATAATGACATTATATAAACGACAATGAAGAAAGAGCATAATAGAAATATTTTTCACAATATACCGTTGTTTATAAACATTGAAGTTATCATAAGAATGAACAGTTATAAAAATAACCGGGCTTTTAACCATTACGAATTTCGTTTGTCAGTTCTAGTGGAATATCACACAAAAGAAAAAAAAAACAACGGACAAGATCATAAATGCACTCGTCTCTTTCCAGAAGCACTAGAGATAGCGTTGTTTGACTTTGGCGATTAACCCGTCTGACCGCCACAGTTTCTGATATAATAAGAATGTAGCCACATGGTGAGTAGCCAGCCAACATCAATTTATTATTTCTAAAGAACCGGTCACTATTTAGTAACTAATAATAACGACCTCTTTAAGTCTTAGGTATAATATTTATCATAGTTTGTCCCCACGATATAAACACTAGTTAGTGAATGTTTGATTTTTCTGTCTGTCACATCGAAAGTTATGTTATAAAAGTCCATGTAAGTCACGCGAATTGTATGCATTTCGGAAAATACATAAAAATGAATAGAAAGTTACATCCAATTAAACACCGAGTGTCTGACTGTATGTAGTGGTTGTACTTAGATTTACTTTTCTATGATTTAGTTTACATCAATCCATTCACTACTTACAGACTTTATTTGATCGTGTGTTAAACAAAACTTAATAACCCCATTTAAATATCCCGATCACAAAGCGAAACGCATAGTACTTTTTCATATTCATTTTAGTCCGTGGGGATCCGGGTTGTTAGAATAGATCCTCAGCACCCCTGGCTTGTCGTAAGAGACGACTAAATGGGGCGGTCCTTCGGATGAGACCGCAAAAACTGAGGCCCTGTGTCACAGCAGGTGTGGTACGTTAAAGAACCCTCCCTGCTCAAAGGCCATAAGTGCCGAGCATAAGCCTAAATTTTGTAGCCCTTCACCGGTAATGGTGACGTCTCCATATGAGTGAAGTATTCTCGAGCGGGACGTTAAACAATATATAATCAATCAATCATATTCATTTTAAGACATGACAAACACTTTGCAATGGATTTATTGATAACAAAAAATTGATGTAAACGCCGGATTAATAATCAAAGTATCACAGCCACTAATGATAATTACATTCATTAAAAGTCAATGTCAGCTAAGTACAATGTCCAGTGATCTCCTACAAGCATCAATGACTGCTTGACTAAGTCTTCCCATGGACGTAATTAAGTATCGAAAACTGTGTAAGGGTTTTATTCCACCTAACCGTAGATCGTGGACCAATTGTTGCAAAGTCCGAGGTTGTGTTTGTCTTTTGCAAATGCGCCTATCCAGTCCGTGCTATGCATGTTTTATATGGTTCAAATCTGGTGATGGTGATGGCCAAGTAAATCCTGGATGCTATGTCTTAGCAGAACACCGCGTGTTAGACGATCAGTATGTGGTCTGGGGTGCTGCTTTATTGGCTGTATGACGTCATCAATATACCGTTGAGCCGCAAGATACCCTGTGAACCAATACCACTGTATTCGGTTTGGGGAATGTTATAGAGTCAGAACAATGCCACGAACAGGTCTCAGCATCCCATAGTCAATTACGGACAGTTTGGTACGATATTCTGACAATCTCAAAATGAAAGATGCTGTTGATGATGCTGTTGTGAATAGTGGACAGAGTTGACGCAATGAAGCGATCTCATGCTGCTGACGTCATGCATGATCTAACTGCTCTATGACGACCATTTATTGAAAGACGCTGCTGATATCTGCTCCAAAGGAGAGATATGCAGCATTGAAATATCTTGCAGCTGCAATTTGTGACACATCTGTTTCCCAACTGATTGTTGCGTTGATCATTATTTAGACGCGGCATTTCTCAAAAGCAGTTCAATTTAAATACAGCGCAATAAGATATCGAAACACCGTGCGTTTAACTGACGTCTGCATCATTATTAGAAACTTACAACAATAAAGCGTTACAGAGACCGATTTTAAGATTTCATGAAAACGCGCTTTATTGTCGTCATCAAATTGTATATAATTTCTATCCTGTAAACCATAGCGTTAGATGTACAATTGTAATCACGCGATTCATTCTAAACCAAAAGAAGTGTATAAAAAAAATGAATTCAATATATTCCGAGAAAAAGTATTATAGCGCGTTTTCTTTAATCAGTATGAATTTATTTAATCTGTGTAGGTTCAGGAAAAAACATAAATTGGAATTTGAAACCTCTGTAACATCAAAAGTTTTCCTCAATTTAACAAAATACTCATACGCAGATTCATTGCGATGCGAATCAATTGAGATGCATAAACACAATATACAGGTAATGATAGAAAATTGTTATATAGAAAAGGGAAGTTAACAAAAATTGAAATCATCCCGTTTGTCATAAGGTTAAGTTGTTAGTTTGTCGTTAAAACATATTTCGAGTTCACTGGGATATATCGATTATTATTATGATTATTTATTGCTTTCCACCACACTCAACAATTTTTCAGTTATCTGGTGGCGTCCAGTTTTTATTGGTGGAGGAGCGAACCCAGATACAATGTACCTGGGAAGAGACCACCGACCTTCCGCAAGTAAACTGGCAAACTTGCTCATATAACGCCACGGCCGAGATTCGAACACGCGCCGACAGAGATGAGAGGGTTTGTGATTTTGAGCCCGATAACCACTCGGCCACGGAGGCCCCCGGGGATATATCGAAATGACATGGATGAGAGTGATTATTGTAAACAGATAAAACATAAATATACTTAAATTCCGAGTTGAAGGCCACAGCAAGAGTTTTATTCTTCTTATATAGAAGTTTTTGAATGAATTTGCCTCTTAAGAATATAACAGCAATTCCAAGACACCATTGGAAGATCGGATTATCAAAGACTTTAAAGAAGTCAATGAAGAACGTCTTCAAAAAATCAAGCCAGGTCTGGACGACCACTGGATGCCACCGACGAAGAATTGTGTCACAAAGTTCGGAATCTGATATACTCTGATACACTAACTGGAGTGTACTATGCAAACTTGCTAGAGCAGCTGAGAACCGCCATCCGTGACAAACGCCAAAACAAACTCTCTAAAGGTGTTTTTCTGCAACAGGACAACGCGGGAGTCCACACTTGCAAAGTTACAATGGACGCTGTTGAAGGAAACGGGTATGAATTAATAGCACATCCTGCCTATTCGCCTGACCTAGCTCTTAGTGACTTCTTCCTATCAAAAGCATATCCATGGACATTATTTCCGGTCTGAAGAAGAAGTGACGGCAATTGAGGAGTGGGTCAATGGAAAGGACCCTGACTTTTTCAGTTCTGTGCTGATGGCACTTCAACAACGTTGGTCTAAGTGCATCACATTAAAGGACAATTACATCAAAAAAAGATAGGTGGATCTCAACCAGAAATATGTTAGGCTGGTTACTTTTTGACTCACCCTTGTATTATAGTCATTTTAATTTCATTTCCTGCAAAATCGATCATTTACATAAATGCATATTTTGCTTCAAATAGATATTCCTTCCAGCTATTTATCAATACAAAGAAATAATAATTTTGCATATGTCACATATGTTTTGTGTATTACTCCGTTTTCTTGATCAAGATATAGAGTTCACGGTCGGTTTGACCGGTCGACTGGGGATGCTTACTCTTAGACACCTGAACTCGCCTCTGGTATACCCAGGTTCCATTTTGCTCTACTCTTATTTTGTATTCCTTACAGCAGGTATGAGATTGATCACTGTTCGTTACGAGTGGTTTAAGAATGGGGATAGTGAAGTGCAGATTCCAAGTTAGTATCCGCCCGAGGATTTTTATACATATTTACTAAAATAGATCCAAAATTGCATATTTTCGAAGAATATACTTACTATATATCATCATTACTTTGATCATCATATCATTTCGTGTCACTGAAGAGACATTATTTGGCGAAATGGACATCTGGTGCATCAAAATTGGTACCGTTTTCTGTTATATATTACCACCACTGGGTCGATGCCTTTGCTGGTGGACTGTTAGTCCCCGAGGATATTCACCAGCCCAGTACTTCGGTATTAGCATGAAATACGGATAAAAATTTGCTGTCAGAAAATTAAGAAATTCATGTCAAAATTACGGATTATCTCCCTCATGCATAGCTCTGATGCTTTGCCGGATTTAGCTCCACTATTTGGTATTTTGTGGTCATTTCAGCTCTTCCATGTTTTTTCCTATTTCGGATTTCGATATTTTTCATTTGCGCATCACTGAAGAGACATTACTTGTTGATATGCGCATCTGGTACATCAGAATTGGTACCGTTTATGTTATATATTTAAAAAAAACTCTTTCAAAGTGTACTGAGTCACCCTAAATGAAACCATAGCAGATACTCGTCATAAATTCCTTACACAAAAATACCTGATAATTGGTATGTTAATGAATAACTCACCTTGGGTCTTTGTGACAGGGTGATATAATTCCTTATTTTAGATTTTCTGATTCCTTCACACACTATTTGAAATTGGAATTCATTGCAATTGTACTGGAACTCATTGTAAATTATTTGCAACGCTCAACATTTGCCTACACAATCGTTTTACAGTAAGGAAAATCAGTTACCATTTTGAAAGCAAATTCTCATAAAATGACCGTTCTATTTCTGGAAAAAGTAGTTGGCGATTTCTGCATGCATGATAATTTAGTGCATTCATTGAGGGTATGCAATTTACTTAAACGGAAAACATTGCTTTGTGAGATACCAGGAATGATTGGAAATGATCGTTTGGTGCTAGTGGAAGCTGGAAGCTTGGAGTCCATACTAACACTATAAATGCTTTATGGAGACGACATTAGCAAACTGGCACCGTTCGGGATAGCCCACGATCAGTGCTCCCGCGTGTGACATCAGGTCAACAAGACACGTATATACGGACGTCACATTTGCGTAATTGATTGCAATCGGCTTCTTTGACCTCAAGAAGCATCCTAGGGCATCGTTTCAATAACAGAGATTGGATGGAAGTTCTATTTACGTACGAGTCGATATCTCATCTCGACAGCAGTGACGGTGGTGTTCGGGCTTACCGTCGTGCCGAAGAACATTACATTGACGCCTGTGTTATTCAGCGTCACTAATTCATCGAAGTGAGCGCTATGGTGTCGGGTGGAATTACAACACATGGAAGGACCCAGTGGTTATATAGTAAGGGCAATTTAGCCGGCTTACGCTACCGTAATGAGATTGTAAGCCAGCATGTCAATCCATTTATCTATAACAACCAGAGTAACGTCATCTTGATTTTTATCACACCTGCTGTGACATGGGACATCGGTTTTGCGGTCTCATCCGAAGGACCGCCCCTTTAAGTCGCCTCTTACGACAAGCTAGGGTAATGAGGATTTATATTAGTCCGGATCCCCATGGGGACCGTGATTTGATGTTTGAATTGAAATACAATGCATTATATTAAATAATGATATAAACAATGCTACAGAATATTTTGTGTATGAATCCATAAATGCAATTACTAAACTACACAGTTTGTTTTTTCTGCTAGTATAGATAATTCAATTTTACAATTCTTCTGTTGGTTTTAATTGCTGAATCTGAATATTGTGAATTTCTAACTCATAACATCTGTTGCTCTATTTTCTTTCTAATACATTTTTAAAGATGTCTTTTTTTGTGTGTATTTTTTTATATGTTTTATTTAATTTTTTGTTTGTTTGTTTTTATTTATTTTATCGTCATTGTTTTCTTGAAACATTCCTACTAATTTTCTTTTCTTAGAAAATAGATATATAATGCTTTTCTATTATCATGTGTATACAAAGTTAAACTATCCTTTACTTGATAGTGCCCATTGCTGAAGTCTTCCTCTTGCTGTAATATACACGTTTATACTAAAATAATGGTCATTGATTCTTTAGAAGATAACATAATTATATTCGAATCGTTAGCAAATGTTAAGATAACTAACAATGATTATTCTCATAAAGTTTATAATGAATAAAAATAAGAGTAAAATTTTATTGGAATTAATTTGTTAATAGATACTATGTATGAAATATCAATTGTTAACCATATCCTAAACTGTCAGTTTTGGAATAAAGTGTATGTAATGCTCTTACTTCTAAGCAACATCCTTCGTCTTAAAAATGTTTAGTCTTGTATTTCAGAGTATTTCAAGTTCAAGTCTACACCTCTATAACGTGGGCCAAATGCTGTTTGAGTGTTTCATACCAATTGTTAGACCGTTCTTGACACACTGATTTTGACTACGGATTACTCCGTTTACCTGATCGTAATATGGGGCTCACGGCGGGTGTGGGCGGTCGACAGAGGATGCCTACTCCTCCTCGGCACCTGATCTCCCACTTCTAGTATGTTTAGGGATCGGTGTTTGCCCATCTCTCTGATTTGTATTTTCTATAGGACTTACGAGTTTGAATACTGTTAGTTATCTTAGCCTTTACTAAAAGAAAAATATGATACGTTTTGTGGGATTTCACTACGCAAACAATCTGTACATATACATGAATTCAAATGTTGCATAAATCACACACACAGAATAATGTATAATTTCGAATTCACCAATTGATTTTCTTGCTTACCAAATAATGCAAAATAGATGTTATACTGCTTTCGGAAAACTGAAGATACTTTACGGAGAATCTATTCTTGAAACTGCATCTATTAAAACAGGGGCCTCCATGGCCGAGTGGTTAGAGCATCGGCCTCAAATTCACAAGGTCTCTAACCCCTGTCGGCGCGTGTTCGAATCTCGGTCGCGGCGTTATGTGAGCAAGTTTGCCAGTTTACTTTCGGAAGGTCGGTGATCTCGTCCCAGATATATTGTATCTGGGTTCTCTCCTCCACCAATAAAAAAAAACTGAATGCCACCAGATACCTGAAAATTGTTGCGTGTGGCGGACAAAAAAACAACAAACAAAAATCTATTAAAACAAACAAAATATCTGCTTCCATATTATGATAGATGTAATTTCCACCCCGTTTTGTATCATGCTTGCCTTTGTCGTGAACATAGAACCCATGGTTTGTGTATTCTTCACTGTACAAAAACATCTTTCAACATTTTAGCTTAATATCCGCAGCCCATCTTATATTTGATCTACGATGCTCCCACACAGACATATCCTGGTCGTTTTTACTTTACCGTGTTTTCCACATCCAGCACTGGTTATCACACATATATCAAATTTTTAGTGAAACACGTCATGTCTGAATTCACCGTAAATATGTGATAACCTGTGCTGGATGTGGAAAACGTTATATAGGTGAACAGGGGACGACTTTACGAAGTCATATTCGTGTTCATAAACAACATATTTCAGTATCTGAATATAGGAAAGTTAAAGTTAGTGAACATTTAGATTTCTGTGGCCACGGACAATTTACTGTATTTCCGTTTTATAAACGAGACACAGGAAATACAATTTCCCGACGCGAAAAAAGACGCTTTATGCAGACTTTAAAACCTGTTCTCAATAGCTCCCTGTGAAAACTGTTTGCTCTGATGACGTCATAATATGTTTAATGCAATGACCTTTTCCCTTTATAGACTCTATTCACGCGCGCGACTAAGTTCGTTTTCAAAATGAGGCTGACCTCACAAACATTACATGTGCCTGTGGATACGAGAAATGAATGCAGAAGAAGCTCATGAATGAGTAATTATTGCTTCCCGTAGTGTGACGAGGACAGCCGCCAAGGCACTGCAACATCGTCGCATTCTTTTTTAAATGATCCATGTGTTCAGAAAAAATAACTCTATAGCATTAGGTGTTGAATTAATAAAGCCTGTAAACCTTAACGTTATAGTACTTATGAACATGTATTGAAATAGTGAGGCAACAAATTATTGAGACTTATATTAAGATTTAAATTATATTGTCTGCCAAAAGATATATTTATTTTGGGTATTAATTGAGTTTATTGAGATAGGGTTGTAAAGTTTATTTTTTTTGTTTTTGTTTATTCAGTAATTCGAATAAATGTAGGGTGTTAGTGAGTGTGTGTGTGTGAGAAGCAGTTATTGTAAATATTTTTTTATTTTCTTTTGTTTGTAAATAAAATTATTATTTGAAGTTCTCTTATGTGTCATTTGGAGACTGCCTGACTCTTTTACGTTACAGTCACCCCGTGGGGATCCAGGTTGTAAGAATAGATCATCAGTACCCCTTGCTTGTCGTAAGAGGCGCCTAAATGGAGCAATCCTTCGGATGAGATCGCAAAAACCGAGGCCCCGTGACACAGCAGGTGTGGCATGACAAAGATTCCTCCCTACTCAAAGGCCATAAGTGCCGAGAATAGGCCTGAATTTGCAGCCCTTCATCAGCAATGGTGACGTCTTCATATGAGTGAAAGATTCTCGAGCGGGACGTTAAACAATATTTAATCAATCAATCAATCCACGTTACACCGACACCAATCCCTTACAGTTATATATATATATATATATATATATATATATATATATATATATGTGTGTGTGTGTGTGTGTGTGTGTGTGTGTGTGTGGCATCAGGTTCTGACCCATGTATCTCAAACATGAATGTCTTTTTGAAATAAACTTGGAATCTTTTTTTTATTCAATTGTAGTGTATTAAAGCCAGGGTTGTGATAATTTAATTATAATTGATTTTTATGAAAAGTTTGATTTACTATTGAAAATAATGGTCGTTTAATTTTCTATGGTAAACCTTTGGTACTTTTATTTACTAATATAGTAAAAAGAAAAAAAAAACGCCCAATCGTATACCAAATATACTACTCGATAGCAGGAAAATATACCTTTCTAATATTACAAAGCTTACTATTTGGTTCAAATTCAATCTAACATATCAATAAAATATCACAAGTGCATCAATAAACATTAATTAGCGTTCTGTGTATTACTTCTTGAGTCAGTTAAGGGACATCAACATCATGCATGAGTGATAATAGAATTACATAAATGTGGGAAATTAACGATGGAGAAGCTGAAGTCATCCCGTTTCTCATAAAGCTGAGTGTTTACTTTGCCGTTAGCATCTATGTTCAATAAAATATCTAAGGACGAAACAGATGTGGAAGACCACAGAGAGTTTTTCTTTTCATGTCGAGAGTTTTTAATAAACTTTGCCTCATACGAATATGAATACAGTATAGCTATCAAAGAAGTACTATTGATATCCATAGGAATTCCAACAAACTGTAGGACGGTTTTTTGAGGTTTCATTCGAAGCACTCATTTAGTCGCCCCTTACGGCAGGCAAAGGGTACTGAGGATCTATCCTAACCCGGATCCCCTAGGAATACTATGGTGATAGGCGATAAATGTACTGAAATAGATGTGATATCACTGCAAGTCCATTTTCCTGTTGTGGAAAAATAGAAAATGCACACCATTATTATTTTTCCTGTCCAAAATTTGCAAAGACAAGGAAAGACTTCTTTGATCAATTTGCAAGATTTGATAAAATACATTATAGTAGCCCTTAATCTGCAATGATTCACTGACCGTTGGAGAAAAATAAATATGCTGTTCAAAAATATGTTTAAAAATCTAGTATATTTATGGTCATTTTTCAATTTAAAATTAAACTTACGCAAATAAATTTATTATATGTTTTAAGATATGTAATGATTCGTGTTTGTACATATGTCATAATATATGTAGACAAATTTTCTAAAACGGTAGGTCCATAGCATTTTTAGATGTCAAACGATGTACATGAATTTCACAATTGTCTTTTTGCAAGAAAGTGCTTTGATCGTACAGCAAATACAAGACATTTTTAAAACGCGAATGTTTGGGCAGAAACAAAAAATAATCGAATAAAGACTGTCGGAAGACACTTAAACGGCTTTCACACAGCTATCACAAAGCCTCCGTATGACATTAGAAAGATACGCTGGGAGATGGCACGGGTATAGATATTTAACTGCACGGTGTTTGAAAAGTTTCCACACAACCATACTGCGGATTTAAGACCACAGAACATTAAATTGGCAAGACTGAAACATACCGCATCCGTGACAGTCACACAAAATTTGACGTCACACTGCAATGGGCAGATAATAAGTCAGTGCAAATAAGAAGCGAGTGCCAGACATACACAACAAACCGATAGATAATAGTTTATTTATTGAAGAGTTTAATATTTTAATACTTACAACATTTCCCACTGGGTTATTGATAAAAAGATATAATTAACTGTGAGTATCCATTAATAGAAGAATCAACTGATAATTTCTAAATAGAAATTTATTTGTAATTCCACAAGAAAAATTTAAATGGTTTAGAAAAAATAATTTAAATGAAATGAAGGGAGGAAGCAATTCCGATCAAAGCAGCACCGTACATTAATATATTCTATAAATATTTATATTCTACTTAAGCATGCTCACATACTTAATAATAATGATTTACTGATAATAATGGTTGAAAATAGGTGTCATTGTATAGCAGCACTGTATTTGCATTATAATTTTGTCGGGGCTTTTGGCAATACATTGAGCTATGGTATGTTTTACAGATAGCATCTGGTCATCTTCACAGAAACAGTATCTTCACTTTATCCAAAATCTTAATGAGAATGGAGTTCTTCTACCGAACGGCGTCTGAAAAATCGAAATCCTGCAACTTTCGAAAGTACAAAATAGATGACGATAATTACTATTGTAATTAAAACAATTCCACCAATAACTGATATGCATAGAATAACAGTGCTGACAGCAGTCCTCCTTACTGGCTGTCCAGTCGTTTTAGCTGTAGTGGTGTTGGATATATTTGTAACGACGAGTCGCAGAGTTCGCACATTTTGTTTCTTGGCATTGTTCACGTGTAATTTCCACACACCATTGTCAACAATACTAAGGGAGGTTATCGTCAACACACCGGTATCAGAAACATCGTAATTTGGATGATCGTAATTGTAATATTGCAGTTTAAGTCCATCAGGTCTAGTCCAAATAACATCTGGAAATGGATCACCGTTAATAATACAGGAAATGTTCATGTGTGTACAATACGCTCCAGATAATGAGGACGAAGTGCATATTACACTTGCAGGTACACAGGTCAACTTCGATGACGGAATATTTATCATTGATTGATACCGCAGTGAGTTAGGGGAACTACAGATCACCTGTTCTGGCGTCGGAGAAGGTAACTTCTTCATCCATTCCAAAGCACAAGTACATCGCCAATTATTATTATCAAAATCCATCGATTTAAATTTGGGCAAATTCATCACACTGGTATTTGATAGAGTTGAGAAACTATTTCCAGATATATCTATGTAAGATAGGTCATGTATTATGGTTGTAAAAGACCAATCTAAGCGCCTGATGTTGTTTCCGTGGATATCAAGTGTTTTCAACATTGCCAAGGACCGAAACAAACGTGTATCTAGAACATCCAATTCCATCTCCGCCATGTACAGTTCAGTCAACACTGTTAAGCCACTAAATGCAGACGCGGAAATAGTAACTCCCGCGTTTCCGGACAAATGCAGTCGCCTGAGATGACTTGGAGCACTGAAGGTTCTTTCTGAAATGTTCCTGATTTTATTGAACGACACATCCAGTAAAATTAGTGATGATGGGATTGCACCGTCTGTAATTTCATCTACGTTACTGAACGTCATGTAAAGTCTTTTAAGATTTGGTAACGAAGAAAAATATGAAGTCTGAATATTTGTGATGGAGTTTTGCGTAGTAAACATGCCGTTTACGGAAAGGGTAGATATTCCTGATGGCAAGTTGCTGGGAAATCTGGAGAGCCCTGGGCGACATACCGCGGACACATTGGAGCAGCTACACTGGGATGGGCAGGGACATTTCACATGGAGAAGACAGGCTATTAATATCCCAAAACACACCTGTAAATATCTACATAACATCATCATTGTTTTTAATTTACACTCCAAAAAAATCGTATATGAAGCATATTGTTCACAAACTATTGGGTTTTTTTTCTGCTTTGCTGTATATATTTGGGAGATATTTTCCAATCAGAGAAGACAATCTGTTAATAAACTACCAGTGCCATAGAAATTACCTTTAAGGGATTTACCGTAGATACGTATCCTGGTTGCAATTATTCCAAGAATAAATCAGTATGAAATTTAAACGAGCAATTCACTTTGTAATTTAAGGGACAATAACAAACAACGTAAATGTATTGTTCAGTTTTGTTTAATGAACGAATGATTCTAAATTTGAACGAACGTACAAACAAAACTGTAAACCATCAGAAATGAAATGTATGGTTAAAGGAATTCCATACAGATATTGACACTTTACCACAACTTACATTACATATCTGTTATCCGCCATATTGGTGAAAACATCTTATTTTCCCACGTGTGTAATTTTCTGATTTATAACTCTGACATTTTATCAACAACATGTAAAATAATGTCTCAGGGAAGGACAACTTATAGACTGTATGGCAAATTTATAAGTAGTTGTAATCACATTTTTAGTCCTTTCCATTCAGTAGGGTAAAGAATGAAAACTTGGCTATTCACCAACTGACATTTGGTTAACTCCGAGAGGCGGGGATTTGAACAGGCATTTGATTGCTGTTTTCAAAGTAATGTCTTATTTAAAACACAATCAATTGATACACATACGTATACATATGCTACAAACTTTATATTATATTTCGATAAAGATAATTGTAAAGGCTATCATATTCTATGGTATGCTATCAAATTTTACGGTTGTAAAGATATGAATAGCGTCAAAAGACAGTATGTCTTTTACAACTCATTCTTTCCGAAACGAAAGTAGTACTGACCACGCGACCGGTCGCGTTAATTCAGAGGTTCGCTTCATAACCGGGAGGTCGTGCGTTCAATCTCCCTCGAGCCATATCTGCATCAAACCTCACACATAAACATTGATAGTGATTGCTCCTTCGCCAAACGCTCGGCATTTAAAATTGAGAATCACGGGTCTTTCGGATATGACCCTGAATACGGAGGTCTAGTTTCGCGGCAAGCATTGGCCCCTCATTCTTATGGCCCTGAGTGCTAAGTATAGGTCAAATTTTGTGGTACTTCATTTACAGTTGGTGACGTCTCAAAATAAGTTAAAAATTATCGAAGGGAAAACAAACAACCACGTGATTGTTTCATTTGCATACCACGTGTTCTTTTCCCCCAGTACTTCTTAGATCAATGTATGCCGTCTAGTGTTTAACACATGATCTGAAATAATGAATTTAGTCTGTTAAGTCCTTACTCCTATATCTACAGTCGATGAACTCTAAATCAAGACTTATCGTCATTTTCTTTCCATCCACGTTTACAGAGGATACGGGTATTGCATACACCATGCACATAAGGCCAACTGGAGATGTCCGAGATTTATATTAGTCAATAATGCACTAAAAAAAAGTCGACCTATTTCCTTTATGTGGGATGGAATTAAATAAAGTGCATTGCAAAAGTTTTTCTGCGTCGTCATTAAAGGTAAATCAACCATGATAGTTTGGAAATAATAAAAGAAAAATATGGTTATCAGAGGGTACCTTAGATACAGCGAGAGGTGAAAATAACACACGTTATTGTGAATTGTGAGTTTTGTGAGTGATACATGAAAAGGGTAAAGATAACCAGAAGTAACTGATCTCCGTTCACCCTCAAAAGAATACAAAGCAAACAATGACCCTTGGAAACACCAGAAGTGGGTTCAGTGTTAGACTCAGGATACGTTACATTTATCACAGAGTCTAATGAACAATGTGTTGTCAGAGGGCTACATTTTAGAGTATTAATGAGAAACCGGCGTGTCTTTAGTGCCATACCAGTGATACAATGTGATTAAGCGACACTTCATCCTATTCATTCCTGCAATATGTTATCAGAAGGAAACCTTACAAAGTTTAATTGAAACGAAATAAATAAGGATTGGTGTCGTCTTGATATACTGGTAATTAACGCTTTCTACACTAGCCATATATAGCAACTGATTCAATGGAAAACAATTTATCAGAATATCGTGAGGGTGTCTGACCTTAGGATTAATTCAAAACATGTGTCAATTTTCACTTGCCAAAATATAGATGGCTTGTAATTGCAATGCTTCGAAATTCGTTTTAATTCCCGACAACTAAGAAATCGCTATATAAAGCCCCACATCGACCTGTAGAAAATGAAGCAGAATATATAATACTTATCAAAGCCTTATATAATACTTATATACTTATATAATACTTATATACTTATATAATACTTATTATTTATCTAAATGTCTTGTCCAAATACATGACAGAGGACAATTAACTGAAAGTGAAGTATGGAGTTAAATAGACAGTACAATATTGCAGTATTTGCCTTATCTATTTGAGCATTAAGTTTGCCAGTTTACTTTCGGAAGGTCGGTGGTCTCTTCCCGGGTACATTGTATCTGGTTCTCTCCTCCACCAATAAAAACTGGACGCCACCAGATAACTGAAAAATTGTTGAGAGTGACGGAAAACAACAATCAATCAATTATTTGAGCATTGCAATAAGCTTTTTTTATTATTTTGTATGGACCTACATTAAAATCCCGCCGAATTCTGGTTTAAGGTAAAGGTTGATTGGCTTGCTAACTACGTTTATATTTAGTTTAACCCTTTTACTACCAAAACTTTTCGTCTTTTTCTTCAAAGCTGATGACAAAAATTTCAAATTTAAATTGAGCGATTTTGACTGACCAATGCTGGAAAGTGGAGACATACATCCCCGACGGTGCACAGAAAACCTTGCGCCGAAAATTGCACTATATTTGCACTAAGAAAATTGTATGTAGCGTTATGGTCAATGACTGAGATATAAAACCACAGCACTACAGTTCTGCAATTTACATATATACGTCAATAGCTTAGTTTGTTTATAATTAATACAAAAAGCCAAATATATTGCATCATCGCTATCAACGATGAAGTCCAGGAGTACGGTGCAATAGGCGTTGTTTGTGGCGATGAAGATACACTGTAGTGATAAACCTTGTTACCAATACATATACTGTGTTGTATGATCTGGGATTACTGGATTGTGTTATATTCTAAACGTAATGCATACTTACTTACAAAATGATGTGTATAATTGAACCTGATTGATTGATTATATATTGTTTAACGTCCTGCTCGAGAATTTTTACGCATATGAAGACGTCACCATTGCCGGTGAAGGGCTGTAAAATTTAGGCCTATGCCTGGCGCTTATGGCCTTTGAGCAGGTAGGTATCTTTATCGTGCCACACCTGCTGTGACACGGGGCCTCGATTTTTGCGGTCTCATCCCGAAGGACCGCCCGATTTAGTCGCCTCTTACGAGAAACAAGGTGTATTGAGGATCTATTCTAACAACCCGGATCCCCACGGGGCAAGACCTGTAGTTATTATCCATATAGTAACAACAAATGATATACAATCAAAACACTTCAAAGGTGAGTGAGAAATATTCTGGTTCTCGACCAAGAACAATACAATTAATCATGGAGCAACAGATATTGAATGTGGTATGACTGGAAACATGCAGCTTTACAGAGGTGAATACTGCACCAATAGCCGCCGGAAAAATTGCTCAGGCGACTATAAATAAAAAACAAACAAACAACTGCACCAATATACTGTCTCGCCTAATGAATCACACCATCTGCACCGACGCGTTTTTGGTTTGTTTTTTTCGTTGATGTGTCTTGCATTACTGGCTGAATAAGCCGTTGACCCATAGGACTAAAGAAGTTCCCGATCGGACACTGGGCAACGTCTAGTGAGAAATCATTTAGAGTAGAGTCTGTGAAGTCTCACGATACCTGGGGTGTTCAACCATAGAATGCAAAATATGTGTTTCCTGCAGAATCAGGGGAACGGGGAGGGGTGGGATTGTGTGGTTCCTCCACCTCTTTTCAACAACGACAATTTTCTATTGTTTATCAATGTAAATAAAGATTAGATATATTTAATGACACCCTTCCCAATTTTTTAATAGTAGTATTGAATGATAAAAGTGTAAAGTAAGTCGAAAGTATGAATTGAACTTATGTATTGAAGGGCACACTGCCCCCAACCACGGAAGAGTTTTTTTATGAGTCGGCACAAATCACACAACCCCCTCCACCACCACCAACCTCACCATTACCACAACCACCATTTAAGAAATCGAAGTTTTGGATTTTTTATGAGTCGGCACTAATGACACCTCTAGAATTTAGAAATTGTTTGTGATTTTTTTTACGTACACATATGTAGTGAGCTGCACGCCACCCCACCTCCACCTGAATTCGGAGTGTTGATCGTCCAAAAGAATAAGGTTTTTAAAAATGTTTTTGGTTTATTCATTTACTGGTCTATATATTCATTTTCTTTCTTTGTTTTTAATTTTGCTCGTCAAGAAATTCAGAAAAAAGGTGTAGGATTGTTCATTTCCGGCTTGCATTCTCCTGATCTCACGTATCTGTCCTGTACAAAATAATTGCATGTCGTAATGCTGTTATCCTGCAGCTCCGCGTGTACAGAGTGTCTACTGTGTCTGTGTAGTGAGTGTCTACTGTGTCTTTGTAGTGAGTGTCTACTGTGTCTGTGTAGTGAGCGTGTACTGTATCTGTGTACTGTATCTGTGTAGTGAGTGTGTACTGTATCTATGTACTGAGTGTGTACTGTATGTGTGTACTGAGTGTGTATTGTATATATGTACTGAGTGTGTATTGTATATATGTACTGAGTGTGTACTGTATCTGTGTAGTGAGTGTGTATTGTATCTGTGTAGTGAGTGTGTACAGTATCTGTGTACTGAGTGTGTATTGTATCTGTGTAGTGAGTGTGTACTGTATCTGTGTACTGTATCTGTGTACTGAGTGTGTACAGTATCTGTGTAGTGAGTGTGTATTGTATCTGTGTAGTGAGTGTGTATTGTATTTGAGCATTGAGTGTGTACTGTATCTGTGTAGTGAGTGTGTACTGTATCTGTGTAGTGAGTGTGTACTGTATCTGTGTACTGAGTGTGTCCTGTATCTGTGTACTGAATGTGTGCTATATATGTGTACAGTATCTGTGTAGTGAGTGTGTACTGTGTCTGTTTACTGAGTGTGTATTGTATCTGTGTAGTGAGTGTGTATTGTATCTGTGTAGTGAGTGTGTATTGTATATGTGTAGCGAGTGTGTACTGTATCTGTGTACTGTGTGTGTACTGTATCTGTGTAGTGAGTGTGTACTGTATCTGTGCAGTGTATCTGTGTAGTGAGTGTATACTGTGTCTGTGTAGTGAGTGTGTACTGTATCTGTGTAGTGAGTGTGTACTGTATCTGTGTAGTGAGTGTGTACTGTATCTGTGTACTGTGTGTGTATTGTATCTGTGTAGTGAGTGTGTACTGTATCTGTGCAGTGTATCTGTGTTGTGAGTGTGTACTGTGTCTGTGTACTGAGTGTGTATTGTATCTGTGTAGTGAGTGTGTACTGTATCTGTGCAGTGTATCTGTGTAGTGAGTGTGTACTGTATCTGTGTACTGAGTGTGTACTGTATCTGTGTAGTGAGTGTGTACTGTATCTGTGTAGTGAGTGTGTACTGTATCTGTGCAGTGTATCTGTGTAGTGAGTGTGTACTGTGTCTGTGTACTGAGTGTGTACTGTATCTGTGTACTGAGTGTGTATTGTATCTGTGTAGTGAGTGTGTACTGTATCTGTGTACTGTGTGTGTACTCTATCTGTGTAGTGAGTGTGTACTGTATCTGTGCAGTGTATCTGTGTAATGAGTGTGTACTGTGTCTGTGTACTGAGTGTGTACTGTATCTGTGTACTGAGTGTGTACTGTATCTGTGTAGTGAGTGTGTACTGTATCTGTGCAGTTTATCTGTGTAGTGAGTGTGTACTGTGTCTGTGTACTGAGTGTGTACTGTATCTGTGTACTGAGTGTGTACAGTATCTGTGTAGTGAGTGTGTACTGTATCTGTGTACTGTGTGTGTACTGTATCTGTGTAGTGAGTGTGTACTGTATCTGTATAGTGTATCTGTGTAGTGAGTGTGTACTGTGTCTGTGTACTGAGTGTGTACTGTATCTGTGTACTGAGTGTGTACTGTATGTGTGTACTGAGTGTGTACTGTATATGTGTACTGTGTGTGTGCTGTATCTGTGTAGTGAGTGTGTACTGTATCTGTGTAGTGTATCTGTGTAGTGAGTGTGTACTGTATCTGTGTACTGAGTGTGTATTGTATCCGTGTAGTGAGTGTGTATTGTATCTGTGTAGTGAGTGTGTACTGTATCTGTGTAGTGAGTCTGTATTGTATCTGTGTAGTGAGTGTGTACAGTATCTGTGTACTGTATCTGTGTACTGTGTGTGTACTGTATCTGTGTACTGAGTGTGTACAGTATCTGTGTAGTGAGTGTGTACTGTATCTGTGTACTGTGTGTGTACTGTATCTGTGTAGTGAGTGTGTACTGTATCTGTGTACTGTATCTGTGTACTGAGTGTGTACAGTATCTGTGTAGTGAGTGTGTATTGTATCTGTGTAGTGAGTGTGTATTGTATTTGAGCATTGAGTGTGTACTGTATCTGTGTAGTGAGTGTGTACTGTATCTGTGTAGTGAGTGTGTACTGTATCTGTGTACTGTATCTGTGTACTGAGTGTCTACAGTATCTGTGTACTGAGTGTGTATTGTATTTGAGCATTGAGTGTGTACTGTATCTGTGTACTGAATGTGTACTATATATGTGTATTGTATCTGTGTAGTGAGTGTGTACTGTGTCTGTGTACTGAGTGTGTACTGTATCTGTGTAGTGAGTGTGTATTGTATCTGTGTAGTGAGTGTGTACTGTATCTGTGTAGTGAGTGTGTATCGTATATGTGTAGCGAGTGTGTACTGTATCTGTGTACTGTGTGTGTACTGTATCTGTGGAGTGAGTGCGTACTGTATCTGTGCAGTGTATCTGTGTAGTGAGTGTGTACTGTGTCTGTGTACTGAGTGTGTACTGTATCTGTGTAGTGAGTGTGTACTGTATGTGTGTAGTGAGTGTGTACTGTATCTGTGTACTGTGTGTGTATTGTATCTGTGTAGTGAGTGTGTACTGTATCTGTGCAGTGTATCTGTATTGTGAGTGTGTACTGTGTCTGTGTACTGAGGGTGTATTGTATCTGTGTAGTGAGTGTGTACTGTATCTGTGTACTGTATGTGTACTGTATCTGTGTAATGAGTGTGTACTGTATCTGTGCAGTGTATCTGTGTAGTGAGTGTGTACTGTATCTGTGTACTGAGTGTGTACTGTATCTGTGTAGTGAGTGTGTACTGTATCTGTGTAGTGAGTGTGTACTGTATCTGTGCAGTGTATCTGTGTAGTGAGTGTGTACTGTGTCTGTGTACTGAGTGTGTACTGTATCTGTGTACTGAGTGTGTATTGTATCTGTGTACTGTGTGTGTACTGTATCTGTGTAGTGAGTGTGTACTGTATCTGTGCCGTGTATCTGTGTAATGAGTGTGTACTGTGTCTCTGTACTGAGTGTGTACTGTATCTGTGTACTGAGTGTGTACTGTATCTATGTAGTGAGTGTGTACTGTATCTGTGCAGTGTATCTGTGTAGTGAGTGTGTACTGTGTCTGTGTACTGAGTGTGTACTGTATCTGTGTACTGAGTGTGTACAGTATCTGTGTAGTGAGTGTGTACTGTATCTGTGTACTGTGTGTGTACTGTATCTGTGTAGTGAGTGTGTACTGTATCTGTGCAGTGTATCTGTGTAGTGAGTGTGTACTGTATCTGTGTACTGAGTGTGTACTGTATGTGTGTACTGAGTGTGTACTGTATATGTGTAGTCTGTGTGTGCTGTATCTGTGTAGTGAGTGTGTATTGTATCTGTGTAGTGAGTGTGTACTGCATCTGTGTAGTGTATCTGTGTAGTGAGTGTGTACTGTGTCTGTGTACTGAGTGTGTACTGTATCTGTGTAGTGAGTGTGTATTGTATCTGTGTAGTGAGTGTGTACTGTATCTGTGTAGTTAGTGTGTATTGTATCTGTGTAGTGAGTGTATACAGTATCTGTGTACTGTATCTGTGTACTGTGTGTGTACTGTATCTGTGTAGTGAGTGTGTACTGTATCTGTGCAGTGTATCTGTGTAGTGAGTGTGTACTGTGTCTGTGTACTGAGTGTGTACTGTATCTGTGTACTGAGTGTGTACTGTATCTGTGTACTGAGTGTGTACTGTATCTGTGTACTGAGTGTGTATTGTATCTGTGTAGTGAGTGTGTACTGTATCTGTGTACTGTGTGTGTACTGTATCTGTGTAGTGAGTGTGTACTGTATCTGTGCAGTGTATCTGTGTAATGAGTGTGTACTGTGTCTGTGTACTGAGTGTGTACTGTATCTGTGTACTGAGTGTGTACTGTATCTGTGTAGTGAGTGTGTACTGTATCTGTGCAGTGTATCTGTGTAGTGAGTGTGTACTGTGTCTGTGTAGTGAGTGTGTACTGTATCTGTGTACTGAGTGTGTACAGTATCTGTGTAGTGAGTGTGTACTGTATCTGTGTACTGTGTGTGTACTGTATCTGTGTAGTGAGTGTGTACTGTATCTGTGCAGTGTATCTGTGTAGTGAGTGTGTACTGTATCTGTGTACTGTATCTGTGTAGTGAGTGTGTACTGTGTCTGTGTACTGAGTGTGTATTGTATCTGTGTAGTGAGTGTGTATTGTATCTGTGTAGTGAGTGTGTACTGTATCTGTGTAGTGAGTGTGTACTGTATCTGTGTACTGAGTGCGTACTGTATCTGTGTACTGAGTGTGTACTGTATCTGTGTACTGTGTGTGTACTGTATTTGTGTACTGAGTGTGTACTGTATCTGTGTAGTGAGTGTGTACTGTATCTGTGTACTGTGTGTGTGCTGTATCTGTGTAGTGAGTGTGTACTGTATCTGTGCAGTGTATCTGTGTAGTGAGTGTGTACTGTATCTGTGCAGTGTATCTGTGTAGTGAGTGTGTACTGTGTCTGTGTACTGAGTGTGTACTGTATCTGTGTAGTGAGTGTGTACTGTATCTGTGTAGTGAGTGTGTACTGTATCTGTGTAGTGAGTGTGTATTGTATCTGTGTAGTGAGTGTGTACTGTATCTGTGTAGTGAGTGTGTACTGTATCTGTGTACTGAGTGTGTACTGCATCTGTGTAGTGTATCTGTGTAGTGAGTGTGTATTGTATCTGTGTACTGAATGTGTACTATATATGTGTACAGTATCTGTGTAGTGAGTGTGTACTGTATCTCTGTAGTGAGTGTGTACAGTATCTGTGTACTGAATGTGAACTATATATGTGTACAGTATCTGTGTAGTGAGTGTGTAGTGTGTCTGTGTACTGAGTGTGTATTGTATCTGTGTAGTGAGTGTGTACTGTGTCTGTGTACTGAGTGTGTACTGTGTCTATGTACTGAGTGTGTACTGTATCTGTGTAGTGTATCTGTGTAGTGAGTGTGTACTGTATCTGTGCAGTGTATCTGTGTAGTGAGTGTGTACTGTATCTGTGTACTGTGTGTGCACTGTATCTGTGTAGTGAGTGTGTACTGTATCTGTGTACTGTATCTGTGTACTCAGTGTGTACTGTATCTGTGTACTCAGTGTGTACTGTATCTGTGTACTCAGTGTGTATTGTATCTGTGTACTGAGTGTGTACTGTATCTGTGTACTCAGTGTGTATTGTATCTGTGTACTGAGTGTGTACTGTATCTGTGTACTCAGTGTGTACTGTATCTGTGTACTGAGTGTGTACTGTATCTGTGTACTCAGTGTGTATTGTATCTGTGTACTGAGTGTGTACTGTATCTGTGTACTGTATCTGTGTACTCAGTGTGTACTGTATCTGTGTACTCAGTGTGTACTGTATCTGTGTACTCAGTGTGTACTGTATATGTGTACTGAGTGTGTACTGTATCTGTGTACTCAGTGTGTATTGTATCTGTGTACTGAGTGTGTACTGTATCTGTGTACTGTATCTGTGTACTCAGTGTGTACTGTATCTGTGTACTCAGTGTGTACTGTATCTGTGTACTCAGTGTGTACTGTATCTGTGTACTCAGTGTGTATTGTATCTGTGTACTCAGTGTGTACTGTATCTGTGTACTCAGTGTGTATTGTATCTGTGTACTGTGTGTGTACTGTATCTGTGTACTCAGTGTGTACTGTATCTGTGTACTGAGTGTGTACTGTATCTGTGTAGCGAATGCTCTAACCCTGAGCTACCGCGACAGGTAGATGAGAGTTCGGACTTCCTCAATAAGTAAGATAGTGTTCACTCCCATTGTCCACGACCCGAGCGCCTATGTTCGTCCACACAGCAAAGGATCGTGACTTACTCTATTTCAGTTTTCTTTTTCGCCATTGTGAAACATCGGTCTATCAGAGAGGACATTCCATGCTGATCACTCCACACCTATAGCAATTACCTGTACTGGATTCAGTGAAGATATTTATTCTCGTTGCCATTATTTGCTCGATAAATCAGTCTAAATTCAAATACTGTTGGTAACGTAAACAAACGGTGTGTCGATAAGCTTTTCATTAATTGAAAAGAAGATACATTTATTGATTCAAAGTTTCGATAAATGTAATTAGGCGAACTTGAATTGCTACCTGTTTATATGAAATGCACGACACAATAACGTCTTACTGGAAACATAATAGATTCTATTTTAGTGAAATAGTGAATGCATTGTTTGTGAGAAATAACAAAAGAAAATTTAAAATTAGAATATTATTATGATTATCATTACAAATTATTTATATAGCGCATTATCTAACATTACAACTTTACAACATGCATAAAACATAATATATCACATAAAACAAAGCAAAGGTTACAGATAAAATGCTAAATGGGGTATTTTTAAAAAATAATGAATTTAATAGCACAAAGACTAGCATGGTTCATGTAAACATTCTTTAAATTTCTCATATTTATACATCACACACACACACACACACACACACACACACACACACACACACACACATATATATACTCTGCAAAAAAAGAAACGCATAGCCCTTTTGAAATTTTAAAAATGCAAATTATGTATTTTACCAGGTAAACTGAAATGGTCAATTGAGTAATTGATTTTTTACAGGTAAGTATAAAACTTTAAAGGTCTGTTCATTTGATTTGGCTCTCTGCCAAATTAGCTCGGCGACTCTCTAAAATTGCACATCACCTCTATCGCCATGGAATTTGGCTTACGTTTTTCACGAGAACTTTGTGCTTAATTCAACCACTACATTAAAGCGGATAAAAGGACGAAGTTTGAAGTTTGAATTCATCATAACGTTAAAATGCTGCCATGCCAAGGTTGGACCCTGCTACTCAAAATATCGTCATTGGCCGTCTCCAGGCCGGAGTATCCCAAAGTGAGATTGCACGAACTGAAAACGTAAATCAGAGCACAATTTCTCGGCTGTGGAACAGATTCCAGCAGACTGGCTCTACTAATGACCGACCGAGGAGTGGGCGACCTCGCATTACGACTCCTGGACAAGATCGCTACATCCGGGTCTTTCATCTACGGAATCGAACCGTTGCTGCAACAGCTACTGCAGTCGGAATACCTGGATTGAGAAGAATCAGCTCTCAGACAGTCCGCAACCGACTTCGACAATATGGCATTAGACCCAGAAGACCGTATTTTGGAGCAGTTTTGACACCGTTACACAGACGAGAAAGAGTCCGATGGTGCAACAGATTGAGGGGCTGGACATTCCGCAACTGGCGTAGAATCTGGTTCAGCGATGAGTCCCGTTTTCTGCTACAGAAACGTGATGGAAGAATCCGTGTATACCGGCGCAGGAATGATCGTTTCTCTTCCTCGTGTGTCCAAGAAGTGGATAGCTTCGGTGGAGGTAGCGTCATGATGTGGGCGGCGATCTCTAATGATCGTAAAACAGAACTGGTACATGTCCCGGGCAATTTAACGGCTCAAAGGTACAGAGACGAAATTCTCCAACCTCACCTTATGCGCGTAATTGACCGACAGAGGGAGTTATTCCAACATGACAATGCTAGGCCTCACACAGCCCGCTTAACAATTGACTACCTTCAGCAGAACAACATTAATGTGCTACCATGGCCTTCCAAATCACCGGATTTGAATCCGATTGAACACTTATGGGACCAACTGGATAAACGTGTGCGCCTGCGCCAACCTCCGCCTCAGACCCTCGATCAGCTCCGTCAAATGTTACAACAGGAATGGCGAACAATTCCACGCAATAACGTAAGAACATTGATTGACTCTATGCCAAAGAGATGCAGAACTGTGTTGGCAGCTCGAGGTGGTCATACACGGTACTAACTTAAACGTGACAGGAAGTGTTCTTAACTGTGATGATCTGACTTTTTTTCCACCAATATCTAAGGTTTGGACTGTAATTTTTTTCAATTGAAACAATTCTAGTGAATATCTACATTTTTTATTGTAAAATCATAATCCAAAATACATCTACTAAAATCTTAAAAAATCCATTATGCGTTTCTTTTTTTGCAGAGTATATATATATATATATATATATGCCAATGTTTTGTCTTATATGACATTACTAACGAAATTGACATTCAATTTTCCATGACATGAAGTCAGTCACGTGATCAGAATTTTTCCTTGCGTGTGAATACAATCACCGCTTCAAAAGAATTTGAGTCAAGTCTACTGCACTTTCACTTGACATCATAACAGAACGACGAAATAAATAAAACGCATCTGATTAATTACATAGAATTTATTTTGTAAACATACAAGAATTACATTAAGGAATAAAACAGAAACATTAATCATACCGTTCACTTGTTTTCTTTTAAAAATACCATCTCCAACTAAAACTGCAACTGCTGGAGTATGGCGATTTTATACAGTGTCTTTGATATTTGCATTATGACAATTTAATATTTGATTAATTTTATGATGATGGTATCCTGTTTTTTCCGGGCAATAGCCATCACCGCCAAGAGCGAGGCTGGTTTCAAGCTCAACAAGTCAGAGCAGAGCTGCGAGTCTTCAGTTAAATCCTACAACAGAAATTTCTCGATTGATCACAATGTCGCTTTCAGTTCGTGCTTATCTTCTACCAAACAGCCAGGAAGTAAAAAAAACCACAACGAACCTGCAGCTGCACTTCATCTAAATATTTCTCGATAGAACAAATGTCTCTTTCAGTTCATGTTTATATTCTTCTACACACCCTGGAAGTAAAAAATACAACGTAATGCACTTCGTCTAAATTTGTCAGTAAATTGTTACAACCACGAGTCCTAACGACGAACATGCCGTTGTTCCCTTCCAAAAACATGGCCTAGAGCTTAACGTCACTGTGATTCATTTATACACCGTTATTTACATAATATTTACCGGTGATGTACATAATATTTACCGGTTATTTACATAATATTTACCGGTAATGTACATAATATTTAACAGTAATGTACATAATATTTATCGGCTATGTACTTAATATATACCGGTTATTTACATAATATTTACCGGTGATGTACATAATATTTACCGGTTATGTACATAATATCTACTGGATATGTAGAATTCCCACTACTCAGTTCCCCTTGCTTGTAGTAAGAGTTGACTAAATGGGCCGGTCCTTCGGATGAGACCGCAAAAACCCAGGTCCCGTGCCACAGCAGGTGTGGAACGATAAAGATTTTTCACTCCTCAAAGGGCCGTAAGTGCCGAACATAGGCCTAAATTTTGGAACAGCCCTTCACCTCCAATGGCGTGTCCATATGAATGAAATATTCTCAAGCGGGACTGGACTTTATGTATAGATATATACATACATACGTTTAAATTACAAGCCACACACACAGATATATATATATATATATATATATATATATATGTGTGTGTGTGTGTGTGTGTGTGTGTGTGTGTGTGTGTGTGTGTGTGTGTGTGTGTGTGTGTGTGTGTGTGTCTGTCTGTCTGTCTGTCTGTCTGTGTGTGTCTGTATCTGTGTGTGTGTGTGTGTGTGTGGCTTGTGATTTATACGTCAAGCAAACTCTTCATGAATTCTAGAATTAAATCGTTAGATTTAGTCGCTCTATCCACATCAAAAGACAAGGTGTAGAAACCGAAACAGCATATATCATCATATCAAAGATGAAAAGTATTTTCAACTAGCAGTCATTGAACTGAAGAGCCATGGATTCGAACTATTTTAACACCAGCCTTGTCTGTTAGATTATCAGAACCGGATCTTTAAATTGCATCTGCATTATAGGTACGCCGAGTCCTGTTTAATCGTATTGAATATAGAGCCAACGCTGAAATATCAATATTGAAACGTCAATTTTTCAACGTTAAAACCATGTATTCCTGAATACCAGTACAGTGGTATAGCAGCTAGCGTATAACCACGTAGAAATAGAAAATTCCGAAGTTATCCGGACGTGTACGGAAATATACGGAAACATATTTTCGATGCATTGTAGTATTTGTCGTATTTGGCTTCCCTTTTGTCAATAGCAACAAAATGGTTGACAGAAAAGTGCCGATATCGCTGGGAAACATATACATGTATATTCTGGAAATAGAAAGCTTAGTTCATACTGAAATATTTCGCGTTTTAACATCATTCTCTAGAAACTTGAGTCACCTGGATGTTTGAATTTATTTAATTAACAGGGTGTAATGTGTAATGCTATCTAATGCTATGGAGGGAGGGTGTCTATTAGTCAGTTGTACAGATGTGTTTCGGTGACGTCTTGCATAAGTCACGTGACTCGAACAAAAGAAAATGACAGTAAACAAGGTAGCATAAATCTTGGATTTTGAACGAATTCTCTTTTATAAATATATCAGTGTATTATCATTAGACTTCGCTACTATATTGTGGTATATCAACATTGAAATAACACAGAAAATCATGTGGATTTTACAACGCCTAAGACGTATTCTTTGATTAAGGTGGGAAATGTCTATTGAGTAGAATGTAAGTCTGATACAATTTCAACATTTGATGTTTGATACTGCAATATCCATTAAAACATTTTGAATTATATTCAAGGTGATAATTTCTTTCATCATACGACCGAATAATTCCGTACTTTCAACAAACTTGACAAAATGTCAAATTACATCTAGCAGGACATGCCTTCGAGGTAAATATAACATTTGATTTCTCTAATATCGGACTTTACACAAATTAGGAATATAAAAATTGAAGTAATTGATTGATTGATTAAATATTGTTTAACGTCCCGCTCGCGAATCTTTCACTCATATGGAGACGTCACCATTGCCGGTGAAGGGCTGGAAATTTAGGCCTATGGTCGGCGCTTATGGCCTTTGAGCAGGGAGGGATCATTATCGTGCCACACCTGTTGTGACACGGGGCCTCGGTTTTTGCGGTCTCATCCGAAGGACCGCCCCATTTAGTCATCTCTTACGACAAGCAAGGGGTACTGAGACCTATTCTAATAACCCAAGCCTACTCTAACAACCCGGATCCCCACAGGGTTTGAAGTGAGTGACTATCACATACGATAACTCAAGGAAAATTCACGTGTCTGCTTACATTTGACTCTTTTGCAGCGGTGGGTAAAGAAGTGAGACGTTAAGAACTTAAAGCAACGATTGTTGAAATATTGGAACATCGAACTCGAACTAAAGCAGTCTACGTATCGTTTGGAATGTTCTACATGTGTTAGGAACCAGTTTCAATGTTTAAATTGTTTCGCCATATGAACATGCTACGATAACGAACAGTATTTACGAGGTTTGTTCGATATGTAATGTGTTGTACGATATACCAAAATTATTCCACTCAAATAGTGAAATGAACATCACATCCCTTTAAAGTATTCTCCGCGTTTGAAATGCATAATTTCAATCTCTGAATCTTTTTTTGAAATGTGTCACGGTACGCTGATTTATGTAGACCTCTGAGACACTGACGGATGGCTGAGCCAGGGGTTTGTCGGGACTTGGGACAATAACCAGATAAGGACTTTTTAAGTTTTGGAAATCGTGCAAAGTATTATCGCGCTGTGGTACAATATACATTATATAATAACCATCGTAATTTCGTAATTCTTATAGAAAATACAAATCAGAGAGATTGGCAAACACGGACTCCTGGACATACCAGAGTTTGGATTAAGTACTTAGGAGGAGTAAACATCCCTCATCGACCGGTCACACTCACCGAGAGCCCAGTATCTTGATCAATTAAACGGAGTAATCATATAACAAACACAAGTTTTACATTTCTAACTACTTTCCACCATACGTTGTGTACAGAGAAGACCAGGGAATGTATCTCAGACCTCAGTAGTCAATTTAGATTTTGTAAATTATAAAATCTGAATTATTAAAAAATGATATATTTTGGCTAATACGATACTTTGGCTACCCTAAAACTACAATATTAACTTGTTAAATATGGCAGAGGTAGCTAAGGTATCGAATTGTTCTAAAAATAGGTCACTTCTGTATCCTTCTCTTAGCCAATGAATATATGTTTTATTGATATTAACTATTTCATAAAATGTGTTAAGTCTCATTGTAAAGTTGAAATTTTATCATGATTTATTTATTTTGATATCTATTTCTATTTCATTATTGTTTATTTATTTTGGCTTTTATTCTTATGTTTACTTGGTAATGTCTTGTAGTTTTAATTTCTTGCAGTTTTAACATCCCGCAGGGATTCGTATTAGAATAGCTTTTCAGTACCCCTTGCTTGCCATAAGAGGCGACTAAATGGGGGCGGTACTTCAGATGAGACCACAAATACTAAGGCCCTGTCTCAAAGCAGGTGTGGCACGAAAACATTACCACCCAACTCAAAGGACATAAGCGCCAAGCACAGGCCTAAATTGTGCAGCCCTTCAATGGCAATGGTGACATCTCAATACGAGTGAGAAATTCTCAAAAGGGACGCTAAATTATATAGAATCAATCAATTTTGGCTTAAACACATGTCTGTGAATAACGTATATTGTATATATGATGTGGGCAAAGCATTTATTGATTTACGTTATAATAATTATTGTGTGGTATGAAGCAACAGGTACAACGAGTGCGAGACGCCATTGTGATACGATTTAGGAGATTTCTATATACTGTAGTGCTAATATGATAGGTAATACTTTTGAGATAGCATGTCATATGGTAATGAGGACAAACTGGGTGGTTTTTTAATAGACCCCTGCAAAGACCAGTAATGCTACTGTAAATAAACTTAGTGGAAAATCATAACAGAATATTTAATTTTCTTTATTTAAAAAAACCCACAGAAATTACACACATCATATAATAATATTATCATCATATATATAATTATAATTTTATATATATACACACACACAAATAGCTTGGCTACATGTACGCAAACATTACGTCACACAGATACATAACGTCACATGAAATAACATGTGAACTAAACAGTAAGTACATGTGTACTCGTGTTTGGCACAAATAAATTTTACGATCGTTGTTCATGAAAAAGATAACTTTCTACTCATGTAATCACAAGACATTTTGAAGTTAGTTTAAGTATTAGATCCTTAAACTTGATATGTTTTTCATCAATCCAAATTTTGTCATTGCTCTATCCTTCTACATGTATATGCATATTGTACATGTTCATTGTTTAATCAAAAATGATTTTAGAAATAGGAATTCGAATCAATTGAACAAGGGAGTGTGTCACACAAATGAGCGGGAACTCCAGTGGGGAGCATAAAAATCTTTTCTCTTTAGTACCTAGCTAAGGATAAGATAATACATCACTTGTGAAAAACATTCATAGTCACAAAATCAGCTTTATTCAAAGCATGGCTAAAACAAGGCTTATATTTGTTGAAGCATCAAGGCATCAAGAGCGATCAGAACAATATAACTCTTTTCAAACACACAAGATTAAATCTAAAAGACTCAAAGTAGAAGTACAGCCAAACATACATCCACGAGTGCTCAAATCTTGTCCGTAGCTCTACGTTCCATGATAGTGATAAAGAATTTATTTTTGTTATTCTTCCATTCAATGTCAGCATTATTTCACGGTAAGAGCAATAAAGGAGCAACACATAAAATGTACATCTCAGGTGTTTAAACAAGGATAAAAAAAAAACCAGTTTAGATTTTCTATTAAACATTTGCACTATTTCATCTTAATTAAAACGCTGTAAGTGTAAATGCTAAATCTACACAAAAGGCCACTGATGAACACCCGACTGTATTTCATCCAAGGATTACCAAGAACAAGTCGATTTTCAATATTCAGAGTCCATGTCTTATTTCATAGTTATAAACTTCCACCGTTGTAACCAGCACAAGCTTGTTCCAACTATTGGTACTTCATAATCCCTATAAAGTAGAATATATTTATTTTCACGGTGAAAGGGGGCATCCGTGGCCGAGTGGTTAGAGCATTGCGCTCAAAATCACAAGGCCTCTCACCTCTAGTCGGCGCGGGTTCGATTCTCGCTCGCGCCGATATATGTGAGAAAGTTTGCCAGTTTACTTGCGGAAGGTCGGTAGTCTCTTCCCGGGTACATTGTATCTGGGTTCTCTCCTCCACCTACAAAAACTGGACGCCACCAGATAACTGAAAAATTGTTGAGTGTGGCGGAAAAAAAACAAACAATCAATCACGGTGATCCTCCATGCGATCTGAGTCAGCCTAACGGTTTAAATCAAAATTCATATTGATTGGTTTGTTTAAATTTGGGTGTTTACCTCTCATTCTAAAACACACAAATCACTCATACTGAGACGTCTTCAGCTTGCAGGTAAGGTGCGACAAATTGTGATTTATACACGATATCCAAAAAACGTGACATGGAAGGATCATGACAATGCGGCACGCTACAAGGGACCAATAGTTTTACGTTAAACCGAAAGACCCGTGTATTTACTTATAAAACAAGACGATAAGTAAAGGAACAGTTAAACGTCGTAGGTTGAACTCGAAAGTCGTACTGAAGGTTGAATACGGGGCCTTTCCATTGCAAAGTGAGTGAGGTAGACACCAGGTTATCACAACTGGTAGTATCAACAACAAGGTATTCATTACTTATAATGGCCAATTAAAGTGAAGAACTATGATTTCTGTGTACATGCACACCATCTGGTGTGATTCAAAGTATGCAAGAGCCCAACTATGTGAGGTAGAGTTAAACGTTTGGGAGCGCTGTTAGCAGTGACGTCGTTGCCTATGTTTAATCAAGGTGCACAGTCCAATACGTAAATGCAGTGTATATCTATTAAATTGATTGTAACACCAGGGCTTCACATAATCAAAATGTTTTAGAGTGAAGCGCCTGGATTTGAGTTTTATAAAATCAAACACCATTAATTAACAAATCCATCTCTCTGCTAAATACAAATATATCATAACAACCAATGAACACAGAGGTGGGACATTGATAAAAGACCATCACGTGAACACACCAAAAACTCAACACCATCATTCCAGCCTAGTGACGTCATCAGTCATCACTGAGGATCACGGGAATTGTAATTCCTTCGCCGTCGGTGTGTTTGTCTTGGACAGGCTCCCAGAATACCATATATATCAACCAATAGGCAGCGTTGAATAGAATGAATGTAATTGGGAACAAAATTCTGGAAACCCGATCAATGTTTCTTGCTTTCTCTCGATTTTTTGATGGTTTAAAGAAAAATCCTTCTTTTCCATCTTTTGGTTTAGGAGAATCGCCACTTATGGAATTCTGGAATAACAAACGGAAGTACTTAAAATAGAAACAAACTGAATATCTATATGTATATAAAATAATGGTCATATATCTATATCTATTATGATATATACAACTTTGAAATTGAGGTTTAGTTTTCTTGAATGTATCTCGCCTTAAGACTCGTCATTTCACGTATCATGGCTTGATGAAAAAAACAATATTTTCTATGTTAAAAGACTTAAGATACCTACTTACTCGTTTCATTTATTTATGTAGAGAATGTGTATTCATTTCCATTTGTAAGAGTTAAAGCCAATAAAGTAGTCGGTAATATATATATATATATCATCATCATCATCATCATCAAATTCCACAGAAAATCTATGATTATAATGATTTAATAGTATTTGTAACGAATAACGGACTTTCGAGACACGGATCTACTTTGACTTTTGTAACGCGTCGAACGTAATTGTAGCCACTTCCGGAAATCATAAAATATAACATCTACATCAACAAAATTGGAATACGCTGCCCTTCCAAGAAAGGGATCACTACATTAACCATTCATAGGAAAACGCATTAATTTTCATTAAATAATGCGAGTTGGCGAGGGAAATAAATCTAAATCTCGAGGACGTAGAAATGAAAGAAAATTATGCTGACAAGGATAAGGATATCGGTAAAAACCCCTTGCATCCAAAAATACGCGTCTACTTGCACACTTTTCTTTCTATCTCCTTTACACCCAGGTACTGAGCACCAATAATGGCATAATCGACAACGTTCTTTCTCTATTTAGAACTGCGCTAGCGAAACATTCGTATCGATATTAACTTTGCCCTACAAGTAATTACTATCACGTGATCGCGGTGTATAAGCGTCAATTGTAATTGGTCGTTCCGGCACATCTCGAAAGTTCCGTATTCGTGAAACTGTTTCTTTACAAAATTTCTTTCAAAAAAGGAAATATATTGCATAATGGGCTTGATAAAATAATCAATGAATACAGCGTTGTTACCTTTGGATTCAAAGTTTTTTCATGTATAAGATAGAGTTTCCAATATTTTATGTTTAACAAGATTTTCACAAACTAAAAGCGGAAAAGACTCCAACAAAATTTATGTTCCTATCATGCATAATTCCAAATGAATCATTGTTTTAGCAAAAAATCTTATGACGTCAAAGGAGAGTGGAATTACTTTAAATAGGTTTAACATAGCACCGGAATCGAACCCCAGCCCGAACTTCAATTTCAACACTCAGACCACTATACCATATTGACTGTGTAATTGTTCGGTTTAGTGAAGAATTTGATCTACAACTGACAAGATAATTATAAAGTTATATTTCTAACATAGAGACTACTTTTTGTCATCTGTATATGGAACATTCTTCAAAGGTATCTTAACTTTAAAATTTACGTAGTTTTATACGCAGAGTTAGGGACCATTTCAAAAGTAACATCAAATGTCTACATGGTCGCTAAATGTAACACATTGTCGAAATTTTTAATTTAGATATTAAAACAAGATAGGGCAAAATTTATAAAAAGTTTTAGCATACTTGGTTTTTCCAATTCAATAAAACTTCATTATGACGACATAATCAAAATGATTCACCTCTACTTTTGTAACAATTTTAGTGATAATATATGTCATATAAAAACACATTTTGACAAAGCTTATTATCTATGTTTTGTAGAGCAAATTTATAAATGTTGACTGTCTGGCTGTACTTTAAAGCAGCTGTCGAATACCTGTCAGTTTCCGATTTAAGATTATTACCGTTCCCTACATGTTTTTTATTTTCTATGCGGGCTTAAATGAATAAAGCATTTTATAGGAATTCGAATTAATTAAGATTGCTAATTTTACACACACACACACACACACACACACACACACACGCACGCACGCACGCACGCACGCATGCACATGGGATAAGTATTAGGTTTAATGTCCCGCATATCTGCACGAATCTTTAGATCATATTTGTTGAAATATTTTTCAAACCCTGTTTTTATCCAAAATAGCATATACTCTGCATATTTAACATATGAACTTACTGCATATTAAATCTTTCATGAATCATTTTCTGATGATTTTAGAAATTCTTTCAAGGTGCAGTGAGCCAATTTAATTTATTACAGTAATGTTTTACGGAGTGTGCATTAGAAATAGCATACATTTCTTACAGTAATGTTTTACGGAGCGTACATTAGAAATATCATACATTTCTTACAGTAATGTTTTACGGAGCGTACATGAGAAATATCATACATTTCTTACAGTTATGTTTTACGGAGCGTACATTAGAAATATCATACATTTCCACTTTGAATAGCAACTGGTGATCGTTCTTTAGTGAATATAATATGAAAGTCGTCATAACTAGAACTGTCCTAACGGGACTAATGCCCCCGCAGGGTACAATGGATGGTAAAACAAATAGTCCATTTATGCTCATTGAAGAATAAACATACCCTTTTGACATAAAGAGATCTGTTTTCTTCAGAGCAAGTAATGCGAATACAAGATTATACCTTCTGCAGTAGAGCGGTAATCAGAATATTTAAGATATGCTTACTATAACTTCTGAATATTATCATATAGATAACTATTTAACATGCATGAGCCAGTGAGCGGCACATCTATTATTAATAAAATCAAATCCTGAGATAGATGGACAGACAGACAAATGAAATGATGATTTCATGTACCCTTCCTTACAATAATGCAGTAGTCTCAGTGACAGAACAAATTATTACAAATTAAAAAAAAACTACTGATTAAATCTAAATACATCTACGCAGATTAAAAATATTTATAACTTTATTGTATGCTAGCGAATCTCAGCAATATGGCAGATGCACAACCTCATAAAATACATATTATATACACAAAATTTGAATCAAGCATGTTCATCGATTTTAAAGATATACTCTGGACAATGATACCACTCCCTCAGAATGAAAAAAAAAAACCTATAACGTCCTTAAACGCAGTCAAAAGAGCAACTTAATTGTGTATATGAATTAAAGTTTTAATTAGATCTGTTGGTCGGTGTTAAGGATATTTTCTGCACAAATGATGTCTACGAACGAACGTAGGAGCAGACGGTCCGACGGACAAGGTGATTTCAATACCCCCCCCCCCACTTCGTTTGTGGGGGTATGTAAAAAACTATGAACCCTTTAAATCTGTATACACATATCTTTTGGGGTCATACCATGAAAGTTCAAAAAAGGGAAAGAGCTGTTGGGTCACTCAGATACTGAATGTTGGCTTCTGTTGTGTTTTATCAATATTGTCATGTCCCTGGTTATCTCAGGGGATGCCGTCCTTTTCCAGATGATTGGCAAATCATAAGGTCGACTCCCGTGGGAGTTTTCGTCAGTCTCGCACCTATACATGGTTGTTTTTGTTAACTTTGAATTATTATCATGGTTTCATTACCACAGAACTATTCTACATATTGCATGCCTTTCATCCATTGCAATTTTCCCTGTATTATTCATTCTTACACTATCCATCAGCAATTTTCCCTGTATTATTCATTCTTACACTATCCATCAGGGGACATATGGTGGCCTTCCATTTGCTATGAATTTCAAAGTGTTCATAACATCTACTGAATGTTAGGTCCTTGTGAATATCACAAGTTCAATTCACCTTAATTATGGTATATTGGCCGACCAATGGACTGGAATTATGCAACAGAGTGAGGAGGGGATTTCACACATGACAACTGCTTAGGTTGATTTACATCTCTAATGCAAACTCATTTCAAACTCGCGCAGCTTTATATACGACTATGTCATGATTGATCAAAGTAACTTTCAAATTTTTACACGGAAGATTTCACGGACATTCCAGTAATAAAAGGTTTTAATAAATAATCGCTGGTTCATTTCCTCATTCTATCTCCAGGTCTCTCCACGTTTAGTAATATGTTGTATGTTACTATACAGCAAACGTTATTGATTACCAATTAAGTACTATTTTGCTTATCTAAAAAAAAATCCTAATGAATCTAATGTGTCTTTCAAAGCCTGGTGATGTTATCAATTGTTTTTGCCACGTTCAATGTTCCGTTTCCCCCTTTCTATAATGTTCAACTCCCGCTCCGGCCTCTCTGCAATACTAGTATATCAACATCATGCATTATACATGGAAATGTTTTTCTGCACTTCGTGAATAAATACATCTAACATTTAAATGTTTCAACTCAAAAGCCGCATATTTGAATTATTTAATATCTAATTTTCAAATGTACATTTCCAAGATATGTATTGATTTTTCAATAAACTTTCAGACAATAATGAAAAAAAAGGTTAAAAACGAACAGTAATCAAACTCCTACTTTTTATGAGAAGGACTAATGTTCCCAAGACTAATAAGAATCCCCCATTCACCTGCCACACCCACTGCGAGCCCGCTATCTTGATCATTAAAATGAGGGTAAATCGTGCAGTAAAGAACGGCCTAACAATTGGCATGCAAAACGTCAGATAGCATTATATCTGATTACAGGTTCAATTTGCAAATAATATCCGTATAATGACCTCTAAATTTGCCAAATCCTTACTCTAAACGAGCCTGTAACTTCACTTTATTTTTTAGTAGGCTGTCTCGCTTTCAAAATTGATCATGTGTAGAACTTGCTCTTCAGTAAAGACATACAAGTAAACAACATATGCAGGTGATATTGAAACATTGTCTAACAATTGATTTGAAGCATTTCAGGCAGCTTATTAAGTCATTTTGTTTAAATAATCATGTTTGTTCGTTCATCTAGCAATTAAGATCTATGTGCCGGATATGATAATGATGCATTACAGAGAGTTGGAAAATGGCTAGAACCATGCAGAGGACAGCTTGACTTCGGCGAAACCTTACGTATAATGCATGACGTTATTTTGGAATATCTTAATTCGATATGTCTATACCTTACTGACATTATCGTGGAACATATTTGTCGTTCATTTACTTACAAACACAATAAAATGGACTTATCATGTGATAGATATCTGTGATGAAATTAATGAATTGCTACAAGAGAGAGCAACGCCTTGACAAAATTCGAGGGAGGTACAAAAGCATTGCTGTCTTGATAACAGATTTTAACAATTGCAACAAATCTAAATATATCTATATAAAAAAGATAACTTCAATATACTAAATGAATAAGTAATCATAAGTTTTCACATATCCTCTGCCATTGACTTTCATATTCATTATATCTACAGTTTTTTAAAAGCAAGTACTTCTCAACTGCAATTCTGTCTATAACTTTTCCTAATTGCAGATATATGTACCTGAGGGCTGTTTTTGTATTTACAAGAAAAAAGAAATGTATTGTTTAACTACAAGAAAAATCAAATTTTGAAATTTATAAATATGCCTGTTATAGTATTTTCCAAATCGTACAGTAAGTTGATCGAAACTTATAGGGATATGAAACTGGTCCAAGATCCATTCTTCAACATCACACCATTAGTTCCCTTATATGAAAACAGTAAAAAAATTGATGTTCTAAAGTTTCACTATTGACACCACAAAAACTGCACAGTGGAGATTGTTGAATTTTTAACCTGTATAAATATTGGTTTATGGGAAATATTCTGTGAAGGATTTGAAAATGCAGTCAATGAAAGTTTGATTCTTGTATAACTTTGAAAGGGAGCTCAAACATCTTATTCCAGTCAGTTTCAGTGAAAGTACACCAATTTTCTCTCCATTTTTAACACAGACGCAATTGTCTCTCTTTTTTGTGCAATAGAGCATTGTATATGTCTTTACATCCTTTACTGTTTTTATGGAAGAGTGTGATAGACTTTGGGAGGATTGGTCCTATTAAATTTGTAAATAAGTGATTAGAAAGCACAGACATTACTGGGGGTTTTTTTAAGTCCAGCATATTCAATAGAATTCGTTTTTATGTTTAGTGTAAGTACATCTTGTATACTTAAGAAACTCCAATCACTGTCAAGGAGATCTCTGATGAAAATAAATCCTGCATGGTAATAATGTTTCACGAAGACGGATGCATTATCTATCTTTACATTTTGGATTAAACCATATGTGTTCATTTAGAATATGAGGGTGGCTTTGACTGTTGGTATTGATTATTTTTACCCAACTTAAAAAAAATATCTTTCCAAAATATATCATTTATTCTCTTTGATATAGGTAAGAGGTAATCAGGCCCTTTTAGCAGAAGCTCTGATACATTTTCTTTGAAGCATTGGCTCTAAACATTTTATACACATGGTATCATTTTGAAATATTCTTCTAATCCATGAAGGGCCTCCGTGGCCGAGTGGTTAGAGCATCTGGCTCAAAATCACAAAGCCTCTCACCTCTGTCGGCGCGTGTTCGAATCTCGGCCGCGGCGTTATGTGAGCAAGTTTGCCAGTTTACTTGCGGAAGGTCGGTGGTCTCTTCCCAGGTACTTGCGGAAGGTCGGTGGTCTCTTCCCAGGTACATTGTATTTGGGTTCTCTCCTACACTAACAAAAACTGGACGCCACCAGATAACTGAAAAATTGTTGAGTGTGGCGGAAAGCAATAAATAATCAATCAATCTAATCCATGAGGATTTTAAGGCCACTATAAACTCAGTGTGATCAGTCATTTTTAAACCTCCAAATCTATAATCTTGGACAACCGTAAATTTCGTAAGTTTATGTGTATTACCGCCCCCAAAAAAATCATACAACTCATTCTCAGTCTTTTGTTAAATATTCCTGTCCAGGGTTGGGTAAAGTTAAAATCAAATGATTAAGTTGAGGGATAAGTAATGATTTAATTATTGATAATCTGCCAAGTGGAGTTAGTTTCCTTCTTTTCCACTGATCTATTAATTTTTCAATGTTTGATAGCTTCGGGATATAATTGATATCAATCATTTCCCATAGATTTAACAAGAGAGAGCAACGACTGAACAAAATCTGAGACTTGCTGTAATTTGGCGATTGTTTGGATCATGGTGTTATTGAATGATAGGACAATACCACGATGTTCTCAGCAGGTATGAAGCAAATCAATCTTGCTTACCGTTCTGTGTCCGTTCATAAGTGCTGGAAGATCCGTGACTGACTTTCGGCGACTTTCCACTCTGTTTGAAACGTTCACCCAGGCAAATTCTAACAGTCCAGCGAAAACAAAAAACAAACACGCAAAAACCCAAACGTCCATAGCCTTTACATAAGATACTACAGTTAGTCCCCTAACAGCATTACTGCTCTGTGTAGTCATTGTGAGAACTGTTAGCAGACCCAAGGAAATCCGGGCAGGAACCGCATCGACACTGAGCCAGAAGTTGACCCAGGAAAGAATGACCACGAGGACGCTGGGTATGTAGGTCTGTGTTAGGTAGTAGCCAATGGTTCTCACCAGGTGGATATCCAGTCCGATACAGGTGTAGTTTACTGAAAGTATTCATCAAATTATTCTGTCATCTAAACTTAGACAAGGTATCCTTAAAACACAGCTTCAGCAATACCAGGAATTTTCTAAGTTAAGTATTTTGGACCTCGAGTTAATTGCAATTTTCAGATTTTAAGCTTTGTTTTGTCGATTTGATTACAGAGGCATTTGCTGTTAACCAGGAAATAAGAATATATATATTCCTGATTACCAAGGTGGAGTATGTTTGATATCGTCAAAAGTCTAGAAAGGCTTTGATTCAATATTGTGAAAATGTGAATTTTCCACCTGAAATTAATGATTTATTTCCACACAATAATATCTCAGCAGCTGTGTCTGTACAAACAAAATAAATGCTCATTCAGCATTACTAAAAAGGTTAATGATGTCTGAATTGTGACATACCAGTGTAAAGCGTTATGACAGTTATTTTTGGTAATCACACATGACCGTTAGTTAATTCCCCTTTAGATTAGATGTAAGGATCATGCACCCCATTCCTTCAGTATACGCCCACATTCGTGTTTGAAGCTGTCTTATATTTTTTGCCGGTATTGTATAACATACATACTTCCCATATACTGTTGATCGCAGTTGAAGGATCTAAGCTTCTTGATGTCAAACTGCGGAAGTCGCAGTGATTTGGAGATTTCAGCCGGAAGTTCCCGCCATCGCACGATCAGTGAGGCTGCGCTATGTCCGTCTAAAAGATAGAGGTATTGCTAGTAATTAAAAAATTCACCATTATAAAGGTAATGTCTGTTTTATACAAAATACATAAGTAAGTAAATCAAGACTGTCATAATAAGTCAGTCTAAACAATTGTTTTCTTTCTGAAATTGGATAAAATTGAATGAAAACTTAAACCTGCTTCTTTCTTATAATTTACTTACAGTTGGCAAAAAATTGAATGCTGATTATTTATTACGTCTTCTATAATGGAAGATATAAGTTCCTTCCGATCACTTCAACTAACAAAACCGGTATCATTTATAAACCAAAACCTTTACACTATACACAATTTGTGAAAGTTGGACAAAAACTGGTAAATAATAGCTGGTATTTTGATTGATTGATTGTATATTGTTTAACGTCCCCTCGAGAATCTTTCACTCATATGGAGACGTCACCATTGTCGGTGAAGGACTGCAAACCTAGGCCTATGCTCGGCGCTCATGGTCCTTGAGCAAGGTGGGGTCTTTATCGTGCTATACCTGCTGTGACACGGGGCCTCGGTTTTTGTGGTCCCATCAGTCGCCTCTTACGACAAGCAATTCATTAACAAGTTTATCTTAATATCCTGCACTATTGACGGATAAGTTAAATGTTTGTATACGTGTACAACACGTTTTACAATCTTGTATTTTCGGCATTGACATTAAGTGGTGTTAGCGAGCAGCGAGGTTTATATGCCCCCTTAAATGAGATGACTTTTTAATTAAATTCAAACAAAAATTCTCTGTTTAAGTTATTTCATATATCATGAAATAAATCTGTAAATTGCTGTTTCTAGGGACATGAACTTCACCTTAGTATACATTGATTCTTTTGCAATCAGGTTTTCACTAGTTGTATATCTTCCGATCCAAAACACTTTAGCACGATTCCGGTGTCCAAAACACATTAGTACGATTCCGGTGTCCAAAACACATTAGCACGATTCCGGTGTCCAAAACACATTAGCACGATTCCGGTGTCCAAAACACATCAGCACGATTCCGTTGTCCAAAACACATTAGCACGATTCCGGTGTCCAAAACACATTAGCACGATTCCGGTGCATGCGCAAACTTTCACTTGCCTTATGTGTATAAATATATGCATAATATACCAGGGGTAAACCAAAAATCAAATTCACGATAAGTTGTCTTAAAATTATGAAGTTCGATTAACAGCAAATTCGATTTCAAAAGGAAATGTTTGGGGTAATTGTTTTGAGAAAATTATTTCATATTTTTCAATTTTGTATTCGGGGGTGGGGGAGGGTTGAAAACCTCTTATTCATTGGTTAGGTTTATAAAATCGTTTCCTATGGTGGCAGGCAAAAAAATGTATCAAAATATAACGCTTACATTATCATTTATCATTATTATTAAGTCTTTTTCAGTATATTTGTTTTATTTATTTATTTTTACAACATCACAATCGATAGGAAAAGAGGGGATCCGAAAATGACAAAGTTGGTAAATGGGGAGGGGGGCACCAACAACGTTTTCTTCAATTTTTCATAATTAGATATAAAATGGATTTTCAAATGTATCTATCAATTTGTATGATTTGTACGAAACAGAGGACTCTGAGCATGACTTCCCGTTCTCTCTGTAATTTCTGCTTCCCTTGTTCATGGTAAGGTTTTTTGATTTTACTAAATGCTGATTTCCTCATAATATTGCATGCAATATAGGTAACAGATGTGACTTATATTTTATACACAAAACCAAAATAGCAAACAAGCTTAGACGAAGGCATGAACATACGAATGGATGTTTGGCTGAATAGACTGCGAGACATTCGTCATGTATAGAGGTGACGTGTCACGGTACGCCTTTCCGGGATATAGAACCCTGCTGTCGTGTTATTTGCAGAGGTCAAAATTTGTGACATTTACAGCCTGTGACGTCTCATCGAGTGAACAATTCTCGAATGAAATGTAAAACAACAAACAAAAACCAACCATGTACGTGTATGTATTTTTGTGCTGGACATCATACTTACAGCTCTCTAGACGTAAGTCACATATCTGTTTATCTAGTGGATACTTATGAAGATCCATCATACAGGAAAACACCCCCGAAACCCTGATGATAAAAAAATGTAAAGCCTTCCTTAAAACTTTACATGTTGGCGGAAGACAAAACTACAGCAACGTGGAGGAGAGGTTGAGAGTACGGGGTTAGTTTTTTAATGGTGGGGAAAACTGTGACGATGAATAGGTATGAGGCGCGAAAATCGGTATTACACTTATCATTTGGTGGAGATTGGCCTGACGATGTCATACATATGCGACATTTTGCTGGTCGTCCCCTTCTTCCAATAATATCTGTGGATCAGCCCATTGTTTCTAATAGGTCTAGGAAGAACTTGATGTGAGTTTTGTTATCTCGTGATCTACAGAAGGGCTAGGTTTATTTACAGGACACCTGTTTCATAATATCACGCATGTATGCCCATATCTCCCTGCATATTTCAGCATGACTTTGAACCCATTATCAAATTCCGAGATGAATAATCTTTTTCAAGATATATTCAATTGTTAGTCTTAAAAATGAATTCATGGACAACATCACAGACAAATTCCTTTACAGTTACATCATATTACAGCGGCCAGTTACAAGACAATGTAATCACAGTTATAGCTATCACTGAATATAGCGGTCAGTTACACGACAATGTAATCATAGTTATACCTATCATTAAATATAGCGGTCAGTTACAAGGCAATGTAATTATAGTTATAGCTGTCATTAAATATAGTGGTCAGTTACATGACAATGTATTCACAGTTATAGCTATCATTGAATATAGCGGTAGTTACACGACAATGTAATCATAGTTATAGCTGTCATTAAATATAGCGGTCAGTTACAGGACAATGTAATCACAGTTATAGCTATCATTAAATATAGCGGTCAGTTACACGACTATGTAATCATAGTTATACCTATCATTAAATATAGCGGTCAGTTACAGGACAATGTAATCACAGTTATAGCTATCATTAAATATAGCGGTCAGTTACAGGACAATGTAATCATAGTTATAGCTATCATTAAATATAGCGGTCAGTTACAGGACAATGTAATCACAGTTATAGCTATCATTAAATATAGTGGTCAGTTACACGACAATGTAATCATAGTTATAGCTATCATTAAATATAGCGGTCAGTTACACGACAATGTAATCATAGTTATAGCTATCATTAAATATAGCGGTCAGTTACACGACAATGTAATCATAGTTATACCTATCATTAAATATAGCGGTCAGTTACATGGCAATGTGATTACAGTTACAGCTGTCATTAAATATAGCGGTCAGTTACACGACTATGTAATTATAGTTATAGCTATCATTGAATATAGCGGTCAGTTACACGACTATGTAATCATAGTTATAGCTATCATTAAATATAGCGGTCAGTTACATGACAATGTAATTACAGTTATAGCTATCAATGAATATAGCGGTCAGTTACAAGACAATGTAATCACAGTTATAGCTATCATTGAATATAGCGGTCAGTTACATGACAATGTATTCACAGTTATAGCTATCATTGAATATAGCGGTAGTTACACGACAATGTAATCATAGTTATAGCTGTCATTAAATATAGTGGTCAGTTACATGACAAGGTATTCACAGTTATAGCTATCATTGAATATAGCGGTCAGTTACAAGACAATGTAATCACAGTTATAGCTATCATTGAATATAGCGGTAGTTACACGACAATGTAATCATAGTTATAGCTGTCATTAAATATAGCGGTCAGTTACAGAACAATGTAATCACAGTTATAGCTATCATTAAATATAGCGGTCAGTTACACGACAATGTAATCATAGTTATAGCTATCATTAAATATAGCGGTCAGTTACACGACAATGTAATCATAGTTATAGCTATCATTGAATATAGCGGTCAGTTACACGACAATGTAATCACAGTTATAGCTATCATTAAATATAGCGGTCAGTTACAGAACAATGTAATCACAGTTATAGCTATCATTAAATATAGTGGTCAGTTACAGGACAATGTAATCATAGTTATAGCTATCATTAAATATAGCGGTCAGTTACACGACTATGTAATCATAGTTATAGCTATCATTAAATATAGCGGGCAGTTACAAGGCAATGTGATTACAGTTATAGCTATCATTAAATATAGCGGTCAGTTACACGACTATGTAATCATAGTTATAGCTATCATTAAATATAGCGGTCAGTTACACGATTATGTAATCATAGTTATAGCTATCATTAAATATAGTGGTCAGTTACACGACAATGTAATTACAGTTATAGCTATCAATGAATATAGCGGTCAGTTACACGACAATGTAATCATAGTTATAGCTATCATTGAATATAGCGGTCAGTTACATGACAATGTGATTACAGTTATAGCTATCATTAAATATAGCGGTCAGTTACACGACAATGTAATTATGGTTATAGCTATCATTGAATATAGCGGTCAGTTACATGGCTGTGTAATCATACTTCAAAGATTGATTCTGTTCCTTGTAATGTCATTGTCTGATCTGCTGGGGGGGGGGGGGTGTACAAAATCAAATGCTTACTGTATCTCTGACATTAGAGTTCCAGGACTCGAAGGAAATAATTAATTCACCCCAGTCATATGCTGTTAACAGAATAAGTATTAGATAAATCCTACGCCCCACACTTCTTTAGATCCGCAAAACAAGAATGTTAAATTGAACCCTTTGCATGGATATGTCGCTATATATTGCGTCAAAAGGTGATGATAATGATTAGTGATCAATTTCATAATAACTCCTAGAAGGAGTACAAAACATATAATTGGGTAAAACAAACACTCAAAGTATACAGGTAAAAAATAAAAACAATTCAATGTGTACTTAAAAATATACTAGCGGATAAAAGAATCTATAGTTTAGCAATTCCATTACAGATTCATACACAAAATATTGTATTGCATTATTTATATCATTATCTAATATAATGCATTGTCTTCTAATCATTAAATCACTGATTACAGTGTATGTATATTATGGTTGACACGAACAGCCACTGAAAGTAAAAGGGTGCAAAAAAGTTTCAAAAGTTTAAAATTGTATATCACTGTCATTTGCACCGATGCATTCTTCACACCTACGACGCATTCAACAAATCAGGTTTTGAAAAAATGACTGCCGAATGTTCCGCCATATGCGCGATAAAGAACGACCCAAAATACCTCGTAGCAGGGGGTTTGGTTCTTGACTAGACGTCGTTCTATTTCAACCCAAACATGTTCTTCAGGCAATAAACCCGGTGACGTCGTCGGCCAGAATGAATGAAATGACGTGCTGACGTACAGTCTCGTCGCGGTAGCGTACGCCGGTTAAAATGCCCTCCACTATCATCAAAGCGTTCCATGTGTTGTAATTCCACCCAGAACTATAACACTTTCACCGCTGAATTGGCGGTGCTGACTAACGCAGGCTTCAATGTTCGGCACGACGGTAAGCCTGAAAACAACCGTCACTGCTGTTGACATGAAATTTTCCACTCGTCCGTAAACAGATCTTCCACCCAATTTGTTATTGAACGACGATGCCTCCTAAACCACGCTGAACTCGCAAAACGGTGACGTCAGAGCAGAACAGGACGGATAGCAGGACGCTGGGGACGGATGTTGGCCTCTCGCAATCTGTTCCTTACCGTGCGAGGACTTATCCGTCAATGGCCAGGGCTGCTTCAGCGGTCAAGGAAGCCGACTGGAATCGATTACAAAAATGTGACGTTCATAGATACATATCTTGCCTACATGACGTCACACGCGGGTGTCCTGATCTCGTGCGATCCCGAGCAGTGCTAGTTTGCTGATATCGTCTCCATAAAGCGTTTACAGTATTAATATGAACTCCAAACTACCTTGTCACATCGCTTTAAAACATCCCAGCTTCCAGCATCCAAATAGCACGCTAACGATCATTTTCAATCTTGCGATGCATATCTCAATCAAAATCTAATGCTTTTTCTGTTTCAATATATTGAATACTGTCAAGGAATGCAAGAAATTATAATCGATTACTAACCACGTGTCGCTTAAGCTCGAAATTCCAGAAAAGCGTGCTGAGGCCATCAAGGCGAATCGAACGCGATATTTAGTAAATTGAGAACTTAAACACGCGTTTAGTATATTATACTATTCCTTTAAGAATAAAAAGCAATCGAAGAATTCTCCTTATGTTTTTATTTAACTTTTAAGTATATACAGTTTCTTTTTTCCGCTAGTATATTTTAATCTTCGAATAACCTTGACTAACAGAAGTTCATTCGAAAATCACCAAATACTGTAATACTGCCGAATGCTGTAATACTGCCGAATGCTGTAATACTGCCGAATGCTGTATAATACAACGTTCCAGAGAGATAAAGAAAAGGTGATATAAAATACAGATCTAACAGAATACGAAAAATAACTCAAATAAAGATAGTACAAATCATGTCAATTAAAATCGTATGCCCAACGTTTTAACCAACTGTCCATGTAAAATATTCATATATCATTACACAAAACAAATTCCATTAAAATCATTCATCGAACATAATAGAAAATCGTAAACAAATTCCACCTTAATGACTTCTCTAACACAATAAAAGGCCATTCAACGTCAACAAACATTCCGAATGTATTGTAAGCAATACAAAACCCCCTAATGGAAGGGTAATTCAGTCAAAAGTAGGTCAAGCGTAACGAAACTCAAAGTTGATCTGTAACTATCCAAGACATGTCGCCAAACAATTGAATACAAATCACTGTGTTAATTTACAAAATAAATTCTTACAGTCCGTGGGGATCTTCGTTACCCCCTTGCTTATCGTAAGAGGCGACTAAATGGGGCGGATGAGACCGCAATAACCGAGGTCCCGTGTCACAGCAAGTGTGGCACGATAAAGATCCCTCCCTGCTCAAAGGCCGTAAGCGCTGAGCATAGGTCTAAATTTTGCAGTCCTTCACCGGCAATGGTGACGTCTCCATATGAAAGAAGTTCTCGAGAGGGATGTTAAGCAATATAAAATCTATACAATCCAAACCTACCCGATACAATTTTTTGTAAATGTTAGAAATGATTTAGAAATACGGTTACCAAACAAATTTTGAAGGAATAATAACAGTGTGACGCATCCCAATAGACAAGATGTGGCAACAAGATGTATGTGAAACAACACATATATAACGCTGTGATGTAACATCACAGTTACAAAAGCAATATAACACAGGATGCGGCAACATACAGCATCGTCCCAATAATATGCATGTCATTTTGCTTGATCGAGCATGCAAATTGTGTCATATGGTTTCAATAAGTGAGTTTGAATAACAACGCTTTCTCGTTCTTTCAGTTTGATTGGTTATTAAGGAAAAAGGAAAAATGTGCTTCATTAAACATCTATAAGAATCCTTTTCCACACTCGATCAGGTGAAGTGGTGCGCTCTTATTGGAACTATAGTATGTTAGGTCTCCAGTATACGTAGTGGGCAGCCACACAAATACAACACCAATATACGCCGTAATAATGAAAATGTAACGGTAAGGAACAACCTCATAACTCCCAAAAAGAATACTAAATTAAGAGATGGGTAAACACGGACCCCTAGGCATACCAAAGGTGGTAACAGGTACCTGGGAGGAGTAAGCATCCTCTGATAACCGGTCACGTTAGATAATACAACACATAAATGTCCTTATACATGTGCATTTAAAACACCTAATGTGTGATAATGATAAGGCTGGACCAGAATACGCCATAATATCTCAACATATGTAACTCCAAGTTACGTCATGATGTGGCAACACGTAAAAACATAAATATATGCCATGATACGGAAAAACATCCGACATGTTGCGATATGAATTTGGTTCAAAATAATCAAATGGATATCTTCAAATGATAGGTTTTAAAATGTAAACTTTCGTTTTGCAAATAAAATCATTCAACTTACCTAGCACTGTACAAAACCAGTCCGTCAGGATAGATGTACATCATTTTGTTAGGGACCGTAACTTCATGGATTTTTGCTGTTTTTTCATTGATGATATAAATGTCTGGCACCCATAACTTCTCCATGAGTTTTGGATCCAGTTCTATAACATCGATACCCATGGAAGCGTTATATTGAAGACGGGGATCGTACCATCTTTGTCTGAGGTAGAAAGACATATCGTAGTCCTAGAATTAAACATAGTGCTATGTACTATACTATGTCAGTATAGAATACCATGTTGTTGTATGAACCATACTTTGTGATGGAATCAGAATAGATGTTTCTTATACGATCAATTTTCGTTTAGTGGAATATGGTGTGTTACCATTATTGCATTCATTTAGCTAATTACGGTGTGTGCTTTGCTTTATTATTATATATATATACTATTATTTCAATCATATAATGAATGATGTTTGTTTGTTTTACGTCCCGTCGAGAATTTTTCACTCATGTTAAGACGTCTAATGGTGTGTATTACTGTGTCATTAGGACATTTATATGATGAAGTACGGTATGCACTATGCCATTGTGGCATTCATGATGTGAAATATGCTGAGTATTTTATTGTTATTCGTTTATGTAATACATTATGATATGCAATTTACAATACATTTCTCCGTTATTGCATCCATATATTAAATTATGTTATGCACGTTATAATGAAAGGGTGAAGATAGCGAAGAGTGAAAAATCTCACAAATTATATATATATATGGAATACTAATTATAGAGCTGAATATACCAGAGGTGGGATCAGGTGCGTAGGTGGAGTAAGCATCCCCTGTCGACTGGTTACACATGCGGTGAGCCCTATATCTTGATCAGATACACGGGGTAATCCGCAATCAGAATCAGTACGCCAAGAACGGCCTAACAATTGGTATAAAATACTCAAACAGCATTTGACAGACTGACAGTTGTATTGGCACCAATATCGTTATAACGACTATAGAATTTGCAAAATGCTGACTTTAAACGCGATGTATGTATAATATCATTGTAATCACACTATAAATGATGGGATGTTTTCTACTATCATTCTATCAGTATAATAGATTTTATTGAGTAATTAAATGCATTATTACTGCATTTATAGAAGTAAAACAAACAAATGCAGTGTGCGCTATGTTATAGCATATATTACATCTTTACTATAAATTATCGACATTGTTGACATAGTTTTATGCATTCATGAGATCAGTCGTTTTCTGCATTACTGGGCACAATAGAGAGAGTCACCATAGTAATTATCAATTCCATATAGTTAATTAAGATATATGTGTCTATATCATTATAACAGTTATCTAATACACTGCAGTTATACTCAGAGGGAACAGAAATTTCGACTAAATAGGGCGGTTCTTCGGATGAGACCGCAAAAATAGAGGTCCCGTGTCACACCAGGTGTGGCACGTAAAAGATCCCTCCCTGCTCAAAGACCATAAGCGCCGAGCATAGGCTTAAATTTGCTGCCCTTCACCGGCAATGGTGACGTCTCCATATGAGTAAAGATTCTCGAGCGGGACGTTAAACAATATTTAATCAATCAATCAATCTTTTTCTTTTTTACATCAATGATTTTGGAATTTTTTAAAACAACGTAGGATACAAAAATGTTGTTTTTCCTCACCATACTTGAATCGCTAATGGAATCAATGCTGAGGATGTAAATCTGAACCTCGTCTCTCACAGCAATCCCTGTCATCAGAAAATATAAATCTGCTCATTTACCACGTGTAAACACAATAAAATTATTTACATCTGCTGATTTACCACGTGAAAACTTAATAACTTTCATAAATTCGCTGTTTTCGTACATGTAAACATAATAAAAATATATAAATGGCTTATTTATTACGTTTCATAATAAAGATTCAGTAGAACATTTATAATACTATAATAATAATAATAATAATAATAATAATATCAAAATCGATAAGTTTCTTGTTAAAATTTTTGCATACTCTGGAAAATAAAATTAATATATATATATATATATATGATTTATTTCTTACTTACCAAAGCCACTTTTTTCTTGTATTTTTTTTTTTTTTTTTTTTTATTTTTTTTTTTTGGCCTCAGTGGAATCAGACTGTCAATATTGCTATTTTGTGAAGCTTTGATCTGTTCCTCGGGTTAGAAATGATTTTTAGATTCCATGAACTCTAGTGGAACAAATCCCCATAGATCATGTTCTACCTCTATATACACCCCAGTGTCGTTCTACCTCTATATACACCCCAGTGTAGTTCTACCTCTATGTACACCCCAGTGTAGTTCTACCTCTGTATACACCCCAGTGTAGTTCTACCTCTATGTACATCCTAATGTCGTTCTCCCAAATAAATGAAAGACTTTTTTTTTTTATGTCATACAAGTTTTCAAAATGAATTATCAAGTACATTATTTTTCAAATAATCGATTATATAAAACAAAGTATGGAATTCACGTTCCAACGTGTCCTTATCTAACTATAAATCAGATTAACGAGTGTCAGCATCGATTTCAGTCTTTTTAGTAGCAACACCCCCCCCCCTAAACAATTTGAAAAAGGTTCACTCTTATTTAGTTTATATGTAGTGTATGTATGCTTTTTGTCGATAGTTGATACATGTATTTGTTAAAAAGTTCTTCCGATATATTCTTATATAGATACTTGTTATAAACAAATATTTCTACCTCCTTTTGAGCAGTTCCAATTTCTACATTTTCATAGTTTTTGACAAATTTGGGTATGTCTGAAAGTTGCCTTACTGTAAATAATTTATTGATACTCGTTTACCACCGTGACGCACCTAGAGTAATTTTTAATCAATGTGTGAAAAGTGATTGCAGTCTTTCTGTTCGGGAAAGCTCTGAAAACAAATATCCATTAAACACTAATAATTTGATCAGTTGGACTTAAGTCAGTTTGTAATGTTGCTATTTTCACATGGTTTGCAAATTTATTCACATTTTGTACAGAAAATAAATTGGGAACAGAAAAAAGTTGTTTGTGTTTGTTTGTAGCAAGTATATATATATATATATATAATTGTGCCCCTTCTCTGCTACTAAAGGTCATGTAATGAACAAATTTTATACACACTTTTAGGTTTCGTCTAGTATAATATTGTTTTTTTAAAAAATAAACACTACATTACGTCTTCGCTATCTTTTTTTTTTTAAATTCCCTTAATTTACACGCTTCTTCCTTCCTACAAAACCTAAGTCCCCTTTATTCAAGAATATTCTGTGTTATGTTTAGTTGAAAATGTCTAGTGGATCTTGAGACGAGGTTAAACTCTATAGCTTTAAACTAGGCCAAATATCCCCTTGCGCTATATATAGCCTGATGGATAATTACCATCTTTCAAGAAACTACCACAACTGCACCGAAATACAATCTAGTCACTTAATTAGCATTTGAAAACGACATGGAGCAAACAGAAATCGAATATACCATCTTACTTACTTAAACGTGCAAATCGTGTGGAAGAGGAAATAAATATTTAGTGCATATAGCCCATTTAATGACCACAATTCAAACAGTTGTTTATGTATGTATATATATATGGTCATTGGCTGATAGAACAAAACTTCACGCTGTTACCTACGTAACATGTTGTATCCATCTAAGCCGTCTATAACAGAATAGTGAATGTACCTCCATCACAGGAGAGCTGATATCTAAGAATTCCTGGATGTCGTCTGTTCGAAATAAGTGTCCAGTGGAGAACAATATATTGACTCTTAATCATATCATTTGGTGCATGTTGATTCAACAAATAAGATGTAATGCCAATATAAATTCGGTTATTTTGTAACTCTCCACTCTGTAATGTTTCTTTCAGAAAATAATGAATCAATGCCTTTGAACCATTTGTATCTTGCTTAGCAGGAAAAAGTTGACGTTGTGGTGAACAACGAAATGCTACATTCTTCTTCTTTACATATACATGGCGCTTAGACTATTAGCATCGAGGGTTCTTTCATGTTAGCAATGAATGAAGAGATTAACAACATACAAGACAAGATACACAGAATATGGCTTAAGTAGAGAAAAACTGTAACAAAAAGCAGACCTCCCCATCGAAAGACACCCCCCCCCCCCCTCTTCCTTCCGAATCTAAGTGGGATTTCCAGGAAGAAACTGAATGAGAGCGAGTTTTCCGCACGAGTGGTTCCTACACAAAGAGCCTCAGCCCCCCCCCCCCCTTTTTTTTTTTTTAATTTCCTACAGAAATCCTACATTACAACCAGTTTTCAGGGAAGGAGAATATTATACTTTTTATGATCGATACTTCAAATGAAGTGTATGTAGGTATACCATTACACGTTGTATGCCCCTATCTCTCGATGACGTTCCCGGACATGATGTCCTGTATATTCTCGGGGCACTTACCGTCATCTGTGGGGGCCTGTGTAGCCTCATAATTCTTCAATAATTCCCCAACAAGTTCATGTCTGTAACAAACTACATCATTAACAACATTTAACAGTTCACATCTACAAGATCATTTACATAATCATCTAATATATGTCCATAACATAATTTACATAATTATCGAATATATTTCTATAAGATCATTTACATAATCATCGAATATATCTCTAAAAGATCATTTACATAGTCATTGAATATATCTTTATAAGATCATTTACACAAACATCAAATATATCTCTATAAGATCATTTATTTAAGCATCGAATACCAAATTTCGCATCTCTATAAGATCATATATATAATTATCAAAGAATCTAAATTAATTCCTTATCTCGATAAACATGAGATTCTCATTAACAATCTTGCAATAGGAATAATTATGCTATACTTTTGCCCCCCCCCCCCCACCCCCCCCCCCCCCCAAAAAATGCATTAACTGAATTCCCACCTTTAAAAATATTTGGACAGATGGTAATTTTTTATTTAATCAATATATTTTAGGAATCATTAACTTCCTCCTCGATGTATGACTTTTTTTTATCGATTTTCAGGTAATGATTTTTTTTTCCCTGCATTCTTTTTTTTTAATTTGATTTATCGGTTCTCTGAGTACGTTTGCTTTTATATGTTCCGCATTAATCATATTACAAAACAAAATAAAATTTAAAAAAACTCGCAAAATTTATCGAACAATGAATGTACCCCGATTTTTGATTTTATGAATTCTTAAAGCTTTCATAAAATACCTACTTGATATTCCTGGTAAGATTTCTGGCCGAAATCAAGCATGCGAAAAATATTAATAACAAGAAAATCAGGAGACTGTGGAATTTCATTCTCTAAAGAAAGAAAGAAAGGTAAATTAGAATGGTATCATTAGAAGACATGATATTCCAAATAGGTGTATGATAGCTGCTTCAAATAAACGCTATGGCTCCTCCATTTAAATACCACATCATATTCACAAAATTCTGCTCTAATAATCTACTAGATCATCCTTAATACATTAATGGTTTAGAAATTCGCACATTTACCTTTAATGAGTTCTCTATAATGAAAGACATACCTAATCCACTATATATTTGCTTTCATACCTACACATTTTGTTTATAGCGAATACATGGATAGCAATTTAACCACAATAGTCACTGGTCCTAAACAAGCTCATTTATTATACGTAGGTTTTATATAGTTATTGATTTGCTCAATATGCCTTTGGATGAGATACCTTGATCATTAAAGTTAATCGTTATATTTTTTTTCATCTCAAACCCACCAGTGACTTCAATAGATGGATATTAAGTGACAAAGCGATTTCTGTTTAGATTTCATTCTTTTTTTTATAAATGCATTTACTTCTTGTATAGATCTGCTATAGATACCATAACAGAGAGAACGAATATTGGCAATGCCTGCTGTTCCACTCTTTTATGATTTATCATAATAAAATACTGTTTAAATGTAAATACGATAAGGTGTGTGTGTATGGCTGCTCCTCACCTGTAACGGCTGTTTAAATATAATTACGGTGAGGTGCTGGTTTTTCTTCTTTATTTTTTTTTCTTTTTATTTTCTTTTTATTTTATTTTTATTTTTTTCAATTTTACTTTGTCTAGAAGGTGGCTCCTCACCTGTAACCGCTGTTTAAATATAAATACGATAAGGTTTTTTTATTATTATTATTACTTTTTTTTGTGTGTGTCTAGAAGGTGGTTCCTTCCTTAAATATAAACACGGTAAGGTGTTGGTTTGGTTTTTTTTATTGTTTTGTTTTGTTTTTGTTTTTGTTTTTTTTTTTTGCTTTTTTTTGTTTTTGTTTGTTGTTGTTTTTGTTTTTTGTTGTTTTGTTGTTGTTGTTGTTGTTGTTTTTTGGGGGGTTTTGGGGGGTTTTTTTTAATTTATTTTTTTTTTGCTTTTTTTGTTTGTTTAGAAGGTGGCTGCTTCTCACCCGTAAATGCTGTTTAAATATAAATACGATACGGTGGGGGTTTTTTTTGTTGTTGTTTTTTTTTATTATTATTATTATTTTTCGTCTAGAAGGTGGCTCATCACCTGTAACCGCTGTATTTATGAAACATTCCCCACTCCACCCCTTTCCTCAAGTATTTGTACATGTAATTATGCACCTCTGATCGAGGTCTAAAATTTAATGAAAGTGTTGGTTCATCTCGTCGATAAATTCAATAATTGCTGCAGAAAATTGATTTATAATCTTCAATAATGTTTGTCTGTACATGTCTCATCCAACGTAGTCACCCAAACTTGTTGTTGTTGGTGGTGGTGGTGAGAGGGGGGGGGGGGGGGGGGGGGACAGGAACATACTATATGCATAACTTGAAGAATTCATACGCGATATCTCTTCATACATACCATTATATTGTAATATTTTGGGTTTTTATACTTTTCTAAAATTAAAGATACATAAAATCTACCGTACATTTATTTCATTTTGATATGTCCATACACTCCACTCAACTAGTCGTATCACAAAGACAAACTGTCGGACTCCCCTCTTACCTCAATAGAAAGAGTCCATCAATTTGAAAATCCAATTTGTCTAAAATTAGTTATTACATCCATTAGTCAAATCCTAAATTCCATTTGGCAGCCATAGCTAGGAACAACTCCTTGACGTTAATCCGTCTTCACGGTGTCACCTGACTCAAGTCTATAGTTTTGGTATCACGTGTACGTCTTTTCTATAGTATAGTTTATAGATACTTATTTCATCCTGAATAAGCAATGTATCCTACATTTAATTTTATCAACAAAACGCACAAATTTCTGTAATTTGTTGATAATAATCAATACGTGTTTCTGCACTAATGGGCAGATTTGCTTATTAGTGAGACAGAACTTGACAATAAACTTGTTATTAATTATTGATATCTGCTTAAAAGGTACTTCTTTATAGTATGTACTTAGAAGTATTGAGGATTCCTCTGTCCCATGTGGACGTACGGAGAGCAGTAATGACCAGGTTAAATGCTGATCCGCTCGGAATTAAGTAAATGCTTATTTTCCAATCACAAAGGTTGTATATAACGGAGGAACGTTGATTAAAGCACAGTGTTATTGGTCCTCGTGATCTTTACACATCTACATAGAAATCATGAGTAATGTTTAAATCATGCCCTGGACTAGCGACTGGATCTACTAGGATTATCTAAATCGATATGAGATAGAGAGAAGGAAGGGAGAAAGAGGGGTGATTCTTTCTGTTTCTTACGCTACGGAGCACATATCGCCGATATTAATAACTTCTTTGTTTCCGTTTATTACATATGATTTTGACCTAAACGTGCTTATCAGTTAAAGAACAAATACCTGTATGTAGACACTTAAATTTAAAATTGAAAAGAAAAAATTCAAAATAGAAGCAAGCACTTTTTCTTCCATTCGACTAGGTAGCCTGTCTTTAAGAACGGTGTATTCAGTTATGATTTCTATAACACTTCTATTGTTAACCTTAGACATTATCGTCGGATACACCTAAATATCTAGAGCGAGAAAAACAACAAACTTATTTACTAGGTTGACTACCAAACACTGAAAATGAACTGTTTTGAAAGATGACTTCAAATGATGTAAATGAATAAAACAGAAAGAAACAGCAATGTTTTACAGTACACCACAAGGCTAATTCTTCTTCGTAAATGTACTAATATTTGATTTTCAACCAAGGAGCTTTAAGATTAAATGACGATTCTTTTATATAAGCAAAGGTAAATGTTTCTTCATTTCAGAACACGCGATGTGAAGTTTAAATATTTCTTTGACGAGGTCGTAAAGCACCGCAGATCTAAAGTTACCAATTAATTTCTAAAATTACTCTGGGAAAAACTTTAAAGTCTTCCAGTTTACAAACGTCCAAATTTGACAGTTTTTGTGTAAACAAATGATAAAACATCGAATCTTACCGATTATCGCCTAGCCGTCATCTACCAACTCCGCGGACACTAAGTCCCTCAACTTAGCATATTGTTCAAAGGAGATTAGTTTTATATCAAACCGTACGTGCATATTTATGTAAACATTTAAATATCCTATATGCGCATACTACAAGGATAAAACTTGATCTCTAGTAATAGCACGCCTTGTCATAGTGTTGAAATATAAATAAATATAAAAAAAATAAAGTATTTTTGTGTCTCTTTAACTCATAATGAGGTCATAGGGAGGGATATATCAGCATCTTTGAGGTATGTCTTTAAATCGGCATCGATTTTTTTCTCTATTGATTAATTTACATTATAGCTTTATCAATATTGAGATCTCGTTTATGAAGACCAGGCTTAATTAAAAATACACATATGTGCCCTGAAACATCTAATAAATCTCAAAGTAAGCCAAACAAGGCTGTATACTTCTGAATCAAATTGAAATTATAATCAGATAATCTTTTGGTCAAAATTAATTAGATACACTGGTTAATAACTCTAGGGATTGAAAGTACCTACTGTACTAAATATAAAATTCAATATCATAGCAAACTTTCAGTGTAATGTCTTGAACAATGGCGACAAGTCTGGGCTGCGTTCCCGATAGTAACGGCTACGGACAAGTACTCTGCTCTGATCTAGGCTAGTCTTACGTAGAAATAACAAGCAATTCATGCAGTGCGTTTAACAGACCTAGAAATCTAAACTAGCAGCTAGTCTAATTGTTACAATCTTGAACGCAGCCTTCCAGTCTCTTTTGGATGGTGCCATTTTCTCACCAGAGGGCGCATTACACGAGATATAAGTAGAGTTTGTGTAACGCGCCTTCTGGTGATGGGAATGAAGTAGTACATTTACCAACTCAGGAAACCGAGGAGAATACCTAAAACTATTTTAATGTATGCATCATTTTACACAAAACTGGTTTTCATATCCATGTAATATATGTCTTGACTTCTAGTAAATAGATGGAAAGGCCCACTACGCTTACGAAATAATCAAATTCCTGAAATTTTCAAGACAGATATCAGGGAACAATTATGTATGGATTATTTCGGATATTCGAGGTTTTTTTTCATTTAAATTCCTCATTCTATGTTCAGTCAAGTGGTTCAATATGGAAGATCTATGTGGTCATAAAGTTTTTGTAGGATGAGCAGTTGGTAAGTAGACCGATATACATCATGCTTTTTGAAAATATCATTCCAATTTGTACGTTCTTCTAAATCCCAAACTGATAAACCATTCCTCAAACTTTGAAACTGATGCACGCTTCCTCTAAATCTAAACTTATGGTATGGTCTCTGTCAATCTAAAGAGACTGCCCTTCTCCTATAAATCTTAGATTGCTGTCCAATTTCTCTAAATCCCAGATTACTGTACAGCTACTCTTAATCCCAGATAAACTTACTGCATAGCTCCTCTAAATCATTATTTACTGTACGGCTCCTCTCAATAATTATCTACTGTACGGTTCCTCCAAATTTATCATCCACTGTACGGCTCCTTTAAATCGTCACCCACTGTACAGCTCCTCTAATCATCACCCACTGTACGGCTCATCTAATCATCACCCACTGTACGGCTCATCTAATCATCATCCACTGTACGGCTCCTCTAATCATCACCCACTGTACGGCTCATCTAATCATCACCCACTGCACGGCTCATCTAATCATCACCCACTGCACGGCTCCTCTAATCATCACCCACTGCACGGCTCCTCTGATCATCACCCACTGTACGGCTCCTCTAATCATCACCCACTGCACGGCTCCTCTGATCATCACCCACTGTACGGCTCATCTAATCATCACCCACTGCACGGCTCCTCTGATCATCACCCACTGCACGGCTCCTCTGATCATCACCCACTGTACGGCTCCTCTAATCATCACCCACTGCACGGCTCCTCTAATAATCACCCACTGTACGGCTCCTCTAATCATCACCCACTGTACGGCTCCTCTAATCATCACCCACTGCACGGCTCCTCTAATCATCATCCACTGTACGGCTCCTTTAAATCATCACCCACTGTACGGCTCCTCTAATCATCACCCACTGTACGGCTCCTCTAATCATCACCCACTGTACGGCTCCTCTAATCATCACCCACTGTACGGCTCATCTAATCATCACCCACTGTACGGCTCCTCTAATCATCACCCACTGTACGGCTCCTCTAATCATCACCCACTGCACGGCTCCTCTAATCATCATCCACTGTACGGCTCCTTTAAATCATCACCCACTGTACGGCTCCTCTAATCATCATCCACTGTACGGCTCCTTTAAATCATCACCCACTGTACGGCTCCTCTAATCATCACCCACTGTACGGCTCATCTAATCATCACCCACTGTACGGCTCATCTAATCATCACCCACTGTACGGCTCCTCTAATCATCACCCACTGTACGGCTCCTCTAATCATCACCCACTGTACGGCTCCTCTAATCATCACCCACTGTACGGCTCCTCTAATCATCACCCACTGTACGGCTCCTCTAATCATCACCCACTGTACGGCTCATCTAATCATCACCCACTGCACGGCTCCTCTAATCATCACCCACTGTACGGCTCCTCTAATCATCACCCACTGTACGGCTCCTCTAATCATCACCCACTGTACGGCTCCTCTAATCATCACCCACTGTACGGCTCCTCTAATCATCACCCACTGTACGGCTCCTCTAATCATCACCCACTGTACGGCTGCTCTAATCATCACCCACTGTACGGCTCATCTAATCATCACCCACTGCACGGCTCCTCTAATCATCACCCACTGTACGGCTCATCTAATTTACTCACTGCTGTACATCAACAGGGGAACAGTAAGATAACAATGCAAAGTTTCTGCATTTATTTTATACGAGAAAGAATCCAGTTGTGTTAGGAGATCTCTCTCTCTCTCTCTCTCTCTCTCTCTCTCTCTCTCTCTCTCTCTCTCTCTCTCTCTCTCATTTCCTGTATAGCATGAATATTTTTAGGATAGTCATGCAGAAGTATCAAATCTTTCCAACTCTGAGACATTTAACTTCTAATGAAAAGAAGGAAAGGTAACTAACAGTAAAAATTAAATATAATGTCACAGAGATATTTCTTGGAAGGGTAATAAAATTTGCGGCCACAATATGTTTGAATTTCGGCACTTTCGATTTTTGAGAGTTTCTAATCAAAAACAAATCTATGGTCAGTCTACAGATGTGTATGGTCAGTCTACAGATGTGTATAGTCAGTCTACAGAGGGTGCTCTTCGTTTTCTACCATCTCCCAACAAACCATCTGTCTGTCTATCTGTCTGTGTATCCGTCTGTCAAGCTGTCTATATATCCGTCTGTCAAGCTGTCTATATATCCGTCTGTCAAGCTGTCTATATATCCGTCTGTCTACTCTCTATCTATGTTTGTGCTCTCTCTGTGTGTCTATCCGTGTATCTATTCTCTATCTCTGTGTGTTCTCTCTCTCTCTCTCTCTCTCTCTCTCTCTCTCTCTCTCTCTCTCTGTGCTCTCTCTCTCTTTTTCACACACACACACACACACACACACACACACACACACACACACACACATTCATCACTGGACTGTATTGTCCAAGGTTTGATTACTCAATAATTCCAGCGGTTCTGTTTCAAAACACAATTTGGACCTGATGTTCTGTGTCTTAAAGACAGCGAAATCAATCACGATAATAAGCCAGGAAATTTTAACGAGCTCAGTAAAAATGGTTACCGAATTAATCAATTATAGTCATTATGTTAGCGACCTATGAATGTTGGAGTCGAATTTCACTGTCCTAAACAGGAACCAGAAAACGCTTTCAATCGAATAGAAGCGATTAAAATTCAAACACCAATTCAATACTTCAACTGCGAAAGCCAAGAGATCGAGACTGGAAGGTCTCGAGTGAGAGGCAAACACGTGTCATTGTTTGTCAAAGTGTGTGTGGTAGGGGGGGGGGAGGGGTGAAAGTGAAAATGCAATTTAGATTGTCAAAACTTTTCTTGACATGCAAAATCTTTTTTAAAAATGGATTTACCAGATTTCCTCAATTCTACTTCGTATGTGGGGGGATGGGGGAGCGCGGGGGTTGGAGGAGGGAGGGTGCAGTATTCTACCATGATAGACCAACTCATACTTCATTTTCTTAAACCATGGGGGGTGGATGTTGTCGTCTTCTGCTATGACTGACTGATTTAGAAGACTTTGTTTTTCATTCATAACTTTTCTCATTCACTAATGATAATAAAAACAGTGGGAGACAGTCACTCAGTAAATCTGTATTTGCATTACAAGGTAAAAAAAAATATCGTTATCAAAAAAGTGGGGACAGACCCCTTCACCCCCTGCCCTGGCTTGATTCAAATAGGGGTAGACCCCGACCCACCCTGGTTCTACATGCCTGAGATAAGATATATAGAATTAAATCTAGTGAGTAAAGAGAGAATCTCATATTTTAGTTTCAGACCATAATGTTCAGTTCACTTAGGAAGTGGTAGAACTGTAACAAATGTTAAGATTAAAAGATAAGCACCTACTTGTAGCATTTCGTGCACCTCCAGTTAACACCGGAATGACCCCAGAGATAAACTGTATTACTCCGCGCTGGAATTATTCACGGATTATACTAAACATGAAGGTGAAGTAATTAATCATTGTATAATTAGAATTAAAAGGAAAACTGTATTTTAACCTCTACATGTGTAAGGTACTTTTAATCGCTGACATGGATATAGGTCAAAATAAGCCTACCTCTGTGCTAAGAATTTTTAATGAAATCGGAAAAAGACACAGAAAGGCGGTTCTGGACAGAGCAAGGGTTAAAAAGAAATGGCACTATAATATGAAGGACATTTTCATCACATTTAACGTTCCCTGGTTAGGAGAAAGTTATCAATTAAGTGTGGAATGACTAGTAACATAGTTGTCGAAATAACAACAAAGGCTATGTTGACCAGCGCATTCCTAGTGTATTGAACTGAAGATTGCTCAAATTATATACGTACTTTGGTTTTGGACATGCGGTTCTATAGATATAGAAAATTTGCAAAATGCAAATGACCAAAATTTTTACTTCCTTAATTTAGATGTCAACTCTCAAAACTGTATACCGAGGACTTAGCTACGATATAAACAGAAAACAAATTAAACAGTCATTTTATTTGTGAAATATAATGTAGTAGTCATAGATGAAAAACTGTAGAAGAACGTTACGAAATAACGACGGTATTTTTTTTTTATCTGAGGTGTGTTCTGTTATATCAGAACAAGGAACTGATAATGATTAGACGAAATGACAGACGATAATATAGACACGAATAATTCATAAAAACACAATACAAACACTCTATCAAAACTACTACCAACAAATCAGAACGCGACCTAAATCCACAACAGTTACATAAGTTTAACTAACAGTTAACATCTAGTTAACGTTACATAAATGTAAGAGTTAATGGCAAGTTAACTGTCAATTAAACTTAACTTTATGCAACTGGATCCTGTTCAACTCCTTTACCTTCCTCTCGTGTCTACACAATGCCACGTTATTTCATTGATGTTTTAAGTCATGTATACACTCCATTAACGATTTAAATCATGTGTAAACTCTATTAATGTTTTAAATCATATGTACACTTCATTGATGTTTAAATCATGTGTAAACTCTATTAATGTTTTAAATCATATGTACACTTCATTGATGTTTAAATCATGTGTAAACTCTATTAATGTTTTAAATCATATGTACACGTCATTGATGTTTAAATCATGTGTACATTTTATTAATGTTTTAAATCATGTTCTCAGGAATAAATGATACGTCTAAAGCATGAAAAGATCACATACAGACACACATACAGAGAGAGAGAGAGAGAGAGAGAGAGCACAGTACGCACACACGCATGTCCGCCGACACCTTCACATGCTATGTATACTTGTTACGTACAGGTATATACTCGTACATACACGTATACGTGTATCATAATGTTTTCAGGAAGTGTTGATTATCAACAGAAAATAGTATAATTATGATGATTTTAATGAAATGTTGTTTTCATTTGACTGACAGGTGTATATCCTGGCGTTGGTCATCTGTATTCTGCCTGACTTAACATCAACCGCTCAAACACCATTAGACAACTTGTACCTCGGAGTGGGTTACAATCTGATCAAAGGAAATCCTGACGGCGGAGAATGGGCAAAGCTTGGACAGGACCCTGGTTTGCTGCTAACAAGAAACATTTTGGAGACCAATATCGACGGCAGTTCTTATGTCAAAAAGACTGCATACCCACAATGCACGCAGTTATCATCTACTTCTGTCTTTTATGATCCTGATTCGTACAAGAAATACTTACTTCATTACGTGTCCGCGACAGGTACGTGTAGAGATGTTGCATAGGACGGAATCATTCTGGTATGACCGTAAACGATCACTCTCAGTCAACGACTCTAAGAGTTTGACGTTCGACTCAATACGTCATGACTGCAGCCACGTGGTTTAACCTTGTCAACAAATTACTTGCAAGTAAGGCTGTCACGTTTACAAAATTTTGTAAACGTTTAAACGAAGCATTGTAAACGAAACGTTACCGTTTAAACGAAGTGTTGTATAATTTAATAAAATAAAATACGCACAGAATTTTAAGACCCATTAATGACCATTATGTTTGTGTTTCAGTTTTCATCGTTCTATGGACGATGCAGAGATTGTCACCGGACGTTCCGGAGTATAAATATAAGACAGAATAAAATACACGAACATAAATATCCGGATAGCATTTAAATTGAATTCAATTTTATTCACACTGTACAACATTTGCACAATACAGATCACAAATTCACAATAAACTTCATTTTTCAAATTTTCATTTCAGTGATTTCACATTAGATTGTCCAGAGAGGGCAGAGCTGGTGCCGCGGCTTCTTCCGTCGGTTCGGTTTTAACATGGACTTCACGTGCAGCCGGTGCAGGCGGAGCAGCGCAATTCACTTTATGTTTTAATCTTTTGTTCAAAAAGATCAGTTTGTTCACGTTCTCAGCGTCAAGGGAGGAGCGCAGTTTTGTAACAGTTCCACCCGCTGTGGAAAAGACGCGCTCAGAGGCAACGGACGTTTATAAATTCATTACTTCCCCTCGCAATTTGTTTAATAAGTTTATTCACTTGAAATAATTATTCAAATAATTTAGATTGTAATTTGAACCCTGCAAGATTTGTGCCACATATATAAGACATCGTTTAAACGTTTAGGGATTTTGTAAACGTTTACAGCCCAAACACGAAACGTTACCGGTTACACGTGTACACGTGACAGCCTAACTTGAAAGTTTATTTTGATATAGGTGGCTGCAAAAATTTCATTCTTCGCTACATTTTCACAACAGGCTTGCAGCAATTGATCGAAAAAAAAATGACGTTTCGGTTTTAATTATGACGTATGGTAATCCTTGAATGATTCTACTTGAAACACATTTAAAAAAAATAAAAATGAAAAAAGAAAGAAAAAAAAAGAAAGAAATGACAAAAGAAAACCAACAACAAAAAAAGAAAAAGGAAAAAAAAAAAATGAATAAAACAAAACAGGAAAAATGTAAAAATTAAAAAAAAAAAAAAAAAAATTAATATACCAAAAGATACTACCAAACACTTTTCTGATTAGATACATACCAACGTATTAGATTTGAATACATAAACTTTTATTATCATTCTCCAGTTGCGGATCTAGATGTAGGTTACGGGGGGTTGCAATCCCCCTTTAACGGTTACGAAAATTCAAATAAAATGGAATTTTTTTTTCCATTTTCGGGTCTTCAATCTCTCTTTATGAGAAAGAAAAGGCACAAACTTGGATTGCATCCCTGTTTTTTCTGTATTCGCGTTTTCTCTCTGTTAATGTTGTACAGGTAGTTAGAGAATCATTCATTTTTTATATGATATTACAACCTTCAGTGTGTAAAAATAATTTCAAGTACAGAGTTACTGCTGCAAACTCCCATAAGTAGTTAAACATGAAAGACAACGCATCATAAGTAGTTAAACATGAAAGACAACGCATCATAAGTAGTTAAACATGAAAGACAACGCATCACAAGTAGTTAAACATGAAAGACAACGCATCATAAGTAGTTAAACATGAAAGACAACGCATCATAAGTAGTTAAACATGAAAGACAACGCATCATAAGTAGTTAAACATGAAAGACAACGCATCATAAGTAGTTAAACATGAAAGACAACGCATCACGTCTCTTCATAAGTAGTTAAACATGAAAGACAACGCATCACGTCTCTTCATAAGTAGTTAAACATGAAAGACAACGCATCACGTCTCTTCATAAGTAGTTAAACATGAAAGACAACGCATCACGTCTCTTCATAAGTAGTTAAACATGAAAGACAACGCATCACGTCTCTTCATAAGTAGTTAAACATGAAAGACAACGCATCACGTCTCTTCATAAGTAGTTAAACATGAAAGACAACGCATCACGTCTCTTCTGACATCGTCTCAGTTACAGATTTCGATGATAATTCAGAAATTAAAAGAAAGGTTAACCATAGATTATGAAATCGGATTAAAAAGTCTTTTTACCCATGCGAAGAATGTTTTATATATGTATTATTATGTCAAGAAAAAATAGGGGAATATGTCTCATGTGACCAACGCATTATTCATTAATTACATAATATCTATTTAAATATTTCGATATTGTGACACATTTTGTAAGTCGTAATGCATGCAGACAAACTTGGAATCCATGCACAGATTTCTGCTCAACGACCAGTTCTCCAGGGAAAAAAATGGTGGTTCATAAAACGTCTAAATAACAGTTTAAATCTGTTCATACTGATTTAAATCTGATGCTATTTTAGATAGTTCTACGGCTGCAGTGCAAAGTTATGCCTTTTCGGCTAATCCACGTGAGTATTTTATGATTATTAATGTAACTACTGTACGCTGTAAGTTGTATTGAACGAGTATGTGATCATGAGTCTGCCATTTTTTTAATCGAAAATAATTTTCTACGATTTCAGTAAAACCGAAACAATATACACCAAAAATCAATAAAAACAACGAACATAAAATGAAATGACCACGAAAGCAAATAATGGGGTGGGGGGGAGAGATTTGAAGTCATCTGAGGTTAAATTTTATGAAGTATTTTCTATCATTTGCAGAAATGCACTGAGAAGTTTCTGTCTATAGTTTTGAAATAATTTTGCAGTCAGACACCACTATGTGGAGAATAGAAGTTCACAACGGAACAGTTGTTCCTTAAGTACAAGGACAGTAAAAATCCAAAGCTCCAAACATTGGCATTGGAGTTTAAATCTTAATTCATTCACAACAATTAATTAGAGGGTTTTAATGCTTATGTATTTCATAGCTTAACTTTCATTACAACACATTCATGTGTTTTAGATTGTTTCTTTTTTTAATTGTAATTTCAATGAAATATTTGAAGAAAAGAATAAAATAATGAAATGCTCATGACGGCATACTGTAAATTAAGCAACGTTTCTTTTCTTAAAAAATCTTGGTACTTCTGATTTAGCTAATTAATTACTGATACGTTTTTATTCAACAAATATAATTTCCAAACCTTGCAGTCTACCAGGATATAAAGCAAAAGACCTTGACTCAACATGACGTTTTTCGCGATGAAATCACATCCTGTACTTCTGAACATGCGCGATACGTTCTCCCGATTGCGCCAGTGGAGCGGAATTTGGTCACACCCGAATTTGCGCATGCCGTTTGTCAGCTGCCATTGACTTTCGACCAATCCTCCTACAAAGCGTTCATAGATACTTGGGGAACAGTAATTTAACCTAACAATATTCATTACGGTCGTGATAAAAAATGTCAACGTTTGTCTGCCTAATGGAGCATGGCCATAATTTTAGCTGAAATTTTTCTAATCTTCTTTTTCTATTTTTAATGTTTGTAATGCTTAACTACGGTATTTTCAATGGTCAACCAAATTTTAATTGTCAATTGCTAAGTTACAAGATACAACACTCATACTTCTTTGTTATGTAAACAACGCCCATGCCATGTTTTTGTTTACATACAAATTGTTCAAAAGAAAATATCATGTTTGAAACAAAATGAGATATGACAAACACTAGAATCTGTTTAATTGTGTGAAGAATAAAGTTATAAATCGCTTTAAAAGACATTTTACTAGTGCATGTATATTTAACCTATGTAAACAAAAACACGACACGACATTTAAATATTTGCTGACCATTAGAAATACCTTTGTTACATATAAGCATTGTGAACATTAAAAATGGAAAATAAAATTTGAAACTTTTCAGCTCATAATGCGTCCATGCACCTTTAAAATGACATTTTATAATTTCATTTTATGATAAATGTGTTAAAAGCATGCTTACATATGAACTACTCTAACAAGCTTTCAAAAAATGGTTTATGTGTTACCTCAATTTCTTGTACAGCATATCATAACGGAGGTGGATCTAGGTGCTAAAAACGTTACAAGATACCGCCTCTCTATTGCTGATCTGTCTACGTACCTGCTGAAATCTGTAAGTAAATGTAAATCAAACATCAACTCTTGTTACAATCATGACATGTTAATATTAGAATATTAGGACAAACCAAAACCATAATATACAGTACTTGTCATTCAGCTTACTGTATATTTGTGTGCCATTTTGCGAAGTAGAATGTGCGCCCAAGAACAAGGTCAAACCATAGATGTGATACGGCGCCTATTCATCTTTACGCTAAATGGTTGATTATTGTGCTCACTGTTAAATGCCCTGAAATAGGCAGGCATGCAACAGATAAATTGTTTCAACATGTATACATACAGTAAACGATATGGATTTACCAAAGGTGTAGACCTATGCTTATCGCTTACAGCCTTTAGCAGTGAAGGTTCTTTAACGTGCCAACGCCTGTCACGACACGGAACCTCTGTTTTTAAATGTCATATCCGAAAGACCCGTGATTATCATAGACGCAAGAGTTACAACTACTTCAGGTTTCGTTGAAACACTTGTACACGTGCATGTCAACGTGATCACACAATTACGACCTACGTGTTCTTAAAGAAATGGCCGTCTAAACTTTGTGTTTGCAATAATGCAGGGTAAGGATGGGGTTGCCTGAACCTTAGGTTTGTTATTTGGCAGGGCAAGGATGGGGCTGCATGAACCTTAGGTTTGTTATTTGGCAGGGTAAGGATGGGGTTGCCTGAACCTTAGGTTTGTTATTTGGCAGGGTAAGGATGGAGCTGCCCAGTTGAAGAAGGATGCCTTACTTGGATACGGTTCCGTCGTACAGCTAAACATGTCTCACCTACATCACAGTGATTTCCCCAGACTTCCCCTGGGCTCCCGCCTTTCCCAGTTCAGCATTGGTTCTCCCTCGCGGGCGCCGATATCATGGTCCTTGATGCCGATTTCTGACGTTCTCACGGAGAACTACTGGCAGATGCAAGACTCGTTGAGTGACAGCGGGATCTGTACTGCGATGAATCTGACAGTGTGGAGGAGTAACTTGGAGACAGCCCTGTTAGAGTACCCGACGCTCGTGGGGGGTGAAATTCCAGCAACACGTACGTAAATAAGATATCAATACTAACATACACTATGAAATTAGCATTTAACAAGCACTTGTCAGAAATATTTGACAACAACGGCAGTATTCACATATAACAGAGTACAGGTTTGCTACTGGAATTAACCCATAAATGATGTTTAATTAGATATAAAAAATAAAATATTACGCTGTAATAAATAACAAAATTTAAAGATAAGTAAAGATAAGTATTTGAAAATCGGGGAATACTGGTATGCAGTGGATGATATTAAATAGATGATTCTATTTCGTATTAACCCCAATATATCGATATACTAAACGTTAATTCAGTATATGCCAGCTACTGGTAGACATCTCGACTCGTGATCTGGAGGTTTGGATTAGATTTCCGCATGACACCGTGTCTCGTACAGCGGGATTTTTTCGCGGGTGTAAACTTTTGCGGTTTTCTAGCATACAGATAATTTCATCGAAATACATTTTAGCAGACACGGGCTTCCAAACTGTAAAGAAAATAATGATATGAAGTGTAGTGTTGATCATTTATCTTTAAACTTTTATTGCCATTGTCAGAACAAGTGACACAAAAGAAACCAGTAGTATATATACCTCCCAAGCTGAAGATTACCAATCACTGTACAAGAGTTATCTTTCTTGCATAAAATGCATATTCTGATAGCAAACATATTTGGGTGCGATTTTAACCATAATTTATTTGGTGGCACTATATCAAACTGCTAAAAGGCACAAATTAATACCCTGAGGGTATGATGGTTAATCCAAGCGCATGTTCATGTCGTCTTCCTACGCAGATGCAGAATGTTTAAATGTTGAAATTCCAAGCAATTAATAGACATTGCAATGAAGTAAGATAAATCAAAAATGACGCCTCCCTCGCCTTCTCGAAATGACTCTTCGATAGACGTTATGATCAATAAATCAGACCATAAAATTCTGGCAGGTGTTATAAATACAAATCCCATGGCAATAATTGTTGTTCAATGACTAATGACAGTTTTGTCTACAGTGGATATTAAGCTTCCGGTAACTTGGCCATCTGGGACGTACGGACTTTATATGCCCACTTCCGGTTGTCCAACTGATCCTACAGGTTTTGAAACCGGATATGTGACCCAGGATACCGAGGACCGAAGCAACAGTAACGGATGGACTGCGGGAATACACATGTTAGGTGAGTAAAAATTGTACAAATACGAAACTACGTCTGTGAAACCAAAACTGGGTATATAGAATTTTCACCACCACCTGTATTCTTCCAGGTCCACTAAACCATGACACCATCACAACGCGTTTCTGTGTTAAGCAAACATCAACCACCAATGAATATAGCAGGGAGTGGCCAAGGGGAAACTACTGTATTGCCAAGAAAGGAAACTGTCCATCCGGTAAGACCTACGTTCAAAGCACAACGCCAATGTATAATGTATCTGACTTTTTTTCAATACCATTTACATGTATATTGCGATGCAATCGGGTCCCGCTCTACAAAAACGTATAACTGTATTTATGATAGTCATTTTAATTCATCTCTCCCATAACATTTTGTGTCACCGGTTGCAAGATCCGTGGAAATCCGGGTTGGAACAGGTCCTCAGCAGCCCTTGCTTGTCATTAAAAGGTCCCCTGTCACTGCAGGTATGACATGGGAAAGATCCATTCTTGCTCAAAGGCTGTAAGCGCCGAGCGTAGACCTAAATTTTACCGCCCTTCAACAGAAATGGTCACGTGTCCATATTAGGTAACAAATCCTCGACCGGGACGTTAAATAACCTACAAAAACCAACCAGCGCTACCCTAGTGGGCAGGGCGTTCGGTTTGCAAAGGAAGAGCCCAGGTTCAATTCTTGAAATCGGCCCCGCGTCAAACCTTACGTGATTAACATAGGCAGTGACTTTTCCTTAGCCAAGCGTCCGGCACTACAAGTGAAAGTTCACAGATCTTTCGGATAAGACCATAAAGGCAGAAATCTCCTGTCAAGTCATGCCTTGGAACGCCATGTGCAAAAGCGCAAGGTGCCTTTCTTAAAACGAGCTACCAAGCTATACTTTCTGTATATTTAAATTTCAACTATACGAAGTTAAATCGAATGCATTTTTTCTTAATTGAACCCATTACATTCTTAAGATTCCGTTCATATTATGCCACTTCACCGGAAATGGTCAACAATTATTATCAATGTTGTGTTAGCGTGACAGCGCGACAGCGTGTTGCGTGGTAGCGTGACAGCGCGACAGCATGTTGTGTATTAGCAAAACAGTGCAACGACGTGATAGTGTGACGGCATGTTGCGTGCAAGAGTGATGGCGTGACTTTGTGTTAGCGTGACAATGCGACGGCGTGTTGTGTATTAGCGCAACAACGTGTTGTATGTTAGCTTGATACACCATACATATTTGTCATTTGTGCGTGAAATAAATAGCATCTATTAGAAAAAGCATATACCATGAATTTTTTGCACGTAATTTTATGCAAAAATTTCCAGAAAGGCAAAATTTCAGAACGAGGTCAATGATTTGGAATACACAAATTTATCCATAGGGTAACAAAAGAAATGTGGTTGTGATTTTAACTAGGCTTCACTGCTGGATACATACACTGGGATGATGAGGACGGTGGCAACGGGAACAGACATGGCGGAATATTGCCAGACGGAGACCGCTCGCGGAACACGGAGATCTGGTACTGCTGCAGGTAATAAATAAAACACCATCATTCACTGGTATCATACGAACCACCACCACTTACTGGTAATATAGAAACCACCATAACTCAGTACTAAAGACGAAGTACCACTCACTAGTAACATACAGACCACTACAACACACTGGTAACATACAAACTACACAACTCACTGGTAACATACAAACTACACAACTCACTGGTAACATACAAACTACACAACTCACTGGTAACATACAAACTACACAACTCACTGGTAACATACAAACTACACAACTCACTGGTAACATACAAACTACACAACTCACTGGTAACATACAAACTACACAACTCACTGGTAACATACAGACTACACAACTCACTGGTAACATACAAACTACACAACTCACTGGTAACATACAAACTACACAACTCACTGGTAACATACAAACTACACAACTCACTGGTAACATACAAACTACACAACTCACTGGTAACATACAAACTACACAACTCACTGGTAACATACAGACCACTACAACACACTGGTAACATACAGACCACTACAACACACTGGTAACATACAAACTACACAACTCACTGGTAACATACAAACTACACAACTCACTGGTAACATACAAACTACACAACTCACTGGTAACATACAAACTACACAACTCACTGGTAACATACAAACTACACAACTCACTGGTAACATACAAACTACACAACTCACTGGTAACATACAGACCACTACAACACACTGGTAACATACAGACCACTACAACACACTGGTAACATACAGACCACTACAACACACTGGTAACATACAGACCACTACAACACACTGGTAACATACAAACTACACAACACACTGGTAACATACAGACCACTACAACACACTGGTAACATACAGACCACTACAACACACTGGTAACATACAGACCACTACAACACACTGGTAACATACAAACTACACAACTCACTGGTAACATACAAACTTCACAACTGGCTGGTAATATCCAAACTTCACAACACACTGGTACCATACAAACTACACAACTCACTGGTAACATACAAACTACACAACTCACTGGTAACATACAAACTACACAACTCACTGGTAACATACAAACTACACAACTCACTGGTAACATACAAACTACACAACACACTGGTAACATACAGACCACTACAACACACTGGTAACATATAGACCACTACAACACACTGGTAACATACAGACCACTACAACACACTGGTAACATACAAACTACACAACTCGCTGGTAACATACAAACTTCACAACTCGCTGGTAATATACAAACTTCACAACTGGCTGGTAATATCCAAACTTCACAACTCACTGGTAACATACAAACTTCACAACTTGCTGGTAACATACAAACTTCACAACTCACTAGTAACTGCAACTATCACACCTCATTCATAAAATACAACCTAACACACTGGCTGGTAACCATTAAAACACCACAACTTAGTGATAACGAATAAAGCATCACAAGTTACTCGCAACAAACAAAAACCCACACTCACAAGTGACAAATAAAACCAGAACTCACTAGTAATGAATAAATCACCACAATTCATTATTAACAAATAAAACACAATTCATTATTAACAAATAAAACACAATTATTTATTATCAACGAATAAATCACCACAATTTACTAATAACAAACAGATCACCACAAATCACTGGTAACACACAGACTTCTATAATTTGTTTTCATCGTACGAACGACCACAGCTAACTAGTAAGATAAAGACCACCACAATAACTTACAAACCACCACAATAACTTACAAACCACCACAATAACTTACAAACCACCACAATAACTTACAAACCACCACAATTTTCTAGTAATGTAAAAACCATAAAATTCCACACTTTCTGACAAAAATATCTATATTTCACAATTAACTTATAAAATACAACAATTCATTATAAATGTACATACATGTACATTTCACTAGTAACCTACAATACACATTTCACTAGTAACGTACCCGCCGGATAGCTGAAAAATTGCTCAGGCGGCTATAAACAAACAAACAAACAAACAAACTAGTAACGTACAATACACATTTCACTAGTAACGTACAATACACATTTCACTAGTAACGTACAATACACATTTCACTAGTAACGTACAATACACATTTCACTAGTAACGTACAATACACATTTCACTAGTAACATACAATACACATTTCACTAGTAACGTACAATACGCATTTCACTAGTAACGTACAATACACATTTCACTAGTAACGTACAATACACATTTCACTAGTAACGTACAATACACATTTCACTAGTAACGTACAATACACATTTCACTAGTAACGTGCAATACACATTTCACTGGTAACATACAATACATATTTCATTAATAACGTACAGACCCTGAAGCGTGCTACTACACCTCTGAAGAGTTTCGTTTCGTTCCGTGCAAATCGTTCAGCTTTCCGTGCAAACCGTTCAGCGTTTTGTGCAGATCGTTCACCGTTTCGTGCAGGAATCGTTTCGTTCCGTGAAACCGTGCAAAGCGTTTCATGCAAGAATCGCTCCGTGCAAGAAACGTTTCCTGTGGTAGAACCGTTCAAGCCACGCCCCTACAGACTTACAGAGCGTGCAAGTCCGATAAATCGTAATATATTTTGGTTTTCTTCATAACATATTCTTTCGTCAATTATTTTATAAGAATTATTTTTAAAAAATCTATATTTACTTCATATCAAAAATGATTAAAAATCTAATACTGTAATTTGCCAAATATAATATCCAATTGTGTATGACATACAACCCCACCCCCTATATATATATATATATATATATATATATATATATATATTGGGGGGGGGGGGCTGAAAATTGTAATACGCAGCAAAAAAAACTGACCAAGCGATAAAGTGCTGTAATTTTCACTGAATATTTTTGTGGAAATAATGAATTCTAAACAAAGAATATACGATCTCTGCAACTGTAATTTTGAGGTAACAGTCATCTGCAGCAATCTTCATTGCATGCCTTCTGGGGAAATACATGGGTAGTCATGCTTTCTGGGGAAATACATGTGTGATCAGCCCCGTGTGGATCCGGGTTGTTAGAATAGATCCTCAGTACCCCCTTGCTTGTTGTAAGAGGCGATTAAATGGGGCGGTCCTTCGGATGAGCTCGTAAAATCCGAGGCCCCGTGTCACAGCAGGTGTGGAACGATAAAGATCCCTCCCTGCTCAAAGGCCATAAGCGTCAAGCATAGGCCTACATTTTGCAACCCTTTACTGGCAATGGTGACGTCCCCATATGAGTGAAAGATTCTCAAGCGAGACGTTAAACAATATATAATCAATCAATCATGGGTAAATTTCAGCAAAGTACGAGAATTTGTAGTGTTGAAGTTTTAACAGACTCACTATTTCTTCTGTTAAAACTTAATTAAAATCAATTAAATAGTCGACATAAAAATATAAAATCAAAATATTAAGCTAGTGTTTGATTTATTGTAATCAACACAAGTACCGCATGTAATGTACAAAGGTGCGATTTATCGACCCCTCCGTTAAATATAAAAAAATAATTGTGATCAAAGACATGCATTAATTGGTGTTGTAAATATGGAGTGCTTTGTCTGTAAAAACAAAGCTTAGAGACATAACAAATTGCAAGAGGGTGGATTGCGTATACTCTGATACCAGTTATTTACGACAAAAATACAAATACCGACATGTGAAAATCAGGCAACATGTCAATTTATGTCCGAAACATTCTCCACGATTTTTTGTTCACCTAATAAATTATGTGAGACAAAAAATACTCTAGGTTATTTCTTTACCCTGAGGGAATATCTGCCCAAAGATACATGTACAAGCGCAGTGTACACAACAATGGCTTCGTAAAACACGTGGTGATCGCCGTCCCGTCTCATTATTTCTTTTACGCAAGAAAAATTGTTTAATAAAGTCACATTAGCATTTCATTTTAAAAAAAATTCTTAATAAACATTGAGTATAGAGAACTAACTTTTTAGTGGCAAATCATCGTTTGTTTTAGCACATGACATTGAATGGTGGCATACGAGGTGCAGTACGAATTTTAATCGTGTGTTTCAAAATAATTCATTGTGAACATATTTTAAATGTCAATTTTTTTTATTTTATTTTTTTTATTTTTTTTTTTTTACAATTATCCGCTTCTATAGTAATTTTATTAAGATAGATTTTTTTTCGCTTTTAAAGAGGTGAACAGCGTGAATGAAGGGTGAGTCTCCGAGTGAAACATTATAACGCCGAGTTTCACCAGGAAAAATAAAAACAATACCACGTCGAGCATGTATAATATTCATTTTAAAAAAGATATTTTGTTTTATCATTACCATTTTCCCAAAGTTTATTATTATATTTATTGTTTTCTTCATGGATCAATGGCACCGTAATGACCCTAATATCGAAGTGTGCAGGCCACGCCTACCATTGCATATCAACCATTCATAACCCTACCTTTCCGTGCAAACCGTACAGACCGTTCAAGAAATTAGAAGCATTTCGTGCAAACCGTTCCGTGCAGATCGTTCAGCGTTCCGTGCAAGAATCGTTCCATTTCGTTCTGCGCAAGTGGCGTAGTAGTACGCTTCAGGATCTGTACAATACACATTTCACTAGTAACGTTCAAATCACATTATCTCACTAGATTGGTACACAAGCAAAAATTCCCGTGACGATTCGTGTTAGAAAAGGTCCTCAGTATCCTCGCTTGTCGATTGTTTGTTTGTTTGTTTGTTTTACGTCCAATCGAGAATTTTTCACTCATATCGAGACGTCACCAGCTGTAGGTGAAGTACCACAAATTTAGACCTATGCTTAGCGCTCAGGGCCGTAGTAGCAAAGGTTCTTTAACGTGCCAACGCCTACCATGACACGGGACCTCCGTTTTTAAGGTTATATCCGAAAGACCCGTGATTCTCACTTCTAAATGCCGAGCGTTTGGCGAAGGAGCAATCACTACCTATGTTTATGTCTTAGGTTTGACGCTGCCATGGCACGAGCGGGGCTCGAACTCACGACCTCCCGGTTACGAAGCGAACGCTCTAACCACTGAGCTACCGCTACCGGTCGTAAGACGCGGCTAATTGAGGCGGTCCTTCGATTGAGACCACAAAAACGAGGCACCGTGTCACAGCAGGTGTGACATGATAAAGATTCCTCCTTGCTTAAAGATCATAAGCGCCGAACATAGGATTGAATTTTGCAATCCTTAACCAGTGATGATGACGTCTTCATATCAGTGAGAAATTGTCGAGCGGGACACTATAAAATATACAAACTATCAGCCACGAGTAAAAAATCTCAATATATACAACATCGTACTCTAATCGTAACACTGTAATTTAATATGGAAGTCACGTGTCTTCTGTTTGGTGGGTTGTAAATTAACTTCACACTCGAGAATTTTTCATTTGTATGGAGACGTCACCATTGCCGGAGAAGGGTTGCAAAATTTAGGCCTATGATCGGCGCTTACGGCCTTCGAGCAGGGAGTTGTCTTTATCGTGTCACATCTTCTGTAACACGGGGCCCCATTTAGGCGCCTTTTATGACAAGGAAGGATTACAGAGGACCTATTCTAACCCAGATCTCGGGATGTTCCGTGTAATGATAGTCGTTTTGTTGATAAAAAGAATATCACTGTTACAAACACTGACATATTTCGCATGTACCTACAGCTGGTGACATCTCTATATGAGTTAAAAATTCTCAAATGGGACGTATAACAACATACATACAATATTACGTATACCCATTGTTTTCAGACAGGATGAACACATTCAGACCAAAATCATTATGCCGATTGACAAGCCATTCTATCTCCTGCGATATACCAGCGGCTGCCAGCAAGTACTAGGAATGCAAGTTGCCGACGAGGTCATTTTCTTTGATGATGAAGATGGAGCAAACTCGGATAAATGTGGAGGAGCCCACCCATATTTGGATTCGGGATGTGACCATGCAAATATCAGATTGCACTTCTGTTACTACAGTACAAAACCAAACCAAACCGCAGTACAGATTCCCGGAATACTTGGCTGACTAAATCTATAATATCTCCTGATGTTAGATTATTGGATGGTCGTTATGTGTATTATAATTATATGATGCCTTTTAAACATTAAAAGTAAGGCAAATATCAGTGACTGAAAGTCTTGTGAAGATTTTTGTTTTTTGCATGATACTGTAATTAAATTGTTTGCTTGTCTTCTAGTTCACGTGACTTGATAAAATTCCTCTAAAAGCCGAATGTCTGTATTTTCCATTGGAAGATGGGGGCATGTTCACACGATTGAAAGCAGATTCTATTGTTAGAAAAAGAGAAGTTTCAAGTGTAAAATAAGAGTATAGAAGATTATCTTATCATCGTTTCAACCAAAAACACAACGGCAATTTTTTTCAAATGCGCAAGCATACCACTAAGTATTCCAACCATAATGGTCAGACGGAGCAATGATCAAAAGTTCCATGACAGTCGATGCTTGTAAACAATATGACCTAATTTGTGTGGTACCCTAACTTATTCAGCTTGATCTATGACGTGTTGGAGACAAACGCCTGAGTATGAATATGTTGAAGTACTTTGCACATTCTTAATTTCTCTATAAATTTCAATATCTTTTTATGGGGGGGGGGATACACAGTAAACCAGTGGTGGATCTATGGGGTTTTTATATAAGGCTTGCCAAATTGATGAGTAAGATGTTTCCTTCCTTAGTTGTTGTTTATAGTACAGAAAACAGTCCAGGGCACTACCTTTCTAAGTTCATACAAATTACACGAACCCAGTGACATGTTTTAATTTATTTTCACATTGTGTAAAATGATTGTGCCAGCATGAATGTGGTGCATTAATAATAATAAACGAAAAATGATTTGTCACTAGACAGCCCACCTTAGCAAAAATTGATACTCCAGCCGAGGTTCATTGCATATATTGATGTGTGTGTGTGTGTGTGTATGTGTGTGTGTGTGTGTGTGTGTGTGTTTGTTGTTTGTTTTTTTATTTTGTTTTGTTGTTTTTTTTGTCCAATAATTCAGAAAATAATTCAAACCTCCCACCCCGGAAAAAAATAATTTTATTGTGCATGTATAATAGTTCACAAATTATCAAAATGACATTGTAAGGTAACTAGGCATTTTGGATCAAGCAAGAAGATGGATACAAGTATTTTCTGACAATTAAGTCTTTTAATTCAGCCCAACATTTCACAATAATACAGCATTAACTACGACACTATATTTACAAAGCACTTCAATAAAGAAAAATATGTTGCATCTTTAGCTTTATATATATATATATATATATATATATATATATATATATATATATATCATTTAGAGTCTTTGGGCCGACGTGCCTGACATGCTGTTTTGATTATTAATTGAAATGTCAGCTTCACAGATTCAATGATGAAATCTCCATACACCTGTATCCCCCTCTTTTGTGTTATACATACCATATAAGTAAAATATATTTCTTACCTATATGTAAACTGTAGCTGATAAGTGTCAAGCTTACTAGGTTTTGTTGTAAATTTGCTGCAAGGTTTCATATCTTTCTGTCATTTTACTTGTTTTTAAATTAAATTAGAAAGTGTTTATGCAGGTTAAAGATTGTCCATTTCCATTATATACTCTGCAAAAAAAGAAACGCATAATGGATTTTTTAAGAGTTTAGTAGATGTATTTTGGATTATGATTTTACAATAAAAAATGTAGATATTCACTAGAATTGTTTCAATTGAAAAAAATTACAGTCCAAACCTTAGATATTGGTGAAAAAAAAGTCAGATCATCACAGTTAAGAACACTTCCTGTCACGTTTAAGTTAGTACCGTGTATGACCACCTCGAGCTGCCAACACAGTTCTGCATCTCCTTGGCATAGAGTCAATCAATGTTCTTACGTTATTGCGTGGAATTGTTCGCCATTCCTGTTGTAACATTTGACGGAGCTGATCGAGGGTCTGAGGCGGAGGTTGGCGCAGGCGCACACGTTTATCCAGCTGGTCCCATAAGTGTTCAATCGGATTCAAATCCGGTGATTTGGAAGGCCATGGTAGCACATTAATGTTGTTCTGCTGAAGGTAGTCAATTGTTAAGCGGGCTGTGTGAGGCCTAGCATTGTCATGTTGGAATAACTCCCTCTGTCGGTCAATTACGCGCATAAGGTGAGGTTGGAGAATTTCGTCTCTGTACCTTTGAGCCGTTAAATTGCCCGGGACATGTACCAGTTCTGTTTTACGGTCATTAGAGATCACCGCCCACATCATGACGCTACCTCCACCGAAGCTATCCACTTCTTGGACACACGAGGAAGAGAAACGTTCATTCCTGCGCCGGTATACACGGATTCTTCCATCACGTTTCTGTAGCAGAAAACGGGACTCATCGCTGAACCAGATTCTACGCCAGTTGCGGAATGTCCAGCCCCTCAATCTTTTGCACCATCGGACTCTTTCTCGTCTGTGTAACGGTGTCAAAACTGCTCCAAAATACGGTCTTCTGGGTCTAATGCCATATTGTCGAAGTCGGTTGCGGACTGTCTGCGAGCTGATTCTTCTCAATCCAGGTATTCCGACTGCAGTAGCTGTTGCAGCAACGGTTCGATTCCGTAGATGAAAGACCCGGATGTAGCGATCTTGTCCAGGAGTCGTAATGCGAGGTCGCCCACACCTCGGTCGGTCATTAGTAGAGCCAGTCTGCTGGAATCTGTTCCACAGCCGAGAAATTGTGCTCTGATTTACGTTTTCAGTTCGTGCAATCTCACTTTGGGATACTCCGGCCTGGAGACGGCCAATGACGATATTTCGAGTAGCAGGGTCCAACCTTGGCATGGCAGCATTTTAACGTTATGATGAATTCAAGCTTCAAACTTCGTCCTTTTATACCCTTTAATGTAGTGGTTGAATTAAGCACAAAGTTCTCGTGAAAAACGTAAGCCAAATTCCATGGCGATAGAGGTGATGTGCAATTTTAGAGAGTCGCCGAGCTAATTTGGCAGAGAGCCAAATCAAATGAACAGACCTTTAAAGTTTCATACTTACCTGTAAAAAATCAATTACTCAATTGACCATTTCAGTTTACCTGGTAAAATACATAATTTGCATTTTTAAAATTTCAAAAGGGCTATGCGTTTCTTTTTTTGCAGAGTATATATGATAAACATGGCAATATGTACGTTTATTTGCAGGTGCCAAAAAACATAGATTTGCGTGTATTCCTGCACCAGAGTGACTACCCTGTCTGATTGGGCACTGCTGCAGAGTCTGTGACAGTTCAGCTGGGGTAAAAATGAACTAAAACACCACTGAACATTAATATAATAAATAAATAGGGACGTTTATTTGCAGGCGCCAAAAAATCCAGCTATGCGTAAAATGATTGAATAGGTATCCCTAATACTGAGGATGATGACCATGACGAGGTTGTGGCGCAACAGATGGAACCAGCAAAATCCATTAATTAGAACGGGGGACATGGTAGGAGATCGAGTTATAGAATTTGAGGTGTTGGCAGACACTCTAAAGGCCGTCCTAAAATGTGGCATGCTGTTGCTAGTCACTCATGCTGTAGATATCCAAACTAATGGACTATTAGCTATTATTAAGGTACAGTGGATCTGGGTTTGCACTTGTCAGTATGTTACTCTTTACTGTCGGTACTATTATCAATGCTGTATGGCCAAGACACGTATCAATTATTTGATGCAAGTGTAGCTCAAAGTTTTGAGAGCTATTCTTCAATCATTTAACGTGTTTAACATAGTGAACACTCCACAGCCATGGGTAAAATTCCGTATAATTATTTTGCCTGGATGGCCTATCACAATATAGCTAGCCATGTGTTTAAACTCCTACTTAGCATTGTCCTTGTGTGGCCTTTTCAGGTCACCTGAGTCACTAACAATTGCTATGTTAATAATTGAACAATTTTAGTTCACATATAATTTATACATTAATAAATTCTTCAAAAAGAATGTTAAATACTTTAACATATGGGAAGCATAATGAAAAATCAAGAAATCAAGTATTAAAACTGAAGTTTCATCAAGTTTATTAGATCAGGAAAAAAAAGAGGGGGGGGGGGCATATGGAATCATCTGGGGGGGGGGGGGGGGGGGGGGGGGATATGGAATCATCTCCGGTCCATGATTAGTTATATCGGTATGCAAGCATCTCTAGGTATTGCGAATTCAAGTTTATTCAATTCAGGGGCCTTGGAGGTAGAGTGGGTCTACAAAAGGAGATCAGGGTTATATATGGGAATATATACAGGAAACAAACTCAAATTATTTTCAAAAGTAGCGAGGCAGGGACATGTTAAATATTGTCAAAATATAAATATCTCCATGTAATATGGATTCAAGGTTTTTTAAGCCCATGAGACTAAAGGCAGGGGCATGTAGTTTTGTCCTTCTTCTGATCTGTTTGTCCATTTCCTCCATTGGACACTAATTTTGACATGAACTTTGGCTTTGTAAGGCAGGCCTGTCCATACGATTATTTTTGAGAGTTTGATAGGTTACATTTACAATAGTATTTTGTAGGGAAACCCCTACCTTTGCGTCGAAAAATCGACAACAAATAAGGGGAACCGTATTTGAAAACTTGATTTATATTTACACATGTATTATTTGTGATTTGAATAGCTTTTGATATTCAGTCGTTTTCATACGCCGAAAAAGACGGAACATACTATGGTATAGAGTCGTCCGTCTGTCTGTCTGTCCATCTGTCTGTCTGTCTGTCCGGACATTGTAGGCTAAATGAACCGTATGCTTCAGGATCGTACAGCTTTGTACATTTGATTACAATGATGCGAGGAGAATGCATATCATTTTTCAAGGTCAACGGTCAAAGATAATGGTTAATACCAGTTAATAGGAAAACTTTGTAGGCAGGATACAGATCGAACTGTTGCGGCAAGGACCATCAAACTTGGTATACATACTCCTCAAGCCAAGTGGAGGATGCCTTTTGTCCTTCATTGTAGGCATACGAACCAAACCATTGGGGTTAGGACTGTCAAACGTTTTATTCATACAATGCAAAAGAAAGAATGACACGGCTTGATGATGGCTGATACTACCTTGAGTAAAGTTTTACAACTCTTGGCTTAAGGAAAATGCCCTACATGATCTTGTGACGGGCGTATTATGTACCTTGTTTTGGCGCGTTTTTTTAGCCTGTGAAATCTTGACTGAGATTTCCCGTATAAAACATCCCAAAAAATGTGATACATGGTCCGGTCCTCAGGTTATTATTAAGTACATGAATCTCTTGTTATAATATTCTGATACTATTTCAGGACATTCGTCAATTATAAGGACACAATGTCCAAATCCTGCTGTATTTGTGCAACTCCAAACCGTTACCTCCACCATTCTATACGTATTTGTGCTCCCTCAACTCCAAGCCATCACCTCCACCACACTATACGTATTTGTGCTCCCTCAACTCCAAACCATCACCTCCACCATTCTATAAGTATTTGTGCTCCCTCAACTCCAAACCATCACCTCCACCATACTATACGTATTTGTGCTCCCTCAACTCCAAACCATCACCTCCACCATAGTGACATGAAAGTGTAAAATAGATGTTCGGAACATGCTTGTGAGTATTGAATCAGTTGAGAGACATAAACACCCTATGCAGGTGACACTGGAATATGGGAAACTAACAATGGGGTTGCTGAAATTTTTCATAAAGTTATTATTGTTGTTATAATGCTGGTAACATTAGATTCAATAAAACATTCAAAGGTGAATCAGATATAGAACACTCTGTGGTGTCTGTTATTCGACGTTCATTGAGATATATAGCATCAAAATATGAATTAAAATGAGAATTGTTATTAAATATAATGTAGTGGATGATTGTTACCATGGAAATGAACTAAGACCTATCAAAAGAAATGCCCTTTGCAAACAACGTATCCATTTATTTCAATTTTAGAATTTTTTAAATAGCTCTAATGTCAATCGCACTCTTCCTTTTTGATAAGTTTTGATGTCTCGAGCAATGCTATGTTTGGGTGTTCGTTACCATGGAAACAAAATCACAAACCTATCTAAAAATTACTTTTTCTATTAAAGTATATGCAATACTATCCATTTTACTGAATTGCGGAATTTTGTAATTAACTTGATGTCAGTCCCATTCCCATAATTGTTATTGGTGATGAATTATGTCTCCAGCAAGGGTATGTTTGATTTTTGTTACCATAGAAACGAATTCATGAACCTATCTGAAAAATTACTTTCTCTGGTAAAATAAATACAATTTACCCATTTTACTCATTTTTTTGGTTTAATTAATCTGATGTCAGTCCCACCTTTCCTTAATGGCAGGTTTTGAATTATGATGTTTCCAGTAGTGGTAAGTTTGATAATCCTTACCATGGAAACGAACTTGTAAACCTTTTCTAAAATGATTATTTTCTGTTAAATTGAATATAATGCTATCTACAGGCCTCCATTGTGAATTTGATTGATTCATAAAAATTTTCTAAAATGGAATGCATTTTTTTAAAATCCTTATTGATCGTCAAATTGGAAATAGTTATTTTCTAGTACAATTTTTAGACTTTCAATGATCAAATCCTTTGAGAATCTTTAGTTAATTTCTTATTAAAGTCAGCATTTCACAAATTCTGTGGTTGTTTAAGGATGTAATTTACAAATACAACCTGTCATTGGTCAACTGTGGTCTGACGTCACATCAATTGCTAAACCATTATTTACATACTAATTTTAACTACGAATTACGACGGATATAACTCGTCAACAGTGTAAAAAATCATGTAATTTCAATATAAAAGTGTATTATTTTGCACTTGTTTATCTCATTTTTTTTATATGGAATAAATCTTTAATGCTGCACTAGCACGTGTACAAACAGTACCGAAAAATATATAATGTACGAGAATCACTAGATAAATTTCAAGCAAACTCTACAAATAAAAATAATAATCTATATTTTCAGACATTATGGCCCATGGAACAGTCCAACCCTTTTGCCTATTGGCAAAGCTTCTTGACTTCTCCGGTATCATGAACAAGTTCTAGCAATTGAGGTATTTGTCTTACGTCTTCGAGAATGTTTTACTTATATTAAGACATCACAAAGTGCACGTTACGTGGCAAATAATTTGGGCCCTTCAACGCATGATGCTTTAACTTTCAGAAATGAGGGTCCTTTAACATGACAACATCTACCGTGACATGGACGTCGGTTTATAAACACTCATCTGATAGACTGAATGCCAATCATTTCGTAAATGGGTGGTCACTATCAATTTTTAGATCTTAGGTCGGATGCGGCCATCGAACTCCCGGTCAGAGACGAACTATCTAACGACTGACCCAGCCCGACCGGTAGATTGGTATGTGTTTACAGGCAAAGAGCAACAACTCGCAAGATTCATCACCTTTCCCTTTGGTGCCCCTCTTGCCGTTTATATACGAAAAACTCCAGGATATGGGTAATTCAATGCTAAGAACGTTTAGTTATATAATGACATTGTTTTTATCTTGGGAATCCGGAAAATGTCACTTCCCATGCATACATCCACTCAACACTAAAACTTAAAATGACGATAACCTAGCGACAAAATCACCATAACATGAGAATAGCAGACAATCATTATTGTCAGAAAAGAAAGATGTGAGTTTCATTTCTTTCTTACATGCAACCGGTGTTGGATTCAAAGAATATAAATGGTCGCGAACCATTGTGACGTCATACAATCTCAACCTCGATATTCAATACGTATTCCGACGGCGGAACTACGTTAACGGCTTTCAATGAGAAACTTCAATCGTACTGTACCAATCCGACACTTTACATAACCATTCCTCATGACAGATTAAAGACTTGACATCATAGACAGTTGCTTCTTCAGCAAAAATGAAAAACGGATATATTCATATCTAGTGATCAGTCATCAAAATTATTTTCTTGAACACCACTCTGATTCTAGCACATGCGCTCAGTTATTCATTGACCACATCTTTTGTAGTCTTTGGTAATCCGGTCTTCAAACAGTTTGTTGGAATTCCCATCGGCACGAACTCTGCTCTTTTGGTAGATGATCTGTTTTTATATTCTTGTGAGACAGAATTCATTCAAAAGCTTCTACATGAGAAGGATAAAGTCCTTGCTGTGGCCTTCAACTTGACATTAAATATATCGACCTTTTATTTCTTACAAGTAACAATAATAATTTTTCTCATATGTTGATTCGATATATCTCAGTGAAGTCGAAATAAAAGACACCGCAGAATCATCTGCTTCGTACTTATATATTTGATTGAATATAAATGTTAACGACAAACTGGCGATTCAACTTTGCGACAAACGGGATGCTCGTGAACTTCCCATATCTATGTAGCAATATTCCACCATCACCTGCATTTGGTGCTTATGCCTCTCAATTGATTCGATATGCAAGATCGTCTTCTGTGTATCATCATGTTTCTTTTATCTAGGCAGCCTACTGATAAACAAGTTGATGGCACAGGGGTTTGTACAGTTTCATTTACAGTCAGCATTTCGCAAATTCTATGGTCGTTATAACGATCTAACTTGTCAATACAACCTGTCATTGGGTCAAATATTGTCTGACGTGTTTGATACAAATTGTTAGACCGTTTTTCAAACACTGATTTTGACTACTGATTACATCGTATACCTGATCAAGATATATGCTTCCGATCGACAGGGGACGCTAACTCATCTCACCTCTGGTGTTCCTAAGGGTCCGCGTATTCCCAACTCTTAATTTTTTATTCCTTATAGGAGTTACGAGGTTATCTTCATTCTTTCATGATTAAAAATGTAGAAATGTTTCATTAGTTAAATCCATTCACCATTTGAATTTGATTATATAGGAACTTCTTACAGATATGATGCTAGCAATATCGTCTAACAAATGTATATATTTGTAAGAAATATACACTTATTATTACAACACTTGCAACACAATTTAAAATTTTAACAAAATTAGATTCGTCTGCAAAATTTCACAAAACGAATTCCCGCCAGACTTACCTATTGGATAAAACTATAACTAATTAAACGACAGAACCAGTATAACCCCTTATAGTACAGTGTATATATTTTGTGGTAGTGTTAGATACATGGCCTTCCTACTAGCTCGGTATAGTGGGTTACCCCTTTAGCTTGATCGGTAGAGCACTGGATTGTCGTGCCAGGGGTCCCGGGTTCGATTCTCAGCAGAGACAAAAATCCAGTCTCTGTTACATTTGGCGCCCACGTTGGGACCCGGCTAATCTCTGGCGGGTGAAAGTGGTTGCCCCCAGAACTTCACCCACAGGCGCTGGCACTCTGGGACGCCTCTCTCTCCGGAGGGGGACAATGTGGTAGTGTTAGATACATGGCCTTCCTACTAGCTCGTGCTAGTGGGTTAGCCTTTAGCTCGATCGGTAGAGCACTGGACTATTGTACCAAAGGTCCCGGGTTCGATTTTTTCAGAACCAGTCTCTGTAACAATATGAAACAATCCAAATTATGCTTTTTTCGTGGATCTACACAGATTAAACAAATTTATACTGATTAAGAAAAGAAACGCACTATAATACTTTTTCACTGAATGTATTCAAATGATTTTTATACATTTCTTTTGGTTTAGAATGAATCGTGTAATTGCTCCTCATCTAACGTTATTTTTTACTGACCGGAAATTGTATGCAATTTGAGGGCAGTAAAATGTGTTTTCATGAAATCTAACATTGGTCTGGTCTCTGTAATTCTCTATTACTGTTGTCTTTAAATGTAACCGCTTTTTGAGAAATGCTGTTTCTGACTGAAGATCAACGCGACAACGCATTTGGGCGGATGGGTTACAATTTGCAGTTGCAAGATATTCTAATGCTGCATATAGCACCATATCTCTCCTTTGGAGCAGATATCAACAGCGTCTTTCAATAAATGGTCGTCATAGAGCACGTAGATCACGCATGACGTCAGCTGCACGAGATTTCTTCATCTCAATGCGTCAATTTCGACCACGACTCACAACAGCGTCATCTACACCATCTGTCATTTCGGGATTCGCAAAATACTGTTCGCAATTGACTACAGGATGATGGATTGATTACGTGCAGACCTGTTCATGGCATTATTCTGACCCCACACCATCCTCAGAACCTCAAAGGTCTCAGACTCACAGAGTATGGTCTCAGTAACGCTGACAGGCAGTTCCTTCAGCGATGAATTTCGATATTTACTGAAGAAGCCTAATGGAACACGCAGAGTGTATAGGCACCAAAATTAATGTTTGGCGAAAAATTGCATCCAGGTAGCTGCCCGGTTTGGAGTGGTAGTGTTATGATTTGGGCAGCAATATCCTATACAGGTAGGGCAGTTTTGGTTCACATCCTGGGCACTTTGACGGCTCAACGGTATATTGATGAAGTCATACAGCCACACGTGGTTCCAGTCATGCAGTATCCAAGAGCAGTATAACAACATGTCATACCACGTCAAACATGCGATAATCTGCAAGGACACGGTATCCAGGTCTTCTTTGGTCACCCAGATCACCAGATTTGAACCATATGGAACATGCATAGGACGAAATGGATAGGCGCATTCGTCAAAGATAGCCAGACCCTCAGAGTCTGCAACAACTGGCCCAAGATCTACAGTTAGATTGAACAACATCCCTAGACATATTTTCGAAACTTAATTACGTCCATGGGAATATTTTGTCAAGAAATCATTTGTACTAGATATTGAACTCAGATGACCTTGAACTGTGAATGACTAATTATCATTTGTGGCTTGACACGGTGACTATCATTAAGCCAACGTTTACATCAATTTTGTATTAACAATAAATCCATTGTAAGGTATTTTTCATGTCTTAAAATGATAATATAGAATTGTCCTGTGCGTTTCTCTTTATGATCGGTGTATTTAAAGAAGTTACTCCAGTTATTGTACATCTCATGGGTAAAAAGTCCCACATATAACGCCTTTTGCGTCCCAAAATATTGTGGCCATCACCTTGCCAGCAGATGGTTGCGACTTGAACTTCTTTGGCCTTGGGGACCCCGCCCTACCCACTGACAATCTGAGCTTTATTCTCTGACTCATAATAATGAACCCCAGTTTCATCTATAGTCACCAGACGCAAACGAAAATGATCTTTTGACCTACTGCGCTTCAACAAGGAGCTGTGTACAGATGCTCTGGTTGCCATTTGCTCATCGCTAAGGGATCTGGGGACCTAACGGGCTGTTCGCTTCTGCATGCCTTAATGATTATGTAAGATTGTTGACGCTACCATGTGAAATGTGTAATGTCTGCCTATTTCTTCCTTCTTCCACCTGAATTTGCCTATTAGAGTATACAAGATCCCGAACTTTTTTACATATTTCTTCATCGGTGGCATCCAGTGGACGTCCAGACCTGGCTTCATCTTCTAATGACGAGGTGCAGAAGATCCATAAACATCGGCTAACTCGCCGTGTATTTCCTTGCCTGTTTTACCTTTTGAATAAAAATACCGAATTACTTAGGGTACTCAAGTTTAGATCAAAAACATGTCTTGCATCACTAGCCATTTTTGCCATTCAGTATATCTTAATAACGAATTACTCAATACGACTGCAATTTTGTATCCAGGTACAGAACATGTATTGAAACAAGGCATGAAAATCGTGACCATCTCGGTCAATCGGAAATGGGTTCGGCTAGTTACTTATTTATTCGTCCTCGTATTTATATTTTAATCCTTGTTTAAATGGGAAGTCAGCCATTATGAAATATAGTATACCTCCCTAACGTGAGTACCGGAAGGAAGAAGAAAGTGTGGTCATTAAAAATAACTTGGCACGGCTAAATACAGAGAAAAAGGGTAGATGCTGGCTGGCGGTCGTGAAATAAAGCGAGAACAACAGCAAACAGTTGTAATGATCGGAGACGGTTTGATGAGGTCTTACATAATAACACACAAGAGAAGAATTAGTGACGGTGAACATGCGTATTTTCAAATAATTTAACTATTGCTGATAGTGTACTATGAAAAATATCTTAATAGCAGATTCAAACAATAGTAATTACTTAAGTTTGTTACTGGCTATCTGAAATATCTAAATCGTGGGCGATTCATTGACAATATAATTCACTTAAGCTGCACTAAAACTTCATTTAATGGCTCGTTAAAGCATTTTAGATAGAGTGTGGTTTCACTATGGGAAGACCGGTCGCGGTGGCTCAGTGGTTAGAGCGTTTGCTTTGTAACCGGGAGGTCGTGAGTTCGAGCCCCGCTTGTGTCATGGCCGCGTCAAACCTAAGACATAAACATAGGTAGTGATTGCTCCTTCGCCAAACGCTCGGCATTTACAAGTGAGAATCACGGGTCTTTCGGATATGACCTCAAAAACGGAGATCTCGTGTCACGGTAGGCGTTGGCACGTTAAAGAACCCTCACTGCTACGGCCCTGAGCGCTAAGCATAGGTCTAAATTTATGGTACTTCACCTATAGCTGGTGACGTCTCAATATGAGTGAAAAATTCTCTACGGGACGCAAAACAAATAAACAAACAAACAAACTATGGGAAGAATTGGACAAGCTTAGTTATTCTATACGAGTACAAATTTTTAGATTTTTTTTCTGAGTAATACAATGCTGTCCAACTTTTACTGTGATTTGATACATGATATTAATATTATTTGAGCAGGGAGGAATCTTTATCGTGCCACACCTATTGAGACACGGGATCTTGATTGTCGCAGTCTTATACGAATAACCGCTCCGTTTATTCGCCTCTTACGACAAGCAAATGGTACTGAGGATCAGTTGTAACCCGGATAAATTTTCCCCAAATTTGGAAATTTTAATGCAATGCAAACTATCCCTCTTATGAGATAAAACACATTTATTATCAAAATTCATACTGCCACTGCATCGCCTCCAACCATCATTCATAAAAATACGTGTTGACAAATTTTCTCTGTTTTGAAAGCGACATTTTTAGCCAAGAAAATGCCAGCAGACGATAAATTGGCCCGGTGTCAAGCGTAATATACTATAAAACAAAAGTAGGGGATACTGAATTTTTTTATCAAAATGTTCGTATATACAAAGGGATACGAAACCGTGTTGTATAGTTCCTTACTGAGGAAGCATTTCCAAAGAAATTCACCACCCAAACACATCAATCACACTCTCACGATCTGCACGGGATGCTACTGATGATCAAGGGTGTTTTGCCACAAATTTGCTTGCCTCTGAATTGGAAGGTTAGAGTCACTCTAAAGGAAGATTTTAAAGAGAAAGCATTACAAGTTGTTGAAGTCGTTAATTAAACGGAGACCATGCGCCGTCTAACACAGGATCAGAGGTTACGTGCCCTTGCAATGCTACAGGTCGCTGTGGCAAGGGCAATGAATGTTTCCCAGTCTGGTATCAGCAGATTATGGTCCAGACATCCTTATACAGGGTCTGTTCAGGAGAGACCACGATCCGGTCGACCAAGGGCAACAACTCAGGCTCAGGGCAGATTCATCCGCACTATTGCCTTGAGCATTCGTCGGGTGACAGTAAATAAGATAAGATCTCAACTTCAAAGGGATACTGGTTTGGTAGTGAGTGGACATACAATCTATAATCGACTGCACAGATTTTACTTATACGCCCAACGTCCTTGTGTCATTTCGTGCTTGAGGGATCGTCACATTAGGTCCCGACTCCAATGGTGTCGTCACCATCAATGCTGGGATAATCTCTGATGAAACCTCGTAATGTTCTCAGATGAGTCGAGGTTCACTGTGGAGGGTTTGGCGCCAACGTAACGAAGGTTTCCATGATATCCATGTCATTAGACATGATCGGTATGGGGGTTGATCTGTAATGGTGTGGGGAGACATCACTGTTGCCGCCAGAAAGGACTTGCATGTTGTTGCTGGACGTGTCACAGGGCAGTACTACCGGGACAACATCTTGCCATCTCACGTTGTGTCGTTTGCACGTCGTTATGGCCGCTGTTTCATTTTTCAAGGTGACAATGCCAGATGTCATAGGGCTAGGATCGCTACAGATTATCTCCAACAGCAGAATATCATCACATTACCATGGCCCGCACTCAGTCCGGACCTTTTTCCCATCGAGCATGTATGGGACATGCTTGGACAGCGGCTATACCAACGTCAGCAACCTCCTGCCAATGTCCAAAAACTTGCTGCAGCATCGCAACAGGAATGGAATAACCTTCCCCAAAATGATCTGGGACGTCTCATTAGGAGTATGCCACGCCGAATTCGAGCTTGTCTGGCCAACCGAGGGGGTTTTACCCGCTACTGACTGTTTTACAATGGTAGTAAATTTCCTGTGTGACCCTGTGTTGGTGTCGACCCTTATTCTGGAGAATCTGTCCTTATCTGACTGTATACAGGGTTTCGAAGAAGCTGCCAAATGTTTTCCTAATGCTTTTCTGTCATTTGTTTCCTTCCTGACCTTATGATCTGCATTTCATTGTCTTTGTAAATCCAATATTCCTTACTTTTCTTAATAGTATATTACGGCATTGGTTTTATTTCTCGAGATTAATTTCTGCCTGTGTTTTAATTATTCTGAAAATTGCTCTCTGCCTATATTTCTCGTAAGTAATTACTGTGGGTTTTATTTCTCATGAGTGTTATTATCGGGGTTTTATCATTCGCGAGTAGTTATGAGGGCGAGTCAATAAGTATGCAGACCAGCTTATTTCTGGTTGAGATCCACCTCTTTTTTTCGATGTAATTGCCCTCTAGTGTGATGTACTTAGGCCAACGGTGTTCCAAGTGTCATCACTCCTCAACTTCCCTCACGAATTCTTCGTCAGACCGAAAATGACATTCACAGATATCCTTTTTCAAGTTTTGGAATAGCACAAAGTCGCTAGAAAGTAAGTCATGCGAAATGGCAGGATGTGGTATTTATTCGTACCCGTTTCGCTCTACAGCATCCATTGCAACTTTGCAAGTGTGGACTCTCTCGTTGTCCTGTTGCAGCAAAACACCTTTAGAAAGTTTATGGTGTTTTGTACGGATGGCGTTTCTCAGCTAATATAGCAAGTTTGCATAGTACACTCCAGTTATTGTATTTCTCTTGGGTAAAAAGTTCAACTTGATAACACCTTTTGCGTCGCAAAATACTGTGGTCATCACCTTGTCAACAGAAGGTTGTGTCTTGAACTTCTTTGGCCTCAGTGACCCCGGCTCTATCCACTGACGACTCTGCGCTTTAATCTCTGGTTCATAATAATGAACCCAAGTCTCATCTACAGCCACCAGATGCAAAGGGAAGACCCATAATCATCGGCTAACTCGGCGAGTATTCCCTTACTTGTTCCACCTTTTAAATACAAGTACCGAATTACTGCACGGTTCTCAGCGTTAGATAAAAAGCATGCCTTTGCATCACTAGCCATGTTTGACATTCAATATCTTATTAAAGAATGACTCGATACGCGTGCAATATTGTACCCAGCTATAAAACATATATTGAAACAAGGCATGAAAATCGTGACCGTCTCAGTCAATCGGGATAGGCTGGTTACTTATTGATTCGCCCTCGCACTGTGAATTTTATTACTCGAGAGTATTATACTCGAGAGTATTAATTTCTGGGGTTTATTAATAGTCAGTATTTACTGTCTGCATTTTATTTCTCCTGAGAGATTACAGTCTAGGTTTTTTCTCGTGAGTATTACTATCTAGTTTTATTTCTCGTACTTTTTTGGTGACATTTTTTTCTTTGTTTTAATTCTCTTGAATATTACTGTCCGAGTTTGCTTTTCATTGACAAGTACCGTCTGAGGTTTAATTCTCATGAGTAGTATTGTCTGGATTTTATTGCTCGTGAGTAATCACTGTGGCTTTTACTTGTCGTGTGTATTAACTTTTGGGTTTTATTTCTGGTGAATAATTACTGTCTGTATTTTATTTCTTTTGAGTATTACTGAGTAGATTTTATTCTCATGAGCTGGTTTCTTGTAAAATAAAATTCACTGAATTTAAAGATCCGAAGCTAATCCCTATCATCCAAAGCAACTGCTTTAAGAATTATCAACAACATCACACATAGTGCGCTGAACATACCTGTGACAGATAGCGTTATATATTAAAAAAGATCGATAGTTTAAATCTTAACACGATTAATTTCAAATGTTCCGTGAATTTCGCCTTAAATCATTTCTGGTAAATAAATGTAAAGGTGACGATAACTAACAGTATACAATCTCGTAATTCCTACAACGAATACAAATCAGAGAGATGGGCAAACACGAACTCCTGGACATACCAGAGCTGGGATTAAGTGCTTAGGAGGAGTAAGCATCCCCTGTCGACCGGTCACACCCGCCGCGAGCCCTACATCCCGATCAGGTAAACGTAGTCAAAATCTGTGTGCCAAAAACGATTGGTATGAAACACGTCAGACAGCATTTGACTTAATAGTAAGTTGTACTGGCAAACTATATCGTTATAACGACCATAAAATTTGCAAAATGCTGACTTTAGACGAGATTGTACAAACCCCTGTAACATCAACTTCTTTGTCAGTAGCCCGCCTCGATTTAAAAAGGGATCATAAGCAGAACAAGCTCTTGCGTATCGAATCAGTTGGGAGATATAAACACCATATGCAGGTGATGATGGAATATTGCCACATAAATAAGGGAAGCTGACGATAGAAAAATTGAAATCATCCCGTTTGTCATAAAGTTGAGTTGTTAGTTTGCCGCCGGCATCTGTTTTCAGATTCTCGAGCGGGACATTAAACAATATTTAATCAATCAATCAATCTATTTTCAGTAAAATATCTAAGTACGAAGCAGAAGTGAAAGACTCTGTGGTGTCTTTTATTTCAAGCTCATTGGGATATATCGAATCGATATATAAATGAAAATGATCAACATTCACTACAAAACCACTAGCACATAGAGATGATCTCACCTTATTAGAAAAGTTATTACAAAACTAGATATGTCTATTGTTCGTATATTTGTGAAACAGTGCAAATAGATCGGGAATAGAACCAGGGTCTCCCTACGGTAAAGCAATCATATGAACCATTAAGCCACCACACCGCAAGGCACGACAGTATTTTTATATATGTTATTTAACATAGGGACAAACTGCTCCTTCGTCAAGTACTCGCCGTTACAAGTGAAAGTCGTTGGTCTTTCAGACATAGCTCACTACACCATGGCTTACACTCTTTATGACACATAGTCACGAAATGGCGATTTAAATGTTTTGTGAAATGGTTTATTTTGACCACTTTGGTTGTATATCATCATGGTTCAGTGGTGAAAGTATCAGACTGGTGAACCGCAGATCCTGGGATCAAATCTGCCAGAGGCTTTTGTTCATATTTACTGATATAAATTTTTGAAACTCATGTTATTTTATTCCAAAATTGCATATTTCTGACTCTTTGACACACGCACACACACACACACACACACACACACACACACACACACACACACACACACATATATATATATATATATATATATATATATATATATATATATCATGTCTTTCATAATCATGCTGGTTTGAGGAACACTTTCAAGGTGTAGCGAGTCACCTTAATCAGGGACTTTCCGTGTCACGTTTGTTTGTTTATTTTATTATATATCTTATTTAGCCGTAGGTGAAGTACTACAAATTTAGACCTATGCTTAACGCTCAGGATCGTAGCATTGAGGGTTCTCTAACGTGCCAATGCCTACCTCGACACGGAGCATCCTCTGGGTTACGAATGAATGAACTACCACTGAAAGCATATGCCACAAGCGGGGCTGGATTTCAGTACCTCCTGGTTACTGCTATGGCCACGAGTGTCATGTAAATATGGTGGTCTGACACTTCGCCTTCGGCTGGTGACATTTCTCTAAGAGTGAAAAATTCTTGATTGAAACGTAATATCACAAACAAACAAAACCATCCCACTAGTTCCAGAGAATTGTCATGATCTCACCAAAGAAAAAGCATTCTATACTTTAAAAGAGAGGTATGGTTTTATCGTGTATGTAAAACAACACATCAACAAAAATACCAATTCATATATTCAGGAAAATACGCATGTAATGCAAAAACATGTCACACAGCAAATGAAACTGTTATACGCATGTCACTGTTTTGCGGAAACTGTGATAGCTGGGAGATGGAATTCCGTCTACTACTAGGTGGCGCCACCGGATCTACTTCTTTGTTTGCCCTTTCATTTACCTGTTGGACTTGGAGTTTTTTAGCACTCCTGACCCTGTCGAAAATTTCGTTTTCAGGAAATACATGCGGTCCGCCTCCATCTGCTCCTTTACATATGCTACTCAGATCGCAGATTGTCGAATTCCCCGAAGGGCTTGAAAAATAGTCCCTCTCGTGCTGTAACAGAATCCTTTCTAATTTCTCAGGAGCCACTAGCGCTTTAGATTGAATTGAAATATTAGGGAAAAACAATTTCTGGTCTTGAGCGCTTTTGACTCTTTTCTTTATACGAGAGCAGTCAGAGCAAAATTTTGGACCAAACACATCACAATGGGCGGATTTCATGCGATTGCGGACTTCCATTTGGCGATGACACGAAGACGGAACAGTTCGAAGTGGATAATTCTCCAGTCTTCTGTCTGCAGCATTTAAAACAGTTTGTGACACCGAATTAAAGTAACGCGCGTGATGGGCGTTGTTGACATATCTATATTTTTCCTCTATGGTGATAGAATGATTAGAGAGACGACTGGAAAAGAGCCTCGGAGTCATCTCAGGGAGTGGGACACTCTGTGTTTTCCTCGCCTGTATCAAGTCGCTGAGAAGCTTCACTTGATTTCGAAACAGTGCTTTCTCCATGTGCCGTTCCATTCGACTTTCTCTTACCACTAGACCAAGCGGTCGAACAAGATGGTTATCAGTTCGCCTCTTCATTTCGTTGTCTTTTATGGTATCAACTGTCACGTCTAATAAAATAAGAATTAAAACTATAAAACAAACCCTAATAATTTCGATGACGTCTGCATGTTTATAACCTATGAATGACCCAAATTGCGGCTATTGTGAAAAAGAGATGTCCCGTCATATTCTCTCTCTCTCTCTCTCTCTCTCTCTCTCTCTCTCTCTCTCTCTCTCTCTGGATGTGGACGTGTTGATGGCAGCTGTAAACAAAGTTTTGCCAGCGAGGCGTTAATGTATAAATATACATGGATAGTAAAACATATTAATGAGACAAAAACAATCTGTTAACATTTTATAATACGTTTCTCAATATTTCACTAGATTTTCACCTCTGGATAGCACGGACGACAATATTCATTTTATGACATTCCAGTCATCGATATCCTTACTAACTTTCAATGTGATAGCCAATCAAAATGCAGATCTAAGTACAAGCAATTATATTGGATAATAAAGATAATGCCTGTATACACTAGGAACCACGCTGCAGTCGTATCATTGTACGCGTACTTGATTATTTCAAAAGCAATATTCTTTTATTCACCGACATCAAAGCATTGGTCACATTCTCATTGCTAGTGGTGTATACTAATCCTGAGACATAATCATGTCAGATTGGATTTAGAGGGACATCCCTTCCTTATCAACTCACTTCCTTCGGACCTATGTTTTTCTTGTTTACGCAGTATAAAACCACTGGGTGTACATAGTTTTCAAACTCAACTCATGTTTATGTGTGTTGTGTTACTCTGTCTTGTCTACAACCCAATATAATTATATTCCACTGTTATCACACACACACACACACACACACACGCCCCCCCCCCCCCCCCCCCCTCCTCCTCCTCCAGAGACAACGGAAACTTAACTCGGCACGGGCGTTCGTGTAGCTCTCCGTTTTATGGAAGACTGACGGGTGTAATAGGAGGGGGTGTGTTTCCGACCTCTAAAATTTCCAAAATTTAATGCAATTATGTTGCTTTTATCAAAATACAATTTAATTCGTAAATTTATGGAGTTCATGGGTATATACTTACATTTCTAATTATTTTACATTTTCCATTTCTACAAATTTTAATGATAGTCAGATTCTCATGGATGCACTGCAGTTTTGAACAATGTGCATAGGAGTGTTTATGAATAAAGTATGTATATTTCATTGGTCGGCAATTCCAACAGAAATGAAAGTAGAATGTAAATATAAATATTTAAAATATATAGGTTATGAACTGCAATGCTTCACACCAACTTGCCAGCGTGACGCGCTGCAGTTCATACACTTACGTATTCTAAAAAATGACATTTATTTCTTCAATGAATAACGTATCGATAAATAATGTAAACCAGTTCATTTAATTATAACTTTTTTAAAAAATAAAATCATTTAAAACACATTATTTCTTAGAATCGAATTTTTAATATCGACATTTATCCGCTAATTTAGGTTTTAAGTATTGGACTTATCGAGTTAATAATGCAACAAAACATAAAATCTGTCGTAAAAATCGACAGTATAGTAGTTTCCATCAAACTTGTAGAAGATTACTAAGCTTTAGTCAGTTTAGCGAGTGAAAAATCTTGGATGGATAAATTTGCAGGCATTAAAAATCTACGATAGAATTTATTTATTTATTTATTTTTTTTTTTTTTATATTTTTTTTTCTCATTTTAGTCTTATTTGTATTTCTTTATCATCACAATGCTTTTAATGCATCTCTATAAGTTTTGAATTCATCCTGATGGGTATGCCTTCAATGTCTATGTTTTATTCACAGGCTTGTAACATTTACATAATGAAATTGGGATATTCAATTAATCTGTCGATTTAAGTAGCTAATATGACTAGTGTCTAGGATGAATTAACTAGCCAACATGACTAATGTCTAGGATAAATTAACTAACCAACATGACTAATGTCTAGGATAAATTAACTAGCCAACATGACTAGTGTCTAGGATCAATTAACTAGCCAACATGACTAATGTCTAGGATCAATTAACTAGCCAACATGACTAATGTCTAGGATAAATTAACTAGCCAACATGACTAATGGCTAGGATCAATTAACTAGCCAACATGACTAATGTCTAGGATAAATTAACTAGCCAACATGACTAGTGTCTAGGATAAATTAACTAACCAACATGACTAATGTCTAGGATAAATTAACTAGCCATTCATTCATATTTTATTTCCCTCGTATTAGGATTATGCAGTTATATACAAATATACATAAAACACAGCTATGAATGATACATTGAAATATACAAAGCAGAACACTACATCCTGTCATACTAAAGACAGAGTGAAGAACAAAAAATAAGACAGGAATGCAATAGAAAGAAAAAGGGAGAAATATTTACAAATGGATGAAATTATGGATGGCGTTTACATCGCTGTTTTATATTATTGACACTCTCTAGCAGATTCGGGCGTGGATGTAGCATGTAGCTGTGTTAGCAGAGTGAATCGTCTACACCAGTCCAAATGCCTGTCTTCTGCCCTTTGCTATAAAAATGTGAACGTCACTAATTTCTATCTATGAAAAACAAAATGCTTGAAGCGTTATGAAACACCACTGGTTGAAGTTAAAAATAAATTGTTTATGCCTAAAAATAACTAATAAGTTTGTTTGTTTGTTTTGTTTTGTTTTTTGTTTGTTTTTGTTTTTGTTTTGTTTTTATTATTATTATTTCCAAAACATAAACCGAATAAAGCAAAAATACCGCTATTCAGTGAAGTTACATATTACCTGCGTACCATCTACCTAAGTGTACTAAAATAAATTACTTTTAAGCGAGATTTCTGTATTGAAACACAGTAAAACACGGGAGCTCCCGGATCTCTGCACTTCATGAAGTATGCTGACAAATAGCGCGGCAGTTCATGCTCTCATGTATTTCCATAATTGAAAATTTCTTAATTATTTTAGCATGTCATTCTTACCTTATAATTATATCATACATCTCTTGACCAAACTTGTCAATAACATTCAAACTTCCCTGCACTACTACGTTTGGGGGGAAAAGTCTAACATGTTACTGAGTGTCAGAACTAGTGAATATTAAGTAGCCGTATCTCCATTTGTAAATTGTCAAAGATATTTTCTATGGTTTCTATCGAAAAACTGTATCGAATGTCAAACTTAACTGGCAGTTTGTTTAAAAAAGACTGTTTGCCGTAGATTAGATATGAAATAAGAGTCGACAAGAGTAAACGTCTGCGGTAAGCTCCGGAGATCATTAGTCCAAAAATATACTGTCTGAGGGATCTCTAAACACATAGAGAATATCTTGATACAATATAAGAATTCTACGTACATGTACTAAGCTTCATGCTTAGTGTGTGTGTGTGTGTGTGTGTGTGTGTGTGTGTGTGTGTGTGTGTGTGTGTGTGCTTAGTGTGTGTGTGTGTGTGTGATGTAACATGTTGATACAGTGTGTGTGATGTAACACGTCGATACAGTGTGTGTGGTTTTTGGTTTGTTTTTTTGGGGGGGGGGGTGCATGCGTGCGTGCTTTACTATTCGTTGAAATTTAGAAAGTGGACCATGAAAAACATTGCAGACTTCCGGTATTTTCTTAAATTTCTCAGAAAGTTTTTAAACACTCTTTTTTTAATATAAATAGAGTATCACAACCTTTTTTAGGCTGATAAAGTAAGCGTCCTGATCTATTTTTTCATAGAATTACTTGCAAAAATCATCGTCCATCTAAAATCCTCAGAAACATGTTGTTATATTCGTTGTAGATATTTCTTTCTTTTCTACCAAAACTAATCATATTGTGAAATTTTAGATACTTATTTTAATATTGCTAAAAACCCTTATTTACCACAATTTTTTGTATGAAGTTTGCGTAATTCACAAATCGTACTCCTTTTTATTGGTATATATTAATGACTTATTTAAATTGTTGTTTGACCAAATAATAGAAAATCTCATTCAAACACAGCAATCTCCTAATTCACTTGATGCATCCAAAACCTGACCTTAAATTCAAATTTAGGGCGATTAAGACAATCAGGATCCGCTCCTTGTGATCAATCGAGATTGATTATTTAGGATCCGCTCTTTACGATCAATCGAAACTGATTAGTCAGGATCCGTTCCTTGTGATCAATCGAAACTGATTATTCGGGATCCGCTTCTTGTGATCAATCAAGAGTGATTATTCAGGATCCGCTCCTTATGATCAATCAAGACTATATATTCAGGACCCGCTTTTTGTGATCAGTCAAGACTAATTATTCAGGATCCTATCCTTGTGATCAATCAAGATTGATTATTCAGGTTCCGCTCCTTGTGATAAATCAAGACTGATTATTCAGGATCCGCTCCACATAATCTTATTCATTAATGCCTTCAGGATTTGCATCTCCTGTAAAATTTAATCTAGACTGATTCAAACTTTCTTACCATGATTGGCTGTACTATTGTCTTCTGAGTCCATGATTAATTCCTGAGTGATAAACCTCTCTTGAAATGAACGAGGCTGTACACTTAAACACAGAGCAGTGTAAACATTTATGAGCACGTACTCTTTTCTATAGACACATTTTATATAGTGTACACACACTCGTTGAAAGGAAAGCAATTACTGAAGTGAATTGAATGCAATCGTTAGTTCAGAGTTTTCAATAAGTTTCTATGTCGTGCATTTATCTCAGAAGACTACAATAAACCTCCCCGGGGTCTGTTCAGTGAGGACATCACCTGATAGCGACTGAAAGATTACAAAATCAACAAAATCACGCTAAATAAACCAATAAAAAGATAAACTACCAGAGCATTCAGCATTATGTTAAGGTGTCATTGAAAATAAAATCGATTCGAGGCTTTGTAAAGCTCAAATAGGGCTATATTGCTTTTAATTTTTTCTTCAAATACATAAATTGATATTAAATGGCTCTGTTGATTCAAAGAATAAACTCAAGGACAGATGTTGGCACAGCCAGTCTGTTGTCTGGGTCCCGATACTAGAAGTGATTTCCCAGTGTCTTATTTGAATCGGATTCAACGTACACAAATATCTTCTGTTTTCATACAATACATCCGCTATTCTTATAAATGGGCAATGGAATTTTTATTAAAATTTTAAACATCAAATACATGTATTTAATCCGATGTGAAATGTTTTATTGATGTTAAGTATAGATATTTGTTAAGTACTAGTGTAAATAGAAGTATAGATATGTGTTAAGTAATAATGTAAGTGTTAAGTACAGATGTAAGTGTTAAGTACAGATGTAAGCGTTAAGTACAGATGTAAGTGTTAAGTTCAGATGTAAGTGTAAAGTACAGATGTAAGTGTTAAGTACAGATGTAAGTGTTAAGTTCAGATGTAAGTGTAAAGTACAGATGTAAATGTTAAAGTCAGATGTAATTGTTAAGTACAGATGTAAGTGTTAAGTACAGATGTAAGTGTTAAGTACAGATGTAATTGTTAAATTCAGATGTAAGTGTTAAGTACAGATGTAAATGTTAAGTACAAATGTTAAGTACATATCTAAGTGTTAAGTACATATCTAAGTGTTAAGTACATATGTAAATTACAATTTATGTGAAACTACGACGGGTTTTTTTCTTCTTGCTCGTCGTGTATACTAGGGATGCATCTGTCCTAATTCGTTGCGGTAGTTTTAGTACGAAATTCTGTTCCAAACTATGAAGACATGTAATGAGATACTAGCATTAAAAGATCAGACCTTGAGCAAAGGTAACCTTATAACACGAGAATGCTACCTGACCCCGATCGAAAGTCTTCTAGGCAATAAATCAATAATTCAAATATTTGCTATCAAGAAATCCAATTTCCTAAGTCAAAAACATCCATTTCTTGATATTTACAGTTAGACTTGTTAGTGTACGATATCAGAAATTCGAAATTTTTATACCTACAAAATATATTAGAACTGTTGATATCAGCAAATATTTCTAAAAATTAATCCCACCTCCGGAAAGCAGCAAAGAATTTTCAGCAAAAATATAAGAGTCCCATAGCCCATGGGCTACACTGCTCACCTGAGTGACGTTGGCCCATAGTTAAAGATTTTCCATATATATATATATATATATATATATATATATATATATATATATATATATATATATTCGAATGTAAAACTATGATCTCCTATTTTGTCCCCACCTCACCCACGGGGGCTATAATTCTAACAGATTTGAATCTGCACTATGTTAGAAAGTTTCTATGTAATTTCGAACCTTTCCGGCCCAGTGGTTCTTAAGAAGAAGATTTTTACGCTATATATATATATAAAATTAAGAAATTCATTTCAAAATTAAGGATTGTCTCCGTAATGCATAGCTCTGATCCTTTGTCGGATTTGGCTCCACTATTTGGCATTTTTCGTTCTTTCAGCTCTTCCAAGTTTGTTCTTATTTCAGACTTCCAACATTTTTGACTTGAGCATCAATGAAGAGACATTATTTGTCGAAATGCGCATCTAGCGCATCAAAATTAGTACCGATTATATTTTATATTTTAAATGATCCCACCCTGTCTTTGTATTTTATGATTATCTCCCATTTAAAGGAGGCACGCCCTTCATTTTAACGAACTTGAATCCCCTTTACCCACGGAAAATTTGTACCACGTTTGATCGAAATTGGCCCTCTGGTTCTGGAACAGAAGGCCTTTTTTGGCATATTTTTGCATGTAAAATTTTGATTCCCTATTGTGGCCCTATCCTAACCCCAGGGGCCATGAATTTAATAAAATTGAATCTGCACTATATCAAGAAGCTTCCAAATAAATTTTAACTTTTCTGGCCTAGTGGTTCTTGAGAAGAAAATTTTTAAATGACCCCACTCTATTTTTGCATTTTTGTGATTATCCCCATTTGATGGTGTATGGCCCTTCATTTGAACAAACTTGAAACCCCTTTACCCAAGGATGATTTGTACCAAGTTTGACATTGGCCTGCTGGTTCTGGAGAAGATTTCAAAAATTTGTCAAAATAGTTTTGCTTTTTCGCTATCATCTCCCTTTGGAGAAGGGCGTTACCCTTTATTTGAACAAATGTGAGTCCTCGTGACCCACGGATGATTTGAGCCAAGTTTGGTTGAAATTGGCCAAGTGGCCGTGGAGAATATGTCAAAAATGTGAAAAGTTACAGACAGACGGACAGAGGACGAGTAATCAGAAAAGCTCACTTGAGCTTTTAGCACAGGTCAGATAAAAATAAAACAAAATTAATTAATATTATAAAAAAAAAAAAAAACTTACTTTATTCTCTGCTCCTTCATAATACCGTATTTTCACCGAGCTTGTTTCACTGAATCATTTTCAGCCTGCCATAATATTATCAGTGGCGAATTTAGAGGGGTGGGTGGTGGGGGCTATCCCCCTTCTGGGGACAAATCATTAGTAAAACAACATCAAAAATATTTGACATTGTACATACAAACAAGTGCATAAAGGTAATCAAGTCAATTAATGATTTCATTGCATAGTTTTAGAATAATCTATAAAAGAAATCTAAAAATCCATATCTGGACAGTAACAATCAAATCATCGAGGTATGGTCTCAATCACAAGGTACACAGATAGACAGACAGACAGATAGACGCCGAGCGAATGGTGTGGTATAGCTTACAGGGCTTGAAACTAACTTTTCATTCTGCCAGTCAAGCCGGGCTGAGAGACAAGTTTATTAGTCCGCAGAAAAAATATTCAGTCCGCCACTTGAACACTTAAACCGAAATTGCAGTATCTGAATAAAAATTAAACAATGCAAGACATTTGTGTTTTAATCAAAACCTAATTTTATTATAAACACTTTTGATGATGATGATGGTGATGATGATGATGTAATGTCCACATGAACAAAACATCAACTGTTTCTCCAGGTCATACCGCAATCATTTACCCTGGAAACTTTTTGATAGTTTCTCATTTTCATACACCCTCTCATGCTCTTTCTTGCTTTTGTCAGAATATTTCCGTTTTAATGAGTTTTGTGATGGTTTTGAGCACGGTGAACACCTTTTATGTATCACTACATGGCGCACACCTAGATTTCATCATTGTTTTTAATAGCGCTTTGGCTAACACTGTTAAAACTGTTGATATCACAAACGCTTTAACGACACAGACTGAATAATCCTTTTAATAAAATTCGGGACTTTCCAGAAAAAAAAATTAGTAAATCAGGACAAATTTTAATAGTCGGTCACCCAACCCTTGCCTTTAGATTTTAGAATAATTTTATACAGTTCACAGAGAGAATTATTTCAAGATTTTGAAACAGATCTATCAGTCCGACTGATATGTGTCCGCTGTGATTTTTATCAGTCACAGACTGACGGACATACCTTAATTTCGAGCCCTGGCTTATAGTAAACACAAAAATGCCCCAGGATTAAGTTGATGCATATCTCAAACGATTATTTGACAAAGTTATAAGCTTCGATTCCTATATAAAACCTTTTGAGAATTATTATAAAAGACAAACTTTGATATTTGACAGCATCATCCGAAAAAAGAAATGTACAGCATATCCATATTAGTTAAGCAAATCTAGTTATTACAAACGGAAGAAAATTATTCAAAACTTTTAATATTGTTAGTGTTTGATGAATAGAAAGATACATTTTGGTTTTTGAGAAAGGTAATTTTTCCTTTAACGACTTACTGGCAGATAAAGAGAAGTTACAGGGTTTAGCCCCATTAGCTAAATATTTTGAACATAATGGTCTTTTTGGCTATTTTGGGTTTTCAGCTCTCTTTTCTAGGCTGAAAATGTTCACATTTGGGTTGTAACCCCCCACCCCACCCCTCCCTTTTTTTTTTAAAAAACTTGTGTTACACATTATAACTAATTTGTCCTCTTCTCGTGTCGAATGCTGTTTGACATGTTTAATACCAACTGCTATAGGTCTTTTTGTGCATACTGATTTTACTAAGGATTACTTCGTTAATCTGATCTAGATAAAGGGATCACGACAGGTGCGACCTATTACTGTATCAACCGTGGGATATTTATTCATACCAGACACCTGATCCTACTTCTGCTGTTTCCAAAGATCTGCGTTTCCAGTCCCTCAATTTTGCACTCTATTATTTGATTGATGAGATTGGTCCCTTTCCAATTTTCACCTTTCACCTTTTCACCTTTTACCTTGACAAAAAAATGATCATCAAGCATTTCCCTCAACCAAACATCGAACGAAACTGTTAGGAAAAAATAGTTTGATGGAATTTAAAAATTGGGGATATCCTTCGGATTTGAGTCGTTTGCTTGTATTCGAATTCTTTGCGAGAAGACAAAGATATTGAATTATGCATATGATATAATAAAATATCTAATTTTTATAAAATATTTCTTAAACGATGTTAGTTACCTTTGACAGAATCATACACTTTTAACATAATATCTTTCAGTTGTGATCTTTCCATTTACCAAGAAATGACACACTGGTAATTCATTTTTCAAACAAGCACTCCCGGTGGGAAATACTATGCAAGCAACAATTGTAGACCAACAAAATATATATTCAACTTTTATGTGTACACCATTATATTTTACAACTTTTAATATCTGTACAATTTCAAACCGACATAAAAGACTCATTGGTCACAGAGCTCACCTGAATCACTTTTCCAACGTAGAAACCAGTACAAAATTCAAATCAGCACTACGTAGGAGTGGGGGAAAGACCTTTAGAATTTGGCTTTTGTCCCTATATAAATATCCAAGTCAGATGATTTATTGTTTGAACAAACTTAGGATGTGAACAATAGACTGACACACTGCACTTTATGCGGTTCTTGAAGGGGGGGGGGGGGGGGGATAATATTCTATGAAAAAATGAAGATAAGGCGATCAGTCTTGTAAACAACGTACAAAATACAAAACTGAGAATTGGGCAAACGCGGACCTTTCTACACAGCAGAGGCCGAATTTAGGAGGATAAAGCATCCCATGTTGACCGGTCACACTCACCGTTAGCCCTCTATATTTATCAGGTAAACGGTCTGACAATTGTTATGAAACACGTCAAACAGCATTCGACCTAATGACAGGTTGTATTTGCATTATATCGACCGTAAAACGAAACTTCAAACAAGATTGTTGTAACCTTTGTAACTTCTACTTTTGGATCAGCAGCCTGCCTCGATTTAAGAATTGATCATACGCAGAATATACTCAGCTCTCGAGTGTCGAGTTTTTTCAGAGACATAAACACTATGTGTAGATGATGATGGAATACTTTTGCATAAGTATGGGGAGTTGACAACGGAGAAGCCGAAATCATCCCGATTGTCATAAAGTTGAGTTGTTAGTTTGCCGTTAGCATCTATGTTCGATAAAAATATCTACGTATAAAGCAGATGTAGAAATCCCGTGGTGTCTTTTATTTTGAGTCCTCAGGGAAATATCAGATCGACATATATATGAAAATTATTATCGTTAATAGACAAAACGTAGTTGAAAAATCTAAATGTCGAGTTGAAAGCCACTGCAATGTAGAAGCTTCTGAATAAATTCTGCCTCGTAAGAATATACAAACAGGTCAGCTAATAAAGGAGCACAATTCGTGTCCATAGGTCGATTGTATATTGTTTAACGTCCTTTCAAGAATTTTTCACTCATATGGAAAGGTCACCATTGCCGATGAAGGGCTGTAAAATGTAGGCCTATACTCGGCGCTTGATTATAGCCTATGAGCAGGGAAGTATCTTTAACATACCACACCTGCTTTGACACGGGGGCTCAGTTTTTTGCGGTTTCATCCGAAGGACCGCCCCATTTAGTCTCTCTCACGACAAGCAAGGGTAACTGAACCGTTTTTAAAATACACATGCGTTTCTGCCGGATTAATATAAATATAATTTTTAAATGATTTTGTCCAAAAATTACTGTAACGTATGTATTTAATTGGGGATTGAAGTGATTGTTAATTTTAGCGTTTGATTAGTATAATCACTAGATAAATAAATCCAGCGTATATGAAATATAATAAACATTAATTATTATTGTCAATTTGTACCGTGGTTGTTTCGGGTTCAATTTATTTCATTTCTATCACTATACGCTCATGAAATACAAATAGGGTGCACAGGTGTTGTGAATTCAAGACTATTTTTGCGGATTGACACAACTAGTAGTATATTTAAGTGATGTTAAAGCAATATAAGCTGTCAAAATTGTTATTTTGGGGTCCCTAAAATTTAATCGAAATTTTGTAACATCTACCCTCTAATACCTGATTTTATCGATTAAACTTTTGACATGTTGTATTTTTTGCATTAAATGTAAAAATTGTTCGACAGTTGAAATTAAGTCTTCCCGTACCTTAATTTTTCCGACATTATTTCCGTATGCAATGACCTAAAGTTGAACTCATTCGGCAAAATCAAATGCGCAAGCGCAATATTTCCGGTAAGCACGAAAGATGTCTGACACGAAAGGTTCGAAGCGAGGGAGAAAACCGATTTTGATTTTGACTGATTCGGGACGAAAAAGATATAAAAACATATAACATCGTTAACAATGCCAAAATAATGATGGTAACTAGAATTTATCTCACCTCGCCGTCCATATTTTAATGACCCGGATACAACCCGATCCACCCCAATCAGCATCAGAATCATTCGTGTCAACATCGGTTATCTTCGGGATTGTCGCCGACGATTAATCAGCTGCCGTTGTTAGGGTCAAACGGAATGTCGAGGAATATATTTTTCATCACGTAAAGGTGTGTAAACGATGCATAAGAGAGGAAATTCGATGCAGTTCTTATTTTCAATCATATCAACGTTCATTTAACCTCTTTTAATGCCACTATAAAAAAATTGCAATTTTGGCAGCTTATATTGCTTTAAGGTTATAAGGGGAGTCAAGTCCAGACAAGCTAAAACTCCGAACATACATGCCTTGTGAAGTCATTTACCTTTTGCGTAAAGTTGTCTCTAATTAAGTTGTCTCTACTAATTGGTTACTAAAAGACATCTTAATTAAAGTATGACTTCAAAATTAACTCTTCGTCTTGTAGTGGTGCACAGAATGCATATCATCAGTGTGGTCCGATCTGATAAAAAGAAATAATAATGATAATTCAAAAAATAGAATTTCTTCATATCCTCTGCGGCCTGATACTTTTGACGCTTGCGTCAAGTTGTTTCCTTGTATTTTAAATGGAAAGCACAATGTCTCGCCGGATACACAGAGGCTTCTCTTCCGGGTTATTGAAAATAAATAATAAAAATATGAATTCCTCAAAAATCTTCTTTTGGAGTTGTTCTGATTACGATGCCGACACGGTTTGGTAGTTTATATATCGTTCCAAAACAACAACCCCTGCAGATAGTATCATATCAATACAAAGGACGAATGTCGCCATCTTTGACAAAACACGCCCACTCAGTTCAACACCCGTTTCTGTACTCTAAACTAACAATCTATTGGATTATTGTGTCACGATTCGCTGCAGAGATGAATTTTCTAAAGGATGATGTTCTTGTCGCCAGTCAACACACGTTCTAGCAAAGGAAAAACACGCGCGATCTCTTCAAGTTTATATATACACCTGTGTAAAATAATCGTAAATCCTTTCGTCTGGAAAGAATGAGTATTTACAGTGTATAAAATGAAGAGATCAAAGTAAACTATTGATTACATATGACCTGTTTTCCTCTCTTCTTGCCTTCCATAAGATGACCCTGCACTGGAATGTGTTCTTTCCTTGTGATACGTCCCTTCGAGAATTTGTGCACATGTATGCTTGGCGTTTAGGACCGAATCAGTGAATCGGTGACGGTTTTCTTTATTTAGTAGTGACTGTTCTTTTTTCAGGCACTAGGAATCAGAAGTAAAAATCTTCCGGATATGACCTTTATTCTTGTTTCAATATTTGTAGGGGGGGGGGGGGGGGGTCGAAGGGTCTGGAACCCCCTGGAATTTCCAACTGGAAGAAAATATAGTCATCTTTCACCCTAGCATCGCGTTTAATATTGCTTTATCAACTCTCTCGATCGACTTTATTCGCTCACTGGGGACTATTTCAAAATTCAAGATCATAATATAATATGAAAATTACCGCTTACCCTGGAAAGAGGTCCTAGATCCCCGGCCTTTTGGACACCCCCCCCCAACCACACACACACACACACACGATGAAAAGCTGTGTCCGCGCCTGACTTCATCCTCAGATTGTGAATGTTCTACGAGTGTGAAAAATTTTCAAATGAGACTTTAAACAGAAAAACATTGCACATGTATATAACGTTGTGATTCAGGTTACTTTATTACATTTTCAGCAGTAAAATACTGAAATTTATCCTTTCAATAAAATTGATATTTTCACAGTTGTTATTTTCAGTGAAAATAACAAGTGTTATTTTTCACTGTGAAAATAACAACCGGAACTGTCATAAAATTCATCCGCAATAAATACGACCACCTTTATTTTACGTAACAAAAAATACTTTATCGTGTTTTTACTTGAATATTAAAATGAAATTTAATCGAAGTTGTTTTATTGTTCAAATGTGTTTATTTCTATATACTTTACATTTTTCTTAAGGTACTATTTTTTGGCGCAATATTGTTTTGAACGTTCAGTACAGGGTGGGTTAAATGATTGATTGATTGTATATTGTTTAACGTCCCGCTTGAGAATTTTTCACTCATATGGAGACGTCACCGTTGCCGGTGAAGGGCTGCAAAATTTAGGCCTATGCTCGGCTTTTAGGGCCTTTGAGCAGGGAGGGATCTTTATCGTGCCACACCTGCTGTGACACGGGACCTCGGTTTTCGTGGTCTCATCCGAAGGACCGCCCTATTTAGTCGCCTCTTACGACAATCAAGGGAAAGGAGGCCTGGAAGTGGTTAGACCGAAAGAAAAACGTAAGAAAATGTAATAAACAGAAAATTCAATGTTTGGTTGTTGGATATTGAATTTATTTCACGAGTGAAATGAATTCAATATCCAACAACAAAACATTGAATATCCTCTACATAACTGTTAATCGACATAAGTTACTTTTGTTACATTGTATAATTATGGTTTTTAATGATTACCGTTCAAGAGAGAGGCGGGTCTTGCACTCCATCTGTGGTATTGAAACGAATTTGGTAATTATTATCTCTGTGAGATGTATATATATTGTGACGGAACACACCCCCACCCCTCACCTGCGGGTGGGACACCCTTTCTCTCTCGCTCTCTACTTCTACTTCTTTCCACCCCTGCTCCCGCAGCCCTCACAAGGGGGGGGGGGGGGTCACCGTTCTATGCACACTTACCCCCTTTCTTTTCCTCTCTACTTCCTTACCCTCCCCGCGCTCTCTATTTCTCTCTTTAACTCAGTCACTGGTTGTATACTCAAACAATTCTTACTATAACCAAGATTCCACAAAAGTCAGCAAATTCACACAGTTTTCCACAATTGTCCGAACATGGAGATTAACTGAATTTCCCACAATTTTTTGTGGGAATGTCTAAAGTTTTTTAGATTCATGACCAGAATTACACTCAGATCTCAAGTTTACCATTTAATAATGCTGTAATATCAAAGATAACAAATATGAACAACAATGGAGTCTTACGTCAGTCTCAGTCACTAGTCAACTCTTTCAATAAATCTTATGTTTGCCATTCGATATGTCTATGAAGTAAAGTAAAATTTGCATTCGGACAGGTAACATTGGGTTGGAACTTGTCCGACGGACAAGTGGCAATTTTAGTTAATGTTGAGCCCTGATTTCATGTAGACAAATGCTTAAAAAGTTTGGGGTCTTGCCGTAATTGATTGAATACAATACCATGTTCGGTGAGATTCGTTCAAGAGTATTTACGGCATCTTGGATTTTTGGAAGTAACTAGTGTGTGAGGCTGACTACGAACATAGCCCAAATACCATAAAACTGAAGCAACGTGGGCACAGCACCCAACAGTTCTAGTACCTACTTTGTCATCGCAGTACCAGCCAGATATAACTACCCGCTGTTTGGCCTTTTCAATAAGACATTGTTAATACTCTGTTGCTGGTTACATGTGTTATACTAACTATATTGACCCGGGATAGTTAGAATATGTAAATGGGCACTTACAATGATTAAAATAAGATTTAAATATTAAAACAAAAATAGCCAGAATTTCATAATGACTGGCGTAACAGTGTCTTTTGGATGAAGAGAAACAACTTCCTTTTCTTTTTTCTTTTTTTTTTCCTTTTTTTTCATCCACTAACTTATTGAATATGCTAATGGAAACCTGTTAGCAGAAGGCTTTAAAGTCAAGAAAAAAGTATAGAAAATTCATATCACAATATCAATCCACGCTGTTATGAAATCATTTCTGAAGTCACTCTTTTTTTATCCCTACATCGCATGATTTCATCATTAAAAGAGTGATACAAGCTCTCTCTCTCTCTCTCTCTCTCTCTCTCTCTCTCTCTCTCTCTCTCTCTCTGTGTGTGTGTGTGTGTGTGTGTGTGTGTGTGTGTGTGTGTGATATATTTAAAAAAGTGTTTTGTTCGCAAATAAGAGATTTCTCGAGTCCATTTCGAGCACTGTGATTTGATACCTGGTGTGAATATCTAATAAAACATGCCAAGAGGACTCGTATCAAAACACTATCCTAGCATAGGGGCTTGTCCTCTAAATTGTGGAGAGCAGAATAAATATATAGAAATATGAATCTTTTTTTTAAAGCCACTTTTAAGTCAATAAACAATACGTATGTCGACAGGTTTTGTAATTAATGCATTGTTCAAATAATGAACACACCATGCTGATGCATGCAAGATGTGTTATTTGAACAATATAATTACCAAATCGTGCCATTCGACATCTAAGGAGGAATCAAAACTGCCATTGGAGTTGTAGAGTAAGAATTGACTGAGGTGACTGGAACCTGGAACTTAAATTTCATATTATAGGCCTATTTTTATTTTTCCAGAATGCGGAAGACAAGCTCCCGTGAAGCAAAAATAAAAATGTGTGGTACTTCACCTAAAGCGGGTGCATGTCTTTATATGAGTAAAATTTTCTCGATTTTGACGTGAAATCATAATACAAAATAGGATAAATTTGGAAGTTTATCCGTCTTTTCAGTGTTAAACGTAATTGGTTTTTTGTTTAGTTTTGCCCTTTGTCCCGCCATGTGCAAATCATACGAAACAAAAATGGCGGAGTGCATACGTCCATTTGTGAAATTTGTTTCACGAAAAATCAACAAAATAAGGTGGCAGCCAAGTCAAAAGCAGGCGCTGGAGTGTGCAGACACATTTGTTACCGGAAGCTGGGATGATAAGGTGATATATGACAATTGATCACGTTTACTGTAAACATAAATTCAAAATCGAAACTAGGTCGAGACACCGGGCAAGAAATGACGTTTAATTAGATTTATTATTTTTTATTAAATGGAAGGATTGTCCACAACTACAATGAACCGTCTTTTTTCTGATATTAACGATTTGAGTTGCAACATTTCAATTTGGTTTCGAGAAACTGGATCTTAGTATTATATATTATATTTCTTAAAATGCGAGCATAATTTAAATGTAAACATTCCGATCTTAAAGCATATTTAGATCATAGTCATATTGTTATTTCTTTTTATATGGATAATTATAAAAATTAGTGCTGCTTTGGGTGACTGTATTAGATACATATTTTGCATGTGACATCAGTATGTTAGATTTACTATATCAGTATTTTGACATATTGTTCAAGCATTCTGATTTTTCAGACTATGCAAATGAATTTTAAATTTTTTGAGGACATTTAGTATGGTAAACAATCTAACCTTACCAGACAAAAAGTAATTTTAACCAGACCAAAATTTCTAATGGGCGAAGTTTCTTTATTGACTGAATTCTTATTTCTTATTTTACAATGACTAAAAGATAATCAACATTTACATATATATCAGTCCAAACTTGTTTATTTGAAAAACAGTAGTAATATACAATACCAGAAATACTATAAACAAAAAAGGAAAAACAAGCAATACCAGACATTTGATCTGAAATTATACAAAACTTAACTGGACCGACCCATTTTTTACTGGAACAATCTGACGAATTTAATGTAGTCTGATTTTTTAGTGTATGGTAGACAGTTTCAGATTTGGTGTGGTAGACATGTAGTTGTCAATACTTGATTGTTAATTATGTTATTAATTTAAACTGGTGAGAGGGTACAACATGATGCTGAAACTGTTGTCAGCATTGCATTGTTGGCAGGACATCGTTCACAGTGCCTTGCTATGCTGTTGCACGACAGCGTTAGGATGTAATATTCATACTGTTTACCATACAGATAATAGAAGTAACTGGAAATTTATTTTCTTCGAAAATATTTACATTGAAATAGTAAATTCAAATTATATGAAATAATACTTAGAAAAGATGGAATAATATAAAGATATTTCTGTTACGTGTATCAAATTTCTGCTGTGTGGTTTCAACCTTAGAATATTTTGAATTCATTTGAAGAGATCGTTTTAAGATTTTTTTTAGTCAGTGTATTGTATTTCATTCACAGGACAATAGAATTTGCTTGTGGTATCTTGGTACACAGAATTGTTTGCAGTATGATGAGGGAGGAGGTCTGGAGCCCATGATGAAGTGTGAGATGTCCCACAGTGGTGATGTCACAGGACTAGAGGTTAGTCAGGTCAAAGGTCACCAATAATCAGACGTACAAGAACAGTAAAACGTGTATAAAATTATATGGATGTTCTAAAGAGGTGTCAGATATTTTATCCAATTTATATAGATTGTTGTGATGAAGTGCAATGCAGGGCAAAAAATTTGCAGTCATTCAGTCATCAAAAATAACTCGAAACTGCTCTGGATGAGTAATCCAGAACTTGAAACTATGCATGTTGGAATTCTCTGTTAAGTTTTATTGTATTTGACCATTTGCATGTATAAGATTCCTGTGATTTCCCAGGTGTCAGATAAAATTGTTGTTGGCAACCTAATTTTGAGCCCAGTTTGTCTGCAATAAAATGGTGCTCATTTGTAAAATTATAAGAAAGAAAATTTTCAATTTGTTTTTTTTTTTTTCTCCACTGAATGGGAATCAGTACTATTCCTACAGTAGAAAAAAAAACTCTGGTGACTTGCGAATTTCCATGAGTGGACAAAGCTCCACCCTAGCAAGAAAATATTATTGTCTGTCACATGTTTTCTTTAAGTGGCTGTTTCTAACAGGAAAATGCTTACCTTATCCCACAATGTGCACCACTGTATCTTAGTTACGCACACAATAAGACAGCAAATGATGTTAGATTTAATGATATATTTTGAGGCTAATAAAATTTGCTACTGTGGCAAACATTTATTGTCTTTTGAACAAACTGGGTTTTTCTTCCTGTGGAAAAACAAAAAGTGTCCACGTGTAGTGATTATTGATTATTTATTGATCAAAGTATTAATGATTTGAATGTAAACGGATTTGGGTAATCAAACCACTTCCTTAAAACCAACACCGCCGTGTCCAGGCACGTGTGCCTACATCACCGGTCAATGTTCAGTGTGTGGCTTGTGCTAAACAAAACATATTGCAGAGTGGCTGTTTCTGAGCGTGAGATTATCGTTATTGTGTCGCATAATAATTAAAGATTTGATGCGCATGATGACCCAAAGACGTGTTTTATGTAAAGTGCTTTCTTGGATTAATTCTCCAGAACGTAGCTCGGGTTTGGAAAATGCAGAATGTGGAGTTTCATAATAATTAAAGATTTGATGCCCAAAGACGTGTTTTATATAAAGTGCTTTCTTGGATTAATTCTCCAGAACGTAGCTCAGGTTTGGAAAATGCAGAATGTGGAGTTTCATAATAATTAAAGATTTGATGCCCAAAGACATGTTTTATATAAAGTACTTTCTTGGATTAATTCTCCAGAACATAGCACAGGTTTGGAAAATGCAGAATGTGGAGTTTCAGATTTTTCATGGCTTTCTATACCAGATTCATTTCATTTAATATTTCAGAAGTCCACCTCTTCATTTCCTGTCATCAATCTTCATCATTTGTTGCAAACTTTTTAATAGCAACACAAAATCATTTCATTACATAAAACAATAAGAGTTATATTTACTGTGTGTATAACAGTTGGGGAAATTTTCAAAGGCTATTTTGAGAAAAACTGACTTTTTCCTTACTGAAAATTGGGCCTGCAATAGAGCCGTATGAAACCCTGCTATATTTCAGTAGATGTGTAGATGTTTCACACCTTGACCTACATTCACCATACCATTGTTTTCTTGGTATTGTAGTATATTGAACCAGGCGTCATTGTGGCTTCTTCCTCCACTGGATCAGTGACAATGTACAAACATCACACAGCTTCACAGGTTTGTGACATTTCCATAATTTCTAGTTATAGGAGCAATATTTTTTTTTCCCTCTAGCTCACTAGCCTCATCCAGTGTACCAAATCAACTTATCTGAGGCCTATGTTTTAAACAAATGAAAAAATGACGACAGATAATAAACAGTAAAAAAAAAAATTTTTTTAAATCTGAATGCTTGAAGTTGGATTGGGCCAGAAAGAAAGTGTGTGTTTACTGTAACCTGCTAGAAGAAAACAATATAGGGTAGGTTATATATTTTTTTTGATAGCCAGTGTATAATTAGTGTAATGGTTGTAAATGTTGACAGTCGTAATATTAAAAATACATTCACAGAGTGGGCTTACATTTTCTCAGAAAGCAAGTTGTTGCTGGTGGTAAGAAAAGCAAGTTATCAGACTTAAGTTTTTTTTGGCATTAAAGTCAATAAACATTGTAGATATAATTATTGATTTTTATTTTTATCTGCTAATATCTAGCAGACAGTTTGTGAGCGTTTGAAGTTATACCGGACAGTTTGAAAATAATACTGGATATTTCAAATAGTCTGGCGTCTGTCACCAACTCTGCAGTTTTAAACGACTCCACCAGCTGTTGAAGATGGTGATACTCGACCGCTTCACTGTACATTTATTGTTCTTCATATTGAAGTCATGATATCGAAGTCATGATATCTATTAATGTCATGGAATTTTGGAATGGTGCAATAATACTCACCGTTTTCACAGACTCCCCACTGATGGAAGTCGCCGTTTGTTTAGAAGTGGATTAATAGCAGGTTCAGTTCCCAAAGATGAAATTTTCGGAAAATTATAAATTTACCGATAAAAAAATTTTGGTTCAGGGCAAAGATGAAGGATCCATTAGGTGACCGTAAACACACACTTTTGTTGTTTGTTTTTTTTTGGTGAAGTAGTAATTTTATACACTGTATCTTCATAACGTCTGTTTTGTATCATTGCTTACTGAAGTATCTGTTCAACTGACATTGGTATATCTTACACTTACAATGGTATCCATGCCCTCTTGAACTCATAATAGTGCTAGAAATAGGTAGGGGGTAGGTCTTCACCCTATCTTCCGAATTGACCATTCTAACAATTTTTCTCTAGCCTTTCACCCTATACTCCACATCAACCCTATTTCCAAAAACCTCTGCAATCATATCTTTCAATTTTAAACTGTAGATAAGCTGTGAAAATATTTTAGACATTATTAATTCATAAACCTTGGTAAACAATACATTATGAAGCTTTAAGATGGCTGTGTTTGTATGCTATGACTGCAGTCAAAATCTTTTTCAAAATTGGTAAAAATCATCTCTGTTGCCATAATTACCTGAACACACTTTAAGAAATTTTTAATTTTTTTTTGTGTAGGTTGTTTTATTGTCCATGTTTGCACAAATCTGAATGGTTTACGAGTGTGACATTTCAATATTTCAGACATTAGGAATACAGTACAAGTGGCAATCACTTCATTGTCATGGTAGCCATTTATGTCCGTGCACCTGCCTAGCTGTGCGAGATAAAACAATAGTTACATCAGGAGAAGATGGGAGGCTGGTGGTGCTAAACGCTGAACAGAAATCTCCGCAGAGAATTATAGGTAGGAGAAAATAAAACACACAACAGAAATCTCCACAGAGAATTATAAAACACACAACAGAAATCTCCACAGAGAATTATAAAATACCCAACAGAAATCTCCACAGAGAATTATAAAACACACAACAGAAATCTCCACAGAGAATTATAGGTAGGAGAAAATAAAACACACAACAGAAATCTCCACAGAGAATTATAAAACACACAACAGAAATCTCCACAGAGAATTATAAAATACCCAACAGAAATCTCCACAGAGAATTATAAAACACACAACAGAAATCTCCACAGAGAATTATAGGTAGGAGAAAATAAAACACACAACAGAAATCTCCACAGAGAATTATAGGTAGGAGAATATAGATCACACAAATCTTAACCAGGAACAGGGTATTTGTAACCTGATTCAGAGGCAGAAAGTTACACTCTCATGACAAATTCTGATGATGACTCTCGTCTGTCTCATATTGAGGACTACAGACTGGTACAATAGGTGGCACATCTCAAACAATTTACAGATTTCATTTATGATCATGAAAATCTACAGCAATTTTCAGTTTGTAAACTCAATTTAAAAGTTTATGAAAAATACAATATTTTTTTTTCTCATGTTCAGCTTAATTAAGGTGCTTGATATAGATATATATATATATATATATATATATATTATATAATTAGTCTCTAAACGGTTTCATTAAAAGAAAACTGATATTTAGAGTCCTGGTTTTAGAAATCACCAAAATCATTTAAAAAAAAAAAATAATATATACTAAATTAAATATTGGGATATTATCTGAATTTTTCATTTTCATCTGAGTATATATTTTTTTTTTTTTTTTTTTTCAAGAAAATGCAGACAGCTCTACCATCAACAATATTGTTTTCCTGAAGCACACAGAAATCATCACTGTGAACTCCTCTGGGCAGCTGAAGACCTTTGACCTTCGATCAAATTCTGATGCTCCCTCACAAACCCTCTCAGTGTAAGTGAATGGATAACTTTTAGACTCTGCTCTAGATAAGTTTGTGGTCAAAGCACCGATGTAGTAGGAGATGTAAAAAGATGTCCAGACAAAGAAAGAGTACAGTGAACCTACTACATTGTTGTAATTTTAGTCTTTCTTACCATGTTTTCTTGCATAACTTGTAATTCATTGTACAAGATGGTAAGATCTTGAAGAGAATGAAAGTGAAGCAGAAAACATAGTACATATACATGTGGTGTTATAGGGTCATAGTTACAATTTGAGCTGAAAATTTTCATCAAATTCTTCGTTATGTAAACAAGGCTCGTGCTATGTGTTTTGTTTACATTTAGATCGCTTAATAGAAAGTATCATGTTCAAAACAAAATGAGATGTAACAAAGACTAGAAACCATGTAATTGTGTTGAGAATTAACTTGTAAATTGAAGAAATCTACTTTAAACAAAACTTTAACTAGTATGTTAAACTTATGTAAACAAAAATGGCACAAGCCTCTTGTAACTTGTCAACTAATCAAATTTTTAGCTGACCATTAGAAATACCATAGTTGAGCACTGTGAAAATTAAAAGTAGAAAAACAAAACTTGAGAAATTTTTTAGCTCACATCATAACCATGCCCCTTTAAATACTCGAGAAAAGAACATTGCAACCAATCATCTGTTTCGTATACTTTTTGAGTTCAAAGTGTGTTAGAAAAATTTTTGAGATAGATTTTACCTTGTGCACTAAGAATTGAAAGAAATGCTTGCTAATTTAGGAGTGGTGAGTTGACCTCTCTGCACTGTGTGGACAAACATCCTGGACAACCCCACATTGTGGCTACAGGAAGTCACGACGGTGTCCTTGGAATCTGGGATTTACGACAAGATTCGTCACCAGTCTCCCTTCTAGAGGCCCATAATGGACCCAGTTAGTATTGTTAAGCATTGAATTATTTGTGAAAATTATGCTGTAAAATTTACGGTTCAATATAACATTTGAATATAACACTGATATATAGAAATTTGAGTGTAATGTACTTCATGATTTTCTCGGACTCTGTAGATGCAAGATATTTGTGCTCTCTTTATAAGATTATATTTTGTTGTGCTTCCACTAACATCCACGTCAAAATTAGATTTTTGTCCTTATAATAGCACAATACTTGTCCCATGATATTTTCGTAGTTGACTCAAGGAATGAAAGACTGTACCTGGATGTGTTGTAATTCTGTAGTTTTATCATTAAAGACATTTACATACTCTGTCATGAATGAATTCATATTCAAGTCGCTAATCCATGTTTAAATAACGTAAAGGTGAACCTACCCATCACAGTCTCTTTCAAATCAAAACAATTAACGAAAAACAATCAATTGTTCACTTCTTTGGCAGCTTTCCAATTTTGTGATACATAAATAGCTAAACCTTTTCCAGTTGCATTCCATTAAAATGTACCGACAAAAATATACCCACTCGTCAACTTATTCTATATACTTTCTGTTTTAAGTGTAACAGAATAAAAAATATTTTCTAGAATGATTTGGATATGGGGTTGTCTATTGGGTTTGTAAATCTCACTGATGTAGTTACTGTATATACTGGTAACATGCAGACGAAGTACAGTAGGGGGACAAAAGTGTTGAGAAAAAAAATGGCGTCACGTTACCAATGCAAGCGAGATAACTCATACGGAAAACCTTCTTGACAGTTGGTTTACTTAGATAAAATAAAATAACTTACCTCAGTACTTAGTTAAGTGTCCCTTCAATCGAATTACTTGCTGTATTCTCCTGGGAACAGAATTATAAAGATTTCTCACATAATTTAAGTTAATGTCCTGCCATATCCTCAGCGTGTGTTGAAAAAGTTCATCTGCGGAATTTATATTGTGCATCTGTGATTGAAGTTTCCGTTTAATATATAGCCAAACATTTTCGATAATGTTTAAGTCTGGAGACTGTGCAGGCCAGCTCATGCCTTTAATTCGATTTCTGGCAATGAATTCCTGGGTCCTACGAGATCGATGTACGGGGGCATTGTCATCCTGAAAAAGGTAGCTTCCGTTGGGAAAATGACGCACTATCACAGGCCAGAGGTTTGTATCTAATATGTCAATGTATTTTTCAGAATTTATATTTCCTTCCACTCGACATAATGTCCCCACGCCATGAAAACATAAGCAACCCCAAACCATGATGCTGAACTTTCGGCCATTTTGTCGCGGTACTGAGTCGGGTCTCCAACCTTCACCGGCTTTTTTCCACACATACACTCGGTTGTTCTCACCAACACATATCTGAGACTCGTCACTGAATATAACTTTCGACCACTGATTTTGTACATCCCATCGCCTCTTCCCTCTACACCATGATAAACGTTTCTTTCTGTTGACACTCTTTATCACAACTTTTTTCCTATATACACCCCTTGAGAAACCACTAGCTTTCAATCGGCGTTTAATAGTTTTCTGAGACACTGATGTTGCTCTTCTGTCATTAAATTCAGCAGTAATGTCCCTAAGAGGAGCCCGACGATCCTTGTTTACAATCCTCTGAAGCCTCCGATACTCCCGATCGTCAATAGAACGAGGCCGACCTGATCTTGGTAAATTTTCCGTAGATCCCGTACTCTGAAACTTCCGAATAACACGATACACTGAAGCTAGAGATCTGTTGACACTGCTTGCAATATCTGATGCCTTTTCTCCGTTCAAAAACAATTCCACGATCACTTGTTTCAAGGGTGTTGACATTTCTTGTCGATTTGCCTCCATTTTGTTATCGAGATATTATGTAAACAAAACTATGAGCAGACGATGAATTACACGTAATGTTCTACGTCACACATGCTAACCTATTTATATTTCAAGGGAATTTCCATAACTCGAACAATAAACAGTAAATAAACAGATTTATTATGCGCGATATTTTGATAAGGTAACGTGACGCCATTTTTTTCTCAACACTTTTGTCCCCCTACTGTAGTTTTCAGGCAGATATTGGGGGGGGGGGGGGGGGGGGGGGGGGGGGGGATTTCAAATATCTTCAAAATAAGAGTAAATTCAGTAATTACAGAAAATATTTCTCATCGTTAGGGATGAGTTCATTGGAGTATGTTTTTAGCATCCTGTTTCTACAATGAAATGTTACATCTTCAGTGTTATGTCAACGATAAATAATTGTTGTCGATTAAATTTCGGTATGTTATACTTCAACATTGCCTCACCATGGAATTCTGGTTGTTCAACTGTGCAATCATTGATCTATGTCTCGTTGAGATAGGGTTAGGTTCCTGTTTGATTATATGAATGTTCATATCATTCCGACACATCAAAGAACACTATTTTGAAAATTAAGTTTCCATATACTCCAGGATATATAATTTATTTTGTTTTCAAGTCATCACAGAAGATTGCTTGATTTGAAATTATCGTTGTAGTGTGGGAAGTTAAATTCCATAAGACAAATTCAGACCACCTGTTTACTTGCTCAGAAGATGGCGCTGTTTGGCATTGGGATGCCTCATTGGTTGGCTCCAGTCACATGGTACAAACACAGTTCACAGGTACAGGTATGTGTTCTTGCAACAATGTATAAATGGAATTTCCAAAGGGAAAAGTTTCACTGTAAAGCACCTGATATACATGTAAAAAGTTTATATCAAAAGGTTCACATTCAGGCTGCTGATTTTATTTCAAGACTACAGAAACATAAAGGTGATGTTTTTTTGACTTGACTTGTGTATTTAACAGGTGCAGGTTCAGGTGGAGCAAATTTCTCTCTGAATCCATCTCTCCAGTTTGGTGGAAGTGAGACATTGAACAAGTGGTTGTGTTCAGACAACAAAAAGATGGAGATCAATTCTCTAATTGATGACAACATTCTTCCTGTAAACTCTGTAGACATTGAATCACAGACTTTGATATGTGGGACAGACTCAGAGTCCATAATCACAATCAAGTTACCCACACTGAGGTAGTAGATATGTGGCGATCTAGAGTAGAAAACAAAAAAGAACCTGCATTCAGAGTGACCTTCACCATAGATTATTGTCTTGGAGGAAATGCAGACAGTTGAAGTGATCTAGATTTTGAACAAGTGTGGAGGATCAAAGGATTTAATGTTGTGTGACAGGAGGTGAACACATCATAATCGTCGTCAGACTTTCTCTATAATTCTATCAGAGAGCAAACTAGTGGCAGCCACTCATTTGATATATCTGTAAATAAATAGGGAAGAAGATGTGTTTTGTTGCACTTATTTGGAATCGGTCATCACTGTAAATAACATAAGTGGGGGAGGGGGAGTATGTCAGGTTTTCATCATAAAGTAAGGGAAGGGTCAACAAATTTGAGGGCAAGGAGTGTATACAGAGACCAGGCTTACTCATGATGAAATCGACAGCATCAAACGTTGAGTGTATTTCAAGTACTTCAGCCTACAGATGTTCTGAAAAATAAAAAATAAAAACGGGTTTGAAATACAATGCACAAGTATTTGAGCTTGCTATAAGAAGTGCGTGAGGGTTTATTTTATCACTTTTTGATGGCACCATTTTCCTTTCTGAAACATTAAGTAGATGGAGGTATTCAGAAAATCGTATATTTTCAAGATCAAAATTTTGTTGTGTAAGGAGGAAATAGCAGTTTCCAGGGTGTCTTGAATTATTGGTTGTAGAGTTTTTACTTTGTATAACAGTTCATGTCTATTGAGGGCAGGTGAATACACAAAATAAAATGAGGAAGCTGCAACATCCCGTAAAAAGAACTGTTTTAATGTTGTACATCTTTGTTTTGGGATTCCAAATCTGGACGTACATCAAGTTTCTAGGGATTACCGAGATCTGAAATTTTGTCTCCAAAGAAAAAGTTGTACTGCAATTGCACTATAGTTGAAAAAAAAAATCATTGCATACTGCAGAAATTTACATACTAAATGTTTAATTTGTTTTACAGTACAGATGCTGTTATGAATGCATGAGTTTGTAACAGCAATATTGGTGCATGTTTGCATTTGTACACCATTTTTTGAAGTGTACAAGTCTTTATTTACATATTTTAAATATATGTATCAGAACGAAGTTCTGGAAATTAATGAATGTTACATCATCATGTTGTTTGTAATGTGAAAATAAATTGTTTAACTTAAGGTTTTAATGGTTTTAATTTGTTGGTTTGAAATATTTTGAGCTTACCTGTGCTAAAAGCTGAAGTGAGCTTTTCTGATCACCTGTTGTCCGTTTGTAAACTCCACTTTTTCATCATCTTCACCAGAATCACTGGGCCAATGTGATCCAAACTTTGCACAGAGCATCCTTGAGTAAAGGGATTCCAGTATTGTTCATTTTAGGATACATGCCCATTTTGAAGGGGAGATAATTAACAGTGTTAAATTTGGGATGGGTAATTCAACAAGAGGTCCACAGGCCTTATCAGTCACCTGAGTATTAGTTAAAAGTAACGCAAGTCCATAGGCTACCAACAAAAAAAATTCCTGTTCTGAATATCTAAGCTAAATTCTAATAGTCAGCAAAAGTACAATGTGTTCTTAAAACTTAAATGCTTATAAAAGTGCTTATCTGATGAAAGGCTTTACACAATATAATACTTCAAACATTAACACAAGATGATTAATTTTAACCTGTAATAGAATCAAAATCCTTGACTTGTGAAATTCACTTTCAATTTCTGCTTTTCGCAAATTTGTATCAACAAACTTCCAAGAAGTCTTTCGAATGATAAAAACAGTCAATAATAATTTGGCCCCACCTTAAATCAAACCCTCACCCCCACCCCACCCCCCAGGATCATGAAATTTACTATTTTGGTATAGGACTACTTACTGCTATAAATCTATTTAGTTTCGATTGAGTATCGATAGCATTAAAGAGGATATTATTTAAAAGCTTCACACATAAACTATATATACCAAGTTTGGCCCTGCCCTGGAGTCGGAACCCTTGCCCCGAGGATCACAAAAAATACTATTTTGATAAATGCCTTCCTGCTCTACATCACTGCATTTCTTACACATGTGCAGTTGTAGAAAACTTGAAAATTGGTAAATTTTGGTAGTTTTTGCCCTGGCCCAAGGGGTGCAGGAGTCTTGAGATTTACAATTTATGTCCCCCTTGTTTCAAAGATGCTTCGTACCAATTTGTAAATAATTGGAATTATAGATACCAAGATGAAGTGAAAATGTTTGGTTGTTAACACATTTAATCACTGACCATTTGGCCCCAACCTAATACCAAAACCCATTCACCTGGGGCCATGAAATTGACAATTTTGGTGATGGGCTACCTGCTCATTCTATCCATTTAGTATCAATAGCATTACATATGATACCGTATAGCATTTTTTAGCGGGTGTAAAATTTGGCGTTTTACCTGATCACAGGTATGCCAATAATTTTGGAGGACACAAATTTTCAAAACATTTTATACAGTTCCCGATTTTTACCTCCTTAATCGGAGAGTGTTCCATGTACCTAAAATATGTAAAGAAACACTATGCAAGAAATTATAATGACTTTTAATATCAAACAAATTCAGATCTGGAGTAACCCTGATATCATTAGTAGTGCTTTAGTGTGGCATCAATTTTCGGTAAGTGTAGACGGGGGAAGTTCATCTTCAAGATGAGTTTTCAGTACGTTTGTAATCCCTGCCTTACTAAGACACTGCGAATGATCGAAGTTATCTTTCTTGCGTTCAGTACTACACTTACGGGTACAAATTTAGCGATTAAAATTTTAGCAGACTACTATTAAACCGCTAAAAAAAAATCTGCTATACGGTATTATTAATAAACGTTTTGCACATAAATACTATGTATCAAGTTTGGTCCTGCCCTGAAGTCGTAGCCCCTACCCTGGGGATCATGAAAATGTCAAATTTGGTAGAGGGTTTCCTGCTCTACATAACTATGCACTTAGGTTTCTTGCACATGTGTGGTTCTAGAAAAGATTTTTGAAAATTGGTCAATTTTTGCCCTGTTCCTAAGGTGCAGGAAATCTGCAATTTATGATTTCTCTGCAATGTTCCAAGAATGCTTCATACCAAATTTGAATAGAATTGGAATGGTCTTCCCAAGACGTCATGGGCCAGAAAAGACTCACTTGTGTGAAAGCTTCCTAAACAAGTGCAAATTGATCAGATCACGAGATACGTCATGGAGATAGGATGAGGCTACATTGGGGGATCAAAGTCACATTGGCCCTGTTGTAATGCTTAGAAGATTTTTCAAATTTACTTTCGGAACGTCGGTGGTCTCTTCCCGGGTATATTGTATGTGGGTTCTCTCTTCCACCAAAACAAAAAACTGGACGCCACCAGATAACTGAAAAATTATAGAATGTGGTGGGAAACAACAAACAGTTGTTATTCCCATGAAAAATACTGACCTCATGTTGTGGCTTCACATCAGTTCTATCAAGCCATGACATCACCAAACTTGAATTACCACAACATAGGGAAACCTCTATACCAGTAGGGGCCTCCGTGGCCGAGTGGTTAGAGCATCGGGCTCAAAATCACAAAGCCTCTCACCTCTGTCGGCGCGCGTTCGAATCTCGGCCGCGGCGTTATGTGAGCAAGTTTGCCAGTTACTTGCGGAAGGTCGGTGGTCTCTTCCCAGGTACATTGTATCTGGGTTCTCTCCTCCACCAACAAAAACTGGACGCCACCAGATAACTGAAAAATTGTTGAGTGTGGCGGAAAGCAATAAATAATCAATCAATCAATCTATACCAGTATGACTAAAACGTCCTTGATGTTCTGTAGAAGATTTTTAGCTTGCCGAACGACCGTCTGGAAAGCTATTGTCATGACCCTGGTGCAAGAGCCGCACTAGAAAAACATCAACCTGGGCTATACTTTTTGTACCAAGGCAGAATAGGGTTTTGATCTATTTCACATACAAATGCCTCATGAATAGACCTCTCTTTTGGTTGCAGCCATGGTGCCTTAGAGGCAGGGCAAAAACTGTCAAAAATTGACCAATATTCAAAAATCCTCTCCATAATCATACATGTTAAAGAAAACTGAATGCATAGTGATATAGAGCAGGAAGGCTTCCACCAAAATTGTAAATTTCAAGATCTCTGGGGTAGACGTTTTGACCCCAGGGCGGGGTCAAACTTGACAAATATTATATAATTTGTGTAAAACATTTAAAAACTTCTTTATTGCTATTGGTTCTAAATTGAAACTAAATGAATATCTTGAATGAGCAGGTAGCCCCCCACCAAAATTTTAAATTTCATGATCCCAGGAACAGCAGTTAATTTTGGTGTCAGGGTAGGACTAGACTTGTCGGTGATGAAATGTGTTAACAATTTAACATATTGAACTTCATGATAACTACCACCCTTATTCTTTTCAAATTTAGTAGTCCCGGGGGGATCCGGGTGGTTAGAATAGATCCTCAGTAACCCTTGCTTATCGTAAAACTAAATGGGGCGGTCCTTCAAATGAGACCGCAAAAACCGGGGTCCCGTGTCACAGCAGGTGCGGGACGTTAAAGATCCCTCCTTGCTCAAAGGCCCTAAGCGCCGAGCACAGGCCTAGATTTTCCAACCCTTCACCAGCAATGGTGACGTCTCCATATGAGTGAAAAATTCTCGAGCGGGATGTTAAACAATATATAATCAATCAATCGATCAAATTTAGTATGACACATCTTTGGAACAAGGGGAAGATGTATTGTAAATTTCATTCGATAGTGTCAAAACTTTGCACTTTTTTGTATACTTTTGCAGAGCCACTGGACAAATTTTAACCAACCTTTAGACAAAGCACCATTTGGTATAGGGGATTCAAAATTTTTCAAATGAAGGATCATACAATTTTCAAAGGGGAGATAATCAAGACATAGTGAAATCCTTTAAAACTTCAACCTTCTCTAGAACCACTGGATCAGAAACAGGCAAGCATCCTCAGGTATTGCAAAATCAAATTTGTTGAAACGAGTATGTGTGGGGCCACCACAGGGAAAACACTGAAAGTTTCCAGTACTTGGGAATATATTGGGGGGGGGGGGGGACTGCAGAAAGAAGCTCTGAGTCATGAAAGCGTCCTCAGGTAGTAGTTCAGATTCAAGTTTATTCAAATCCGGTGGGAGCTCAGTAGGAAAATTAAAGTTTTACATCAACCATCTTGTTCCAAGTAACAGCAGGGTCAAAATATGCAGGCATGCCTTGGTAACGCAGGTTCAAGTTTCTTTACATCATTGTCCTGGAGGTAGATTTCGACCACAATATGGATTTAAAGCTTTGCATGAAAATGTATACAGATAAAAAATATGAACCATGGAGTTAGGATGGGCTAGAATCTGGAGTAACATTTTGCCCAATAAACGAATATAGGATACCCATATGTTATGTGGATTGAATTTGGGTTAAATACGTCATGACGCCATTTGGCCTAAGTAGGTCATAATATGAATTCAAATAAAGTGGGTAAAAAATCATTTATCTTAAAAAAAAAAAAAGCTGCTGAAGAACAGTAGGACCAGGTTGACTAAGGTGAGTGTTGTGGCCCATGGGTCTTTTGTGTACACGAGGATGAATCCACACTGACACTGGATCCACCATCGACTGCTGTAAATAAAGATTAAAACTGCCAGGAAGAAAATGATATTTCTAAGCCTATTATTTATTCTGCACAAAATCACATCTGGTTTAAAAAAACAAACAAACCAAAAGACAGAAACAAAACAAAACAGACATTGTCATCCATCGAACTATGTAGTTGATATGTATAGATTCAAAAGTATAAACAAACAAAACATACATGTACAAAATAAAGCACTACACATGTTCAGCAATCAGGTGGGAAAATTAAAGGAATGCATTGAATGGACAAAAAAATGTGACCCTACAGTTCCTGTTCAGTTGCAAACTGAAGAACATAAAGTAATAATCTTATATACCACAGAGTAAAACACGTGTGTTTACCTTATTAAAAATTACCCCCATTTATTGTTACATACCATTCATTTTTTTTTAAGATGTGCGTCTTTCGATGTTCGGCCCCATGGGAATCCGGATTAGAATAGATTCTTAGTACCCCCTTTCTTGTACGAGGCGACTAAATGGGGGCGGTCCTTAGGATAAGACCGCAAAAACTGAGGTCCCGTGTCACAGCAGGTGTGGCACGATAAAGACCCCTCCCTGCTCAAAGGCCCTGAGCGCCGAGCATAGGCCTAAATTTTGTAGCCCTTCACCGGCAATGGTGACGTTTCCATGAGCGAAAACTTCTCGAGCGGAACGTTAAACAGTATATAATCAATCTTTCGATGTTCCATATAACCTAGTTTGCGGAAACATATCAAAAATATGTCTCCAAGCACAGGCACTTTATTATATCGCCTGGAGGTCTAATGACAACAGCATATATAAGAATCTTATATCTAATCATAAGGCCTCCAAGCGCTATAAGAGCCTGTGTCTTCAAGTCATTAAGAAGTAAATTGCTAAAGTACACGTTTAGTTCTGAACAATTATACCATTTTACAAGTACACTCACCGAGTGTATGGAAGGATCTAAATTGAATTATATTGTATGTTATGTTCTTTTATGGTGTACTGCAGGGCTTAGTCCAGCTATTCTGTCATTCAGCCATTCACAACAATACACCAGATGGTGGTTTGCAAATTAATGGAAGAAGAAGCTTGTTTATTTCTTTTCCTTGGGTTTTACAGAAGCTGGATCTGTTTATATGTACACGTATCCTGTATTGCCATGGTGATTTATGATTCAACAGAAACATGATAAATAAACATTCTGGATTATAGATTAAAAATCTGATTATTACCAACACTGTTGCATTATGATACAAGATGAGACATTGTAAATATTCACATACATGATGTAGTTACACCGAACAACACGTCAAAAATGTAGCCCTCCGAGTGCGTATATTCTTACATTAAATTCACACACAGAATTCTAGCAACATTGTAGCCTTGCAGATGTACAACAATACGCATTAAAAAGTCATAGCAGGAAGGGGGGGGGGGGGGGGCGGGGGGGGGGGGCAATACTTCAACTCTATGTAATAAACATCGAGACATTTTCTAGGAATGCACTGTGTGCATGGTGCATTCATTTATTAAGTGAATTTGAGCTAAAAGAAAAATATAGATCTACCATTTCTTGTATGTGTCACATAATTTGAGCAAACATCAACTTTGCATGTTAAATTCAATATTTTCACTGAAGCGTTATCTGCCCTTTCTGATTCTCGTTGTTGAACACCATCACAAAAGATCACCCCTGAGAATTTTTGTGCATAGTAGTATGAACACGTGTTCACGTAAAAAGCTGCGAAATAAAACCTGTACACTTCAGATTTACAGAATGATGATACCGACTGTTACAAAGAGTTGGGGTGTGGGTGTGTGTGTGGGTGTGTGTGTGGGTGTGTGGGTGGGTGGGGAGGATATCATATACCCTACACCGCAATAAGTAAAAATCAAATAAGACTCAGCGTATGTAGAAGACTGTAGAGATAATCATGATTTCATGTAATGTAAATATTGTGTAAATTCATGAAAACAAAACCTGCTCCAAATGATGTTAAATGTTTGTTTGGATCGGCTCACCCAGTCAAATTTGGCAACAGGCATCAAGAGATTCATAGAATCACTTGTTCTCACAAACGTGAGCACAAAAACAACCTACAAGTATTAAGTACAGGGGCAAAGACTTTAAAAGGGGGGGGGGGTTACCATAAAATTAAAAAAAATTAAAAATTTTGTGAGGTGGAAGATGGCAACCCTTATGTTCTTTTCATTAGATCTGCCAATGACGTAACTCTCATACATGTGTACCTGTATTTTACCTTGCAGTAAACATAACCGTCACACAACTTCATGATGAAAATAGCCTACTGTAAGAATGAAACATCTCACATTTAAAGCTTCATATCAAACCACTGCAACATGTTATTCTGTTTAAGTGTTTACAAGTAATACTGCAAGTGCACTTACTTTAGCAGGATTAAAATAAAAGCGGCATTGATGGTGAAGCTAGAGCTTCACTTCATAGTTACGCTAAAAAATGAAATTCTCTATGACTCCATTACCATACGGTACATAGAACAAGTCCTGAATTATGATTAGCAATACACCAAATACGCATCAGCTCCAAATGTGTGAATTTTGAATACGCTAAAAAGACGTACACGTACAGTAATTGATAAAATGCTAATATAGCACTAGGAAAAATGATTCACATGATTCTCATATGAAATCTGCATTAATGTCATGTGAATATTTCATATGAGAAAGTGATAAATAGTAAGACACATGATTCTCTTGCAAAGTATTTTATACGGAAATCATTGTATATGATCAGCCTTGTACTGCAGACATTTGTTGTGTATATTAAGTTTTAAGGTGGGAGATGATCACCCAAATACATAGTGTGATTTCCAGCACGACAGATCATGAAGTGAAGAGAAACTGACATTATAAATGATGTCATCTATCAGTTTTATGTGTTCAAAACATGGGAATGTACAAAAAAATATTTTGTAAGCTGTTTTGTTTCTTCACTTCTTCGAAGTTCAACGTAGCATAGATATTGCAACATACTGTACATTTATCACTGAAGGAAAATCAGTGAAAGCTGCACCTTGACAAAGTAATGTAGGACTTTTACAAGTGAACGATTATCTTGCACAATATTTGCACGATTTGTAAAACAAAAAGGACCATGCCTAAAAATCATGTGAATCACTATTCACTAGACAGAAATAAACAACAGGTATTAAAGATTAACACAAATATAAATTGATATGAAATGTACATTGTACAAGTACAACAAAAGTACATTTGTAATTATACAAAGTTATGTTCATAACATGTATGTGAATTTGGTTAAAACAGCACTGACTAATATATAGTCTTCTTTATAAATAAAACTAACATGTACATAAGCAGTGTATATAATAAAAGGGAATGAATAACAAAATATCTAGATGTTGTATCCCTCATCGGATCACACAGAAGGAACAGAAAACAAAGGGTAACTTTAATGTTCATTTTTCCTACTTTCACTGTACCAACTCATTAAAGTACTACAGGTACATTATTTTACTACCTTGATAACATTATACATTGTAATGTACTTCACAACTCCATAATTAAATAACGAATTTAATAACTTTGTAACACACTTAATTAACTAATAAAATAATGTAAACATTAAAGCCAAAACAACCCAGGATACAAAAATCATACACATTGGAAGAAATACATCCTACACACACTTACAGATAGAGGTTCTATCCAGTCTAAACCCTGTGTGTGCAGGAGAATTTGGACAACGTTAGGGTGTGACTCACCAGTATTCAAGATCAGAGTCACCCTCATCCTGGCTACTTGACAAATCGCTATCGTCCGACAGGGAACTTTCTCCGCTCTCTCCGGTGTAAAGATTTTCTGGTGGAACAACCTTATATCCAGAAAAGCGACTTGCCATTTGGTGTAACAGTAACTCTACCTCAAAGTTAACCAGAGAATCACTGGGAAGTCCCAGTCGAACGACGAGAGCTTGGAGTACAGTCCGGTTCAGAACCAGGTTGATGTATTCGTCGTACACATCCATCTGTCGGAGATCAGCATTCTGGAGACATGTTTTAAGAGAGTTTGATGGCAAGAGTTTTCCAAGTGACTTTGTACTTTGAAGAAAGACTTGTTGGAAGATTGTCCGTGTGGCCAGCTGTCGTAGTCCAGCCGTAGTCTGTCCACTCATCATTCTCACTAGTTTGTCAGACATCACCTTCAAATGTTCAAATTCTGGAAATTCGTTGTCCAAAAGTTCCTTCACTTCTTCTGTTATTTCTTTCCTGTTGAAGTAACCTGAGGCAGAGAAAAATCCTTTTCAATAACACCACAACAACAGACTGCACAAATAGTGTACTGTCTACACACTGAATAACAACACAACAACAGACCGCACAAAAAGTGTACTGTCTACAAACTGAACAACAACACAACAACAGACTGCACAAATAAAGTGTGCTGTCTACACACTGAACAACAACAGACTGCACAAATAAAGTGTGCTGTACACACACTGAACAACAACACAACAACAGACTGCACAAATAAAGTGTGCTGTCTACACACTGGACAACTACACAACAACAGACTGCACAAATAAAGTGTGCTGTCTACACACTGAACAACAACAGACTGCACAAATAAAGTGTGCTGTACACACACTGAACAACAACACAACAACAGACTGCACAAATAAAGTGTGCTGTCTACACACTGAACAACAACAGACTGCACAAATAAAGTGTGCTGTACACACCCTGAACAACAACACAACAACAGACTGCACAAATAAAGTGTGCTGTCTACACACTGAACAACAACAGACTGCACAAATAAAGTGTGCTGTACACACACTGAACAACAACACAACAACAGACTGCACAAATAAAGTGTGCTGTCTACACACTGAACAACAACAGACTGCACAAATAAAGTGTGCTGTACACACACTGGACAACAACACAACAACAGACTGCACAAATAAAGTGTGTTGTACACACACTGGACAACAACACAACAATAGACTGCACAAATAGTGTAGTCTACACACTGGACAACAACACAACAACAGACTGCACAAATAAAGTGTGCTGTACACACACTGGACAACAACACAACAACAGACTGCACAAATAAAGTGTGCTGTACACACACTGGACAACAACACAACAATAGACTGCACAAATAGTGTAGTCTACACACTGGACAACAACACAACAACAGACTGCACAAATAAAGTGTGCTGTACACACACTGGACAACAACACAACAACAGACTGCACAAATAAAGTGTGCTGTACACACACTGGACAACAACACAACAACAGACTGCACAAATAGTGTAGTCTACACACTGGACAACAACACAACAACAGACTGCACAAATAAAGTGTGCTGTACACACACTGGACAACAACACAACAACAGACTGCACAAATAGTGTAGTCTACACACTGGACAACACGATGCGAAATGCTGCACAGATCTGAGCTGCACTTTTCGTGGTGTCATCAAACAAAGTGCTTCATGTTCCCTGTGTTTACTTACACCATACATCGTATTTCATTCAGAGAACATTATCCAAGTATAATTTCGCAAGACTAGTCACTCACTAAAATTTGGTTCTTGCAAATAAACTCTTATATAGAGAATAATAATAATAGTTGTAGAATAACAATAAATAGTTATACCTCATGAATAAATAAATAAATAAATAAATATATATATATATATATATATATATATATATATATATAGAGAGAGAGAGAGAGAGAGAGAGAGAGAGAGAGAGAGGTGATTTATAATGCATCTACAGAATAGAGCCAGTACAAATGTCAACAAAACCTGGAATATCTCTTCACAAAAATTGCTACACATTTACTTACTGATACATTCGGAAGACGTCTATACCAACAAAGAAATTTTACACATCTCAATGATACACAAGTCCACCTCAGCAAAATCATACACGTACAGCTTCACTCGATCCTCATCAAGGTATCTACCATACGCTTCAGTAGAATAACTCCCCACAATCCCTGCTCTCACCCAACAGTTCGCTATAGCTACAGGTCTATAATATTCACCATGTTCACACAAACCAAAATATCCTCATGGCTGTTAGATGATAATGGTGACCTATTGCCATCATACAAATGTACAGACTGTACGTGTTGACTCAATTCCTCCAGTTTCTATGACAACGGTCTCTGGTAACTCTCCAAAGAGAAGCAAGTCTACATCCTTAGATAAATCCTAATACCAGAGTGCAACATCCATTCACTTTTAAATGGAAATAATTACCCGAATCCACTAAGTGGGAATGTTATTTGTTTGGGTGCACAGGTCAAATGATGTGTTCAGAGATAATTATTTGAATCCACTAGGTGGGAATATTGTTGAGGAGCGTGGGCCAGGAGATGTGTTCCGAGATAATTACCTGAATCCACTAGGTGGGAATACTGTTGAGGAGCACGGGCCAGGAGATGTGTTCTGAGATAATTATTTGAATCCACTAGGTAGGAATATTGTTGAGGAGCACAGGCCAGGAGATGTGTTCTGAGATAATTACCTGAATCCACTGGGTGGGAATACTGTTGTGGAGCATGGGCCAGGAGATGTGTTCTGAGACAATTACCTGAATCCACTAGGTGGGAATATTGTTGTGGAGCACGGGCCAGGAGATGTGTTCTGAGACAATTACCTGAATCCACTAGGTGGGAATACTGTTGTGGAGCACGGGCCAGGAGATGATACGTGTTCTGAAAGCCAAGGGTTCTTTGGAGTGGAATGGACAAAAAAGATACAAAGATTGGAGAGAGTTTCCTGCAACACAAAAGGATTTCATTATTTCTGATTAAGCTTCCTGTTGACTGTGAAGCTACATTGAGATATAACAATGACAAGTGCACTGACTTCTGTCCAGACATAATGAAGAAAGTACTGTACTGTGTAAATATGATAAGGCAAGAGCCTCTGGGAAATAGTACCACAGTGGAAGTGGTTTATCACTACAAGTTCGATATTTCCAAAGATAACACAACATGGAGCAGGCTTTATAGTCACTCTTCACTGAACATGATGCCCAAAATCTCCTCGATTTTCCAAGTTTTGAAATAGGCTGAGTATGAATACAGCACACTTAATCTACAGGTAAGCTAACCAATGCATGTAAAAAATGGAATTAATGGAAATATAATAATCAAAATGTAAATATATTAATTAGAATGTAAATATAATGATCAAGAATCAAAATATAAATATTAGAAACGTTTTTCATTAATTTGCTGGTGTCAAGATCCTCAAGGTCTATCATCTCATATGTTTCCAAAAACTGAAAGACATTTCTTCATTAATGCCTAAATTTCATAGGTCAGGAAAATACAGATGAAGTTGATCAAAAAGCATTATTCATTTTACCACAAATAAAAAATAACATTTAGAAGACTATAAATTATATCAATGTGCCTTGTCTCGGATTTTGGTGTGAAGGGGTCACTGATGTGGGAGGAAACCCACGTGTCCATGTGGATGACCACATACCCTCTCACATACCACCACTGCCAATCCTGGGGATCAAACACAGTTTTCAGCGGTGAGAAGACAGCTTTACAATACCCAGACACCCAAAAAGTGTTCTGTTTTATGTCAGGTAACTTTTCCTAGAGCTACACAAGAGGGCATACAATAAATCACGCATTGTAAACAAATTGGATACAATATCTATTTGGTGCAATTATTCCACCACTGAGCACACGATTACAATACTACCTCTGTTAACTCAGTTAATGGAGGAAAGTTTAGTTCAATCTTATTTGCACCAAAAGGCTATAATTCAACTCAATCTGTAACGTTCGCTTAAAAATTCATAAATTATTACTTTGTTTCTTTGACGACGGTAAATTTTTATTTGGCATACTTCCAAAAATATCAACTCAAGCAGCTGAGGACGTAAAACACAAAAATTATCCTTAGGTTAGCCTTAATAGAATGATTGATTCTCTCTGATTTGACATAGACCTTTCAGCAGTATACAACATCCACAGTAATAAATTCTGATTAACCTCTTGCGTTTCCTGGTTTCCCAAACTGTTCCCCTAATTGCGGGATCTGCCCCTGCCTTCAATAGTTTCTGACACGCTAGTACATCCCCTCTCAGCACGCTGTGGAACAGAGCAGTCTGACTCCGATTATTGCTGATGTTCACCTAATAAAAACAAATGCAGCTGAACTTCTGTATCATGAACATTGATATCTTGAATTCTACGGATATTTGACTTGGAAGACCCAACTATACAATTTTTTAAAATGTATTTTAACCTTGGTATTTCAAAACCTCAGATATCTCGAAGTTGTTGTTTTTTTTTTTTTAGCCCGATCAAGTTTGAGATAAAGAGGTTTGACTGTATTTGAAGCCTTTTGAACCAGGGTACATTTGTTGTGCATTTCTGTAGTACATAATAAACACACTGAAGCATTCTTAATACATTGTAATGGTGACGTTACATTCAATTGTAATCAAAAGACGTACATCGGTAAATTAGTCAATAAAACATTTAAGAACTAAGTTCAGTTTTTACGCATTCGTATAATAGCAGTTTATTTGATGATGGTCAGAATGAAAAATATTGAGCCAGAGTTTGTAAATGAAATTTAAACATCACGTTAAAGGATAATTACCAATAACATCTATCAATTGATCAATACACATAGTTACATATATTACACGTTAAAGGATAATTACCAATAACATCTATCAATTGATCAATACACATAGTTACATACATTACACGTTAAAGGATAATTACCAATAACATCTATCAATTGATCAATACACAGTTACATACATTACACATTAAAGGATAATTACCAATAACATCTATCAATTGATCAATACACATAGTTACATACATTACATGATTCTAGACAGGTTTAAATATTTTAATGTTCTCCTAAATAACTTCTAAAGAGCTCCAATTCCTATGTGTGAATATCTTAGGTCTTCAAAGAGCATGAAATTTACTAAAAAATTTATCATTTCAAAAAATTTACAACAGAGAACATCAGTTTAATGTAGAAAAGGTGTTATTCACATACCAACACAGTTTACACAGTCACATCAGAGGGGCTAGTTATTGTTTAAAAAAATATATATAAACAACACTGTAAGTTTACACACATCACAGGGGCTAGTTATTATTTTAAAAAATATATAAACAACACTGTGAATTTACACACATCAAAAGGGCTTGTTCTCGTTAAAAAAATTATAAACAATATTGTTTATAATTTTTTTTTAAACAGGAGCAAGTCCCTGGCCATACCTGTATGTTTTTCAGTGACAACATATAATCCAAGAATTCGTGCTGTACAGAAAATGTTGTGTTAGTGTCCTCATACGTGTCATCACTCGTCGTGGACCAGTCCTCGAAGAAATCGTAGTCCTCTGTCCCTAACACATCACACATTGCCAGGAGTGGCGAGTTTCCACGGCAATCTAACGCATTTAAGTTAGCTCCGTTTTCACAAAGAACCTTAAACAGGTGGGTGTCAACAGAGGATGTGGCAGTGCGGTGCAGCGGTGTCATTTTAGTTTCATCACAGATATTTATATCTCCTCCATGACCTACAATTTATCATTATTCATATTCAGCAGAAATCTGTGTTACAGTACACACTACTTGTCAACAATGCATGGAGACTGGTACTTAGTGTCAGACATTTTAAATTTTACTTCATCATCACGATAGTGTGCTTCTATGCATGATAATAGATAAATAGAGAATGAGTGTCATTTTCTATCAGTAAATTATCTCTCTTTCATCACCACAAAAGAATCCCACTTCACTGAGTAATTGCTTACATCACACAATACAGTAGCTGTGCTATTTTAAAGAGGCCCGATACATTTATTGAAAATAGCATTTTCGCTTAAAGCCATAACATAGTTCATATCAACATAGTTTTTTTTTTTTGGTGTCTGCCAAAATCAAATCATATTGCTTCCCATACCTTACAACTGACGGACATCAGAGCAGAGGATGTACATACAAGTATTTCTTCCGATAATACCTTTTTTGTTTAAGATATGAAAATACAAGATACACTGTGTAATGAATAACATGATGGTGTTTAATCCCTTGCACAAATTTGTTGCATACAGAATCATCAGCCCTAATGATGTTCATTGTGCTCTGTCTGAGTGAAGTCACAAAATATGTAAATGAGCTCTTTTTTGTCCACGAAGTCAATATTAGACAAGGATTGAAATACTCTATTCATCCATCAAATAAGGAAAATGTGTGAACTTAATACATGTGTACATTTAAAAGTAAACTTTGACATTGTGAGGGATTTTATCATGTCTGGGCAATATATCAGGACCGGTGTGTAGTGTTTTGGGTCCGTTGTGGAATGTATTGGGTCCTTTGTGTAATGTTTTAGGTGCATTGTGGAATGTATTGGGTCTGGTGGGTAATGTTTTGGGTCCATTGTGGAATGTATTGGGTCTGGTGTGTAGTGTTTTGGGTCCATTGTGTAATGTATTGGGTCTGGTGTGTAGTGTTTTGTCCATTGTGTAATGTATTGGGTCCGGTGTGTAGTGTTTTGTCCATTGTGGAATGTATTGGGTCTGGTGTGTAATGTATCAGGTCCGGTGTGTAATGTATCAGGTCCAGTGTGTAGTGTTTTGGGTCATGTATTGTATTGGGTCTGTTGTGTAATGTATTGGATCTGGTGTTTAATGTATTGGGTCTGTTGTGGAATGTATAGGGTCCGGTGTGGAATGTATTGGGTCCAGTGTGTAGTGTTTTGGGTCCATTGCGGAATTTATTGGGTCTGGTGTTTAATGTATTGGGTCTGATGTGTAATGTATTGGGTCTGGTGTGTAGTGTTTTGTCCATTGTGGAATGTATTGGGTCTGGTGTGTAATGTATCAGGTCCGGTGTGTAATGTTTGGGTCCATTGTGGAATGTATTGGGTCTGGTGTGTAATGTATTGGGTCTGATGTGTAATGTATTGGGTCTGGTGTGTAGTGTTTTGTCCATTGTGTAATGTATTGGGTCCAGTGTGTAGTGTTTTGTCCATTGTGGAATGTATTGGGTCTGGTGTGTAATGTATCAGGTCCGGTGTGTAATGTATCAGGTCCAGTGTGTAGTGTTTTGGGTCATGTAATGTATTGGGTCTGTTGTGTAATGTATTGGATCTGGTGTTTAATGTATTGGGTCTGTTGTGGAATGTATAGGGTCCGGTGTGGAATGTATTGGGTCCAGTGTGTAGTGTTTTGGGTCCATTGCGGAATTTATTGGGTCTGGTGTTTAATGTATTGGGTCCGGTGTGGAATGTATTGGGTCCGGTGTGGAATGTATTGGGTCCGGTGTGGAATGTATTGGGTGTGGAATGTATTGGGTCCGGTGTGGAATGTATTGGGTCCGGTGTGGAATGTATTGGGTCCGGTGTGGAATGTATTGGGTCTGGTGTGTAATGTATTGTGTCCTCTGTGTAATGTATTGGGTCCAGTGTGTAGTGTTTTGGGTCCATTGTGGAACATATTGGGTCTGGTGTGTAGTGTTATGGGTCCATTGCATAATGTATTGGGTCTGGTGTGTAGTGTTTTGGGTCCATTGTGGAATGTATTGGGTCTGGTGTGTAGTGTTTGGGTCCATTGTGGAATGTATTGGGTCTGGTGTGTAGTGTTTGGGTCCATTGTGGAATGTATTGGGTCTGGTGTGTAGTGTTTGGGTCCATTGTGGAATGTATTGGGTCTGGTGTGTAATGTATTGGGTCTGGTGTGTAATGTATTGGGTCTGGTGTGTAGTGTTTGGGTCCATTGTGGAATGTATTGGTTCCGGTGTTTAATGTATTGGGTCCGGTGTGGAATGTATTGGGTCCGGTGTGGAATGTATTGGGTCCGGTGTGGAATGTATTGGGTCTGGTGTGTAGTGTTAGGGTCCATTGTGGAATGTATTGGGTCTGGTGTGTAATGTATTGTGTCCGCTGTGTAATGTATTGGGTCCATTGTGTAGTGTTTTGGGTCCATTGTGGAACATATTGGGTCTGGTGTGTAGTGTTATGGGTCCATTGCATAATGTATTGGGTCTGGTGTGTAGTGTTTGGGTCCATTGTGGAATGTATTGGGTCTGGTGTGTAGTGTTTGGGTCCATTGTGGAATGTATTGGGTCTGGTGTGTAATGTATTGGGTCTGATGTGTAATGTATTGGGTCTGGTGTGTAATGTATTGGGTCTGGTGTGTAATGTATTGGGTCTGGTGTGTAGTGTTTGGGTCCATTGTGGAATGTATTGGGTCTGGTGTGTAATGTATCAGGTCCGGTGTGTAATGTATTGGGTCCGCTGTGTAATGTATTGGGTCCAGTGTGTAGTGTTTTGGGTCCATTGTGGAACATATTAGGTCTGGTGTGTAGTGTTATGGGTCCATTGCATAATGTATTGGGTCCAGTGTGTAGTGTTTGGGTCCATTGTGGAATGTATTGGGTCTGGTGTGTAATGTATTGGGTCTGGTGTGTAATGTATTGGGTCCGGTGTGTAGTGTTTGGGTCCATTGTGGAATGTATTGGGTCTGGTGTGTAATGTATCAGGTCACTGTGCAATGTGTCATGAGTCCTAAATCTAATTTGTTTGTTGTAAATATATGGCTTGTACTTAAGCAGTATAGAGAGTTACAAAAATGGTTTGTACAACACACAAGTACAGATATATATACTGGGTAACAGAAAGGGGAAAACACAATGTCATCATAATCATTACATAGGGAGGAAGAATATGATGTGTATTTACTGGTGATGATGTGTACCTTTTGATGATTCCAGATGACATGGTGATATGTACTTTCTGATGATGACGATAATGATGATGACATCATAATATGTGCATTGTGAGAATGATGTTGGAGAAGGCGACGATTACACACTGATGATGATGTTGTGATGTTTACTTTGTGGGGATATTGTTAGATAATTAGATGGTTACTTACCGATGATGATGAAGATGAGGTCCTCCACATGCTGGGTGACCTCCTCGGGAGTAGTGAGGTACTGTTTATTGAGGCCTATCACAACGTCACTTTGTAAATCCCACTGGCTGTGGTGGGCACTCCTACAACAATTATATGTAAATATATACCACACAAATTCGTAAAATTTTCATTCCAGATAATATCATGTTTTAGTTATTTATGTGTGGAAGAGATTGTGGTCATACAACTGTTGCCCTGTTCCCTGTTAATGTCACCCTGTTAGTTAATGTCACCCTGTTCCTTGTTAATGTTGGCTTGTAAGATGTTAGTGTCACCCTATTTCTTGTTAATGTCACCCTGTTCCTTTTAAATGTCACCCTGTTCCCTGTTAATGTCGCCCTGTTCCCTGTTAATGTCACACTGTTTCCTGTCAATGTCACCCTGTTAATTGTTAATGTCACCCTGTTCCTTGTTAGTGTCACCCTACTCACCAGAGCTCCTTACTGTGGGGGTGGACAAGTTTGGTCAGATCATTGTAGAATTCAGTCAACAGTTCCAGTGGACTTTTTCCTGGACCTTCATACTCAGATCCAAATGTCTACAGCAATAAAAAAAAAAAGTCATTTTCATCTGATAATCCTTAACTTCAAGGTAATGAAAATAGATCAGTTTTAAAATTTTAAAACTTTGAACAATCACATCTTCTTAACAAGTTATTGTGCATCATTAGTTGACTAAGTAGTGTTATATGGTATGAGATACCATGAAATTTTAACTCACAGTAAAGTCAATAATAAAACAAAAGTAGCAAGGCAGGGCAAACTTTACCACACTGAGTTCTCTGAAGTCTTATAATGACCTTGACCTTTTTGACCCCTAAATCAATAGGGTTTTCCTCTCGTGATAACAAAGCTACATGCACAGTATCAATTCAATCGAGCAAAACATGTGGCCTGCAGAGTTTTTATAAGCTTAGTGACACACCCACACACTCACTCACACTCAAACCAGCTCATTACTATATCTCCTTTCATAATGAACTGTGAAGGGATAATAAACATTATCTATACAATGTTACAGTATCATACAAATTCCTTTTTTTTTGACCTATGCATGGCTCTCAGGACTGTAGGAGAGGGTTCTTTATTATGTTACAGCCTAATGCTTTTTAGATCATGTCTGAGAGAACAACTTTTACTTCTAATGCCAGGCACAAAGCAAAGGGGCAATCACTCCCTACATGTATTCTAAATCATCATAGCTCTGACGCAGCCAACAAGACTGAGAACAGAACAAAGCCACTGCAGTAATCACTTGGCTACTGCGACTAACCATCTGAACATCAAGTTACAAATAGCCTATGGGGAGCACAATTAATATACTAGACAAAAATTAAATGTCTGTTTCCTTTTACTGACCTATCTGCACTCAAAACTACTGACCAGGGGGCATGTTCACGAAGCTATCTTAAAAATAGTCTTAAGACACGTCTTAAGATATATCTTAAGACATATCTTATGACCACTCTGAGATATATCTTAGGATGTAAACCGAAGCTATCTTAGTCATATCTTAAGTTATGATGTCTTAAGTTAGTGATATGCAAGTAAGTCCATGTCGAAAAATATCATTTGTATGAATAATAATATTTAAAAAAAAACCACACACACACACACATACAATTTCACATTATTTTTTATATAGAAATGACAACAAATATATTGAATTTAAACAAGATGTTTGTACTATCGATCAAAAATTTATATTTTAAAACAACGTGTCTACTGATTGTGTTTATGCAGTAATTTGTCCTTCAAGTGGTATACATGTATACGTATTCGCACTAATTTAGAATCGTCCGTGCGTTCAAACCTATTGTATAGATCTATAGCCACAATCATGGAATCACTGAGAAGAAAGCGAAGTCCAAATTTTTCGGAAAGTGAACTGCAAACGTTATTGAAAGAAGTGGAGAAAAATAAAAGTATTCTCTTTTCTAAACTTTCATCTGTGACCACAAACAATTCAAAGAAACGGTGGTAAACAACCGCCATATTTCTTCTCGAGTCAAGATAAGACAGCTTTTAGGATGTCTTAAGTTTATGACAAATTTTAAGATGCATCCTAATTTAGGATAGCTTCAAGAAACTGTCTTAAGACTAAGATGCGTCCTAAGAGTAGTCTGAGACATATCTTAGTCTTAAGATAGCTTCGTGAACATGCCCACTGGATTTTATTTTAACCAATAAAAAAAATCACTTCCAAATCAGACTTTGATTTTATTATGATCTGGGTTATCTTACAAATTAAACAAAATGGCAGCTCCCAGTGACAGGAAAGCTTACCTGATTGATAGGATTAACATTCAAACAACGAGTCGTCACAGTGAGAAATCAGTGATTACATCAGTTAGTAATTCTTGAAAGTGCTTTTTGAGATATTCACGGTCAATAGCACGAAGCTCCATTTTTAAGGTATCATTCAAAAGACATGCGATTCTCACTTCTAAATACCGAGAGTTTGGAGAAGGAGCAATCACGACCTATGTTTGCATCTTAAGTTTGATGCAACCATGCCTTGAGTGAGGCTAAACTCATGACCTCCCAGTTTCCAAGCAAATGCAAGGATACTACACCTGTAATGCAGAGTCTGACTTCTTAACTTTAAGGTCTGATACTGTGATCTATGCATGATCAGCTCTTGTTATTGGTCAGTTTCTAAAATTTGCTTCAACTAATCCCCCGAAAAAAGAATAAAAAGAAAAAAGAAAAAAACATATCTACCTCCGAAGATTTTTTTTGCCTTAGTAACAGGAAACAAACATTTATATTTTTTGGCCTTATTTGTTGGGTACCTTGTAAAAACATAGGTTATATAGCATCAATGACAAAGGATTATAAGTAATTAGCACTGTGTGTTACCATGGGAACTCTGTAATTGACGTTAGCACCATTTTCAACCAGCAGTCTGGCTAAGTATAAATTTCTGGGCCGGACTGCTTGCTGTTCTTCATCTACACCACAAAGACATATAAACAAAGGAGTTCTCTGGTAACAGCCTGTAAAAGAATATTACCTACATATAAATAGAGAGGTAATATAGTCTGTAAAATGATGTTAATAACACATAAACAGAAGGGTTAATTGGAACAGCCTGTAAAAGAATATTACCTACATATAACTAGAGGGGTAATATAGTCTGTAACATGATATTAATAACACATAAACAGAGGGGTTAATTGGAACAGCCTGTAAAAGAATATTACCTACATATAACTAGAGGGGTAATATGGTCTGTAACATGATATTAATAACACATACACAGAAGGGTTAATTGGAACAGCCTGTAAAAGAATTAACATTACTAACAATAGACACAGGGTTTCTCTGGAAACAGCCTCTAAGAGAACAATCATGATAATCGGAATATTACTAAGATAAAGAGTGGTTCTCTAGTAAAAGCCTGTAACAGAATACATACAATTCTGATAAAGAAACAGCAGGTTTCTTTTAAAGCAGTCTGTAATGAAAAAATCATGATAACAAACTATTACAGTCATATATACAGTAATACATGTTTACAATGAACATGCTGATAATAAATTCACACATACTGTAAAGTGATATTTACCAAATGAGAGGGAAAAAAAACATAAATTTATGGATATAATGAAGTTTGGTTATAAGGAACTGTTATTTGCTACCATGAGAGCTTGGTATAACCATGTTTTACTGTATAATGAAGTTTGATTATAATGAACTGTTTTTCATTGGCCCTGAAGGCTCACTATAACCATGTTTTACTGTGTATGGGTTCTCTGGTAACAACCTGTACACAGACAAATAACTGTACAACACAGAGAAAGTTCAATTAATGCTGGAAGATTCAACAACTAAAACATGATGTCAATAATATTGAATTTTCATGTGCTGTAGTATTACATACAATAAATTCCATTTATGATTACCACTATGCTTATACCTTCATCTAGATAAGAAGGGTTGGTGTTATCTCTGATAATAGCTTCAGCCACAGAGTACTTCCTGTTCTCCAAGGCTCGTGTGAGTACAGTGTCGTTAATTCCAAATTCTACATGAAACACACCCCCTGCCATGGTCTGTGTTCATTAGGGCCCTGAAACATTGTTTAAAAAATAATCACAAACATTGTCTTAGGCCTAGATATTTACAAGCTACTGTTAAATTTAACTTTCATCTGGGCATACAATTGTAACAGGAAGGATATACAAATAAAATGGACCAGACAGAGATTTGAACATAGGAGGCCAGGTCCCCTGATTCTGTTTTCTGGTGCTCTAGCACTTGAGCTATCTGGCACCTAAATGAATGCACTCTTTCCAGTGTAACCTGAGCAACTCCTAAATCCTGTCTCTCCAGACGTACATGCTAATCAGATCATGGAACTAAATATCAACAGGATATTATTGCTACACACCAGACCAGGATTTGAACCTGAGCCCCTAGAATCTCTAGTCAGGTGCTTTACCGACTGATATATCAGACAACTGTTAGCAAACTCACCTGACCCCCATAAAATAACTACAGTGTATCTTAAACAACAGGGGTTCCAAATTTTATCAATGATGAGCTACGTGTTCACATTCACTGTGCTAACACATAGCTCACAACTTGGTCAGCTGAGTAAAATTTCGAAATCCTATGCTTAATCAGTACATGTATATTTACAAACTTGTCTGAAAATCAAGTTAATCCTAAATGTCTGAGCATTGCCAACACATTGATTTCAATCATTCTTTAATTAAGCAACTTTAAACTATAATTGTATATCTAAATGATAGAAGTTACACCTACTGACATACTGGTATACATCCTATAACAGATTATACTAATAAGATACACTTTGCTATAGGCCTAGTCTGTGCTACTCATTAATTATATAGAACTTTCCATTAAAATTGACACCAGCAAAAGTATGTGTTGATTAACACCACTATGAGTAAATAAAAAAAAAAAACCCTCAACAATTTCATTAGAATACGCAGTATTTCATGTTATAAACTGTTAGCAATGTTGTGTTACAGAGGAACAGCTGATCGGTGCGACATCCGTGTCTGTCTAGAGCTACACAGTTAGTATTGTTTGATGTACCTCAGCTTATTTTACGTGTCTTGCGTTCCTCATCGATTCATACATTTACTGAGCCCCTTTCTCCTTGTGTTCACTTTCTGGTTAATGTTCTTTATACCTCTCGCCACAGTTCGTCACTTGCGTCAGTAAATTCACGCACCTGTGACAATGCTTTGTTGTTTAGTGAGGCGCGTTTGTTTTGCACCAGTGATATATCCGCGACATTGAGCCTGGTAAAGCAGCAATCGGAACCCCTCGCCTTTTGTAGGTACGAGGAATTCCGATGCCTGGTAAGCCTTTGGAGGGGAAAAATCATGCATTTCCGAAAATATTTATGATTAGTATCCTTCTATACATTAAAAATGGTATATATGGTGCAATTTTAGGAGTTTTAATTTGTTGTTGCTAAAAAACGGAACGGAAAATATTGTATGCAATAATATTATGAGGAAATCAGGATTTTGTATAATCAAAAAACCTAATCATGAACAAGGGAAGCAGAAATTACAGAGAGAACGGAAGTCATGCTCAGAGTCCACGGTTTCGTTCTTCATTATACGAGATAGAAGAGTAGCGATCTACGTAAGCGATCTTGTTTTAATCAGATTGCAGAGCTCTAGCTACAGTGACAGAATTATAGCAAGAAGAGCTCTAAAAAATTATAGCAAGCAGAACTTGAGAACATTTTTATCCAAATTCAAGATAAAATTTTCCCAAGATCTCTTTCACCAAAGGAAATTTGAATCGTTTTCATAGGCAGATGCATAGGCCAATATAACATGTTATATATTTCTCGGATATAAGCTAATTTTGTAGGGTCTAATTTTATAAGTCCTAATTAAAATTCACATACAAAACACAATTTTGGTTCGATTGATCTTTGAAATATATCGTATAAACTGAATTACCGTTTAATCACGCCATATGACGTTTTTGAAATTACGTCGTAATACGTTTGGCTCCTGTTTTATTTTATATTGTGGCAATATTGCTCCGCGTCTTATAAAATTAATTTTTTTCTTGACAATATTGTTCCTTGTTATACAAATACACAAATATCACACATACATCATCCTCATTCACACTTAATGCACATGTATACATAATAAACAGAATGGAAATAAAACACAAAACATGTGTATCAAATACTTCCATCCCTTTATAATTCTGTGTACATCCATTTTGTGGTCGCTGGATGGGTCAATATAGCGAAGGCCCAGAAGATGCGATTTTCCAAAGTGGTGTTTTCATTGAACATTTCTTGCTACACAATTTGGCTTATCTGGAACTATCTGGCTGACATCATCCAGAAGTCCTTAGTTTGGGGGTTGGTATGACCGTACCGCATCCCTTCCCAATCCTAAACCATGGCAAAGTTATAGCCACGGATATTCCGTGCATAGACGGTCAAAATTTTGAGTAACAAATCGAACGTACCATTTGATATGGTTTGGCTAATATCAGCAAAGGTAAATGAACCGACAAGAATTTTTTTTTATTCGAAAATCTAATAAACATAACTTTAACTGAATATATTCATCGGATATTCACAAAGTTTCAAAAAGCAAATATCTAACATCTCTACCATTTACGTTTTACGAATATAAAAGGAAGAGATTTTTTATTGTTTAGCGCGTTGTCAAGAAGGATCGCGTCACATTGTACTGTGTGAGTAAAGGAACCAGTTTACTAACTTAAATGCTGGAGGTTTACCGCATTGAATCAATAACTTAGCGCTAAGTCTGTGTGATTGGACATCCATGTTAACTGATGTCAAGTAAATAAACTGGGTGACCGTTTAACTACAGTGTCATTCATATAGACGTGAAACCAGACTGTAAACTGGTCCCTAATCGATAATTTAGTCAGATCCTCTTCCATTTTTCCTGGAATGTTGTAACATACATATTCGGAAAGATGCAGAACATTTTATTGAACCTTCAAAAGAAACAACGAAATGTAAGTTAAACTAGTTATTATAATTTCCTTAAAGATATAACCCAGAAATAATTGTTCAAGAGGCAATTTGATATCCGTCCAGATGTATTCGGCAGGTGGAGTTTCCTCGAGACGGACGTGAATTTAAAATGGTTGAATCATAACTTGGTTTTCATTAAAAGTGGTTACTATTGCTGATCTGAGTGAGAAAATTTTGACATGTAGTGCAGTAATATAACTCTTTCTTTGACCTTAATATTGAGGTATATTTTTACTTTCGTAGATATCTATTCATCCATATATCTTTCGATCTGTCGGCGGATCTTGGCGAACTACATTGCACATAATTAATTCAAACTTGATTTCAGTTCACAAATCAGACATTTGAATATAAATGTCCTTTTACTATTCTTCTTCTTTTAGGATTGTGTTAACACAGACAGAACTTTATATTGTAACCTTTGCTCTTTCACCAGTGACTGAATAGGATTCATAAAAAAGTGACTGAACTATTAAAAAAGACCATCAGTAGAACTGGCATTGGTAGTGAATTTCAATCCCCCAACATTAAAAGGCAGATCAAACATTCTTCATAATGGAAAATGCTCCTTTGAAATTGCCGAGCGGAAATAAAAGCTGAATTTAGTGGGCCTGCCGTGTGTAAACCTGACATGAAGTAATGTTTTCTGCTGAACTCTATTATAAGTTAAAAGTTTGTTTTTGTTATTAACTTATTTAAATGTAGGTTTCAATTTACTGAATGAAGTTAGAAAGTTATGATCCTGTCCCGTTTATTGTGCATCACATTGATTGCATTTTTATAAAATCCTGGATTTATCAAAGAATGCTATATGTTGGGTTTCTTTTTTGTTGTTGTTTTTGTTTGTTTTTTTTTTTTGTTTTTTTTTGGGGGGGGGGGGGGGGGTTTTAATGGAAGTAATATTGTTGGTGTAGACAGAACAAGACGTGAAATGTAAATTGAATTGAATTTAATAATTTTTGTGGATCAATTTAAAGGATATAGCCTCTAAAACATGAAACGAAGGTAGATACGGAATCCCCTTTGTAATTGACAGCTTCTGTATTAGTACTAAAATGTGTGAACAAAGCATTGAACGGAGGACAGGAGCACCAACGCATGCCTTACCTCCAGTATTATCGTAACAGTTTAATCTGAACATATTTTATTGCCAAGTAGACAAAAGGATTCGATACAAGATCCAAAGCTTCGACAATCCTTTCCTATAAATTGATAAGTATATAATCACTTGTGTCACGTAATATGTAAGTGTTTATTTTAAAATTTTCAAAAATGTGAGAAAAGACAGAAAAAAGCTTGATACTGTCATAATACTTACATTGATATTTTTTAAAGCCTGCATATCAATTAAAAGCAAAATTAAGATAACCAGTATCACGTAAATGCATCACGTAAATGTATCACGTAAATGTATGACGTAGATGTATGACGTAAATGTATCACGTAAATGTATCACGTAAATATATGTATTTCTGAACAATAATGGAAAGCTTCATATTTTCATCTTCAGAAAGAGATTCATCACCCCACAATTATAAATCATCATAACAGGTAGCTCCAGTCATGAGAATATACACCTCATCAACATATGTTGCATTCATTTATTTCATGAAATAAACAACTAGATCATCATCATCATCACCGTCACCTTCATCTTTTTCTTCCAGGCCTTCTTCGTGACTACGGAGATATTCTGTCAGTTTGTTTGTACGCATGATTTAGAAATGACGACGAATCTATCACTGCATGTAGCTAAGTTGTTTCATGACATTCAAAAAGAAATAAATTTCATTTTTGAAAACATGAACTTCGATGCTGAACACATCAGCCTACTTCATGAAGCGCGTTAAAGTATGCCGGTGAGGAGCGTTACAGATCATGTCCTCCCCCCCCCCCCCCCCTCTCTCTCTCTCCTCCCTCTCCGTGTATTTTCAAAAAATGAATTTTATTTCATATATTTACAATATACCTTCATTTCTGTTGGAGTTCCCAGTCGTTAATATGGACCTACTATATTTTTCCGATCCACACACGGATTATTTTACAAATGCATCACATTCAAGAGGAAATGACTATCTCAACAATTCGTAAAGATATTGAAGGCAAAAACATGGGAGATGTACAATATTTGAAAATTTATATCGTGAATCTGAGACTCCCTCCTCCCACATCACCACCACTAGGGCCACAAAATATTGATCTGAATTTAAATCTCGGGCGCGGCGCTCAACGTTTTAAATATTATAATAAAAAAAAAACCCAGCTGTAAACAAACTATTTGTTTACAGGAAGACAATTTTTTAATTATAAATATTTAAAACGTCGAGCACCTTTGCCTGTTATGTATGTGTTCCTTTGATAAAAGTAAGACTTGAATAAAAATGAGCTTGTCAAAGTTTTAGGGCTTGGGACCACCAGAAGTGCTTGTGGAAAAGACTTTCGGGTATTGTATTTTTGAATGTTCAAATCCTTGGGTATTTCGGGTGTATTGTCGATAAAATATGTAACATCAGAGTGTTTTTATGTCAGTGGAAGAAACAAATCTCTCATAAAAACCATGTTTGTTGTCATCAGTGACATGACATTTTTAAAAATGGTTTATTTTTGTTTTTATTTTTTAAAGGGGGGGGGGGGTAAAGATACCGGAAATTCTGTCCACAAGCACCTGCAACTATACCCAGAGTTATCGTACCTGGTTCGTACCCAATGTATCGGAGAAAAAAATTGGCGATGTAGTCACGCGAAGTAGTCCGGTATCTACAACAGAAACTGGGAGTCTGAACTCAGAGCGAGGTTAAAAATCGTGAAATAGAAAGAGTTGCGCGATGTCTGATAATTGAGCTACTTTTAATTTCTAAATTTGTGATATTACTAAACGTAGCTAGGGAGTCTCAAAAATAGTTTACGCGCATGTTTTTAATACATACCTCCTGAATTTTTGAGAATGTCTTGAAATTCTATGAAAGTAAAGGAGATAGAAATTATTTTCCCGAATTGCCTTACCAAATGTGAGACAACCAAAGTCTTATAATTGAAAAGTGGGACCTGTATGGTCCCTGTCTGGATTGTCTAAAGAGATCAAATATACACATGTATAATCTGCAGACATCCCGTTTTCGTGTTTTACAGACAAATGGTGCGTTATCAGAGATAACGAAGGACATATTCTTGTCTGGAATTGGTGGAATCACGTCTGAAAATTTACAAACCGCAAACGTCACTCATGTTATTAACATGGCAACTGAACTCGGTGACTTTATCTATCCACGTCCAAACTTACAAATTCACAAGTTCAGGCTGAGAGACAGTGTGGACGAAGATATATTCTCCGTTTTAGAAGAGTGTGTTCAATTAATTGACAGTATAGTGAAAGGTGGCGGGCGGATCCTAGTCCATTGTGTGGCTGGAGTCAGTAGATCCGCCACTGTATGTATAGCTTATATGATAAAGATTGAGCAAATGTCTCTCAGGGATGCACACGAACATGTCTGTAAATGCAGAGAGGTAATATTTCCAAACAAGGGATTTTGGCGGGCTTTGATCCGATATGAGGAGAGTGTTCGAGGTGTGAACTCGGTCGAAATGAGGCCGTACATATCAGGGATGGATCCCGACGTTTATTTTCATTCTTGGATAAAACCTCGAATTTTGAATGGCTGGCTGGACGAGCTGTACATTTTCTGGAGTTTCAACATCGCAGTGTTCATTTTCCAGATTTTGGGGCTCGTTCTTTTTGATACTATACCGATGTAGTAAACAGAAATTCAATAATTCCAAATGTCGAATGCGAACTGTTTATCATCAAAATTATCAACAATTCATTGATATTATTTAAAGAATAACTGTCCACGTTGTTTGTATCATAAAGGTATATAAACAATCTCACACAATACAAACAAGCTAGGTATTTAAATGTTTGTTCGGTGGGTTTTTTTTTTTTTTTGTCTTTTGTTGTTGTTTTTTTTTTTTTGGTGTGTGTGTGTGAAATGAATTATATTCAAACCCTATAGGTTTATTACTGACGAAATATTGGTAAACATATAAATGTTAAATGAAAAAAGCGCGGGATAATAACAAAGGAAAGCAATGTATGTACATGCTTATAATGCTTAACGCGTTTCTTTGATTTGATGTATAGAATATAAAACGTGAATGTATCAATCAAATATGATTATGGGTGTTATCTATATATAAACCAGAACTATCAATTTGCAATGTTGATTCAAATAAACTGTATATCTTAACGTACTTGTATTTGCAAATAACGTTATACAAATTGTGAAAACACATTCCTGGCTAGGAATTTCGTCATTCATACCAACTTTCTATTCTCAGCGCCTCCTCCGCGCACCTGTCCGATTATAAATATTAGAAACACCTCCAATCAATGGTTGTTAAAGATAAATAACTCGACTGCAAGACACAAACTAGGTCGGCACATTCCGGAGCAAGGCCTCTCCCAGGGGAGCGATTTCCCCTCTGGCAGAAGGTTCACGGTATTGCGAACAGAGAGCGAAATATTGACCCAGATTCATTGGTTCAAAGGAAAAGAGCAGGGCCTTTGATATATCGAAATCCGATTTTCACGTGTCGTATATAATCCCTTCTTGATCTCTTGGCAGAAAGGGTACACTCTCTGATACGTATAGGTTATGTGAAACTTCCCATTGTAGAAGAGCTTGTGTTTTTTTGGGGGAGAAGTTATTAATCAATTCAGACAGTCGATCTTGTACGTACGTTTCTGAAAGAGAATCCGGTCTATTCCGCCTCAGTGGTTTTTTTCTGAGAATTTAATAGACGTTGATTCATTTTGGTTGTTTAGGATTATGGAGGTTTAACGGAGAATATTTTGGCTTTATATTTCGTCACCAAGGCCCGGGTAAGTTATAACTTGCATAGGGAAAAAATAGTGAACATGTAGAATATTATACTAGATATTAAAACAAAATAATAAGATTTTCTCCCTAAAGCATGAGTGCAATCCCACGCAAGATGTTCTTGACTGGTAAATGTAAATTGGCCTATTCTGCTGTGTCTGCATGTATGAATAGTTGTGTGCAGTATTTTATGAATATATTTTTTCTTGATTGAAAACAGGTAAAAGGAAATTAAAAAAAAAAAGTTGTATACAGATTAATCAGAACTTGGGTTAACTTTTTTGAACTGGATCCGCCTACATGTTTGTTTGTTTTTATCTTACAAATCGTTGTGCTCACGGGTTTACTGACTGATCGTGCATGCACGCTGTACACAATACAAAGTTTATAAGCAGAGGTTGTTGTTTATTTCTCATCTTCCCTGTCTTATCTCATCTAACATTAATTTGACACACCTCATCAAGCGACTGCCAAACATCCGTATGGGCGGATCAAAAGAACATATACATTTCCCCCGTTAGGAACAATCTGAAACATTTCGTAAGAAAGAGAGGACGAATTAGCTTGTTTTCTTGTGCACAATCTCTTTATGTATAAATATGTATCTAACTTGCCCTTTTTTTTCAACAATTTGAGGTTGTAACTAAATGTTCCTTTCCGACTATCTGCTAACCCGCACATCTGTTAGGCGTTTTCACGTGTACATCAGCCCCCTGATGTCATATAGTGTCATAATAATTTCAAACATCAGTGACATCCACTGTTAATTACATTGACGCTCGTGTTCAGAATTTTGTGCACACGAAGTGATAACGACGAAGTAACATTACAGGGACGGATCAAATGTTAAGACAGGCATTGTTACTTTTCTGCACTGAAAATCTCGAGGAAGCGAAGTTCCCATTAGTACAGAGCTAATTTGAAGTCGTTATGAAATACTGCTAGTCTGATTCTGTTTCGTCTTTGTTAAGATAAAGCTCTGTAGGGACGATATTTTACTGACTTTAATGTTAATATCAGTGGCGGATCCAGAAAATTTTCAGGGGTGCTGATGGTAGGGTTGCGACTCAAGTTTGTACCTTTTCCGTCCACGAAAGGGAGGGAGTGTTGAAAACTCAAAAACAGCAGCAGCAACAACAATAACTAAACTGTTGTTAGATAATACTAATAATAATGTCTAAAAAAAAAAAATAATAATAACCCTCTCCATACCCCCTTTTAGATTCGCCACTGAAGATCATGTATTTCATCTACTAATTTGCCTAGCACCCAGTATACTGCATAAAGGACTGAATAACATATTTTTTAAATCTATTAAATATTATCGGTTTATATTGCGAAGATTCACAGGCATGTTGTGTAGAGTTAAATTTATGTGGTATGGAATGCGCCTTTCAATATTCCTTGGCGTGAAGACGAGGTCCATAAATTCCGCTTATTCTAAAACTTTTGATCTATCTGCGCACAACCAGTGGGACACCCAGGAGGAATTCTATAAATTCTGTGTATTCACTTACCAAATCGCTTCAAGAATGTCTGAAAATATTACTCATATAATATCAATGTTCGTCGCTTGCTACCGTACCTTCAGATCTATAAGTTTTCATACTGTATTGCATGATTTCCGGCTTTACTGTCGAGGCTGGAATTCGTTGTTTTAGAGAGGGAGAGAGAGAGTAGTGTATCGTGATGTTCTCCGTTTCTGCTAGGATCTTTTGAACTTTAAGGACACACGTGACGTTTCTCATTAATATATAATTGTTCGTGAAATTTCACGTACAATTCACTTGCTTTCTGTCTCTTTTCTACTGAAAAAAGAGAAGACAAATAAATAAGAAATAGGGGCATGTTAACTTGTCTGTGTTAGAGTTAGCATATTTTGATAATTCCTAGTTGTTGCAAGGGGGAATGTAAATTAATCTCTACTGTATAAATGGGCATTACAGTAATAAAGAATAAGAGAAAAATCTTTGTAAGAATGGGGTTTCGAACCCGGGACCTTTACGTTACAAGGTAAGTGATCTACTACTGGGCTACTCAGGCCGATGTAAAGGATTGGTAATATTAGTACATACTCTAAACCTATTATACAAGAACTCGTTATATCGAGGAGATGAAAAAAAAAAAATTCGAGAAAATGTCAGAAACGTCGCGTATGTCCAAAATAGAAAGCAACCTTCATTTACATTACATGCAATCATGCATGTACAATCCTTCATAAAATGTCGGCACTTTATTTACCATTTTGCTAGATTTACATATTTTTGTATTCATCTCTCTCCTCTCTCTCTCTCTCTCTATATATATATATATATATATATATATATATATATATATATTACAAACTGATTGAGTATATACTCGATTAGCTTCTTCAATTCTTCAGATATATATATATATATATATATATATATATATATATATATATATATATATATATATATATATATACCTCTAACTAAGTAGTGATTCCTGTTAAAGTATTCGAAAGCAAGCACGTCACATTGGACTGCTCAGTGTATGTGTCCCCATGCTGCGGTAGGACACTCGATGGACTGCACCAATTGAGTACGGGGCTAATAATACCCCAATCGGAGATTTACATACGATTGAAAGTACACGAGGACTTGAATTGCGACGCTTTTCGTCAGCATACTTAATGAAGCGTGTTAGCTGTACTATATTTATTAAGATGCATACGTACATTGCTCGAAATGGCTTTCATTTCAATTGATAATGATGGAGGCAAACAAAAACAGGGGGGGGGGGGGGAATGTAAATGAAAGGACAGTACACTAACCTATTGTAGAAGCGATTCTAGATTTTTTTAGATAGACTTTAAATCGAGCATGCATTATTTTGGGTTAAGTTTTTCGAACTCCATAACCCTCTCACTTACTACATTGTAGACATGCGGAAGATAAACGACAACGATATTAAACGACAACCCACGATTTGTTCTAAACGTCGTTCACCTTGATGAAATGTAATCTTATGACAAATAGCCAAAGTCGCTGCCCGGTTATGAATTATTAAGTTCATGGCAACTCACGACATTGCCTCCGTTTCCGTCCAATCTTTTGTGCACAACGTCACTTCACCTGGTGTGTTCCGAAAAAATTGCCGGGTTTTGCTTTATAAATTACTGGGTGTCATATCTAACTACTTCACTACGATTGGTATTATTAGTTCTTTCCATAAACTTTCTCTACTTGTTTTGCGAATTTGATAGATGTTCTTGGTGATATAAACTTCCTCTGTTTTTGCCTATTTTGATTGGGCGGTTAAAACTGTTTATCACGTGACAATCTATTTAAAGTTTAAATGTGTATAATTTAATTTTACAGAATTTTCCGGGTGGAACATCGTAATAATGGACCTGGCCATGTTTTCCCAAATAGCCCCGATCACCGACCACCTCTTCCTGAGCAGTGCAGCTGCGGTAAAGACCGATAGAATCCGAAGTTTCGGCATTACTCACATTATTAACCTGACACTGGAAATACCGAACTTGAATCTTCCCAATCTGGAATCCATTCAAATTCATATTGAGGACGCGCCGCATGCAAGACTGAGCGCATACTTTGACAGATGCGCAGACAAAATCAATCAAGTACACATGCGCGGTGGACGCACATTAGTACACTGCGTGGCGGGGGTCAGTCGGTCTGCCACTATATGTATGGCATATCTCATGAAATACCATCGGATGCCCCTTGACCAGGCTTACTATCACTGCAAGAAGCGGCGACCAGTTGTGCACCCCAATGTTGGATTTTGGCGCCAACTGATCGAGTACGAACGTAGAATTCTGGGAAGAAATTCGGTGAAGATGGTTTCTTCGTCGATGGGCATGATTCCAGAGGTATACAAAGAAGAGTTCCGTAATATGGTCTATGTCCCATCATCCCATCGCAATCACTATCACCCGTCACCAGCTCCGTTTCGATATTAACTTCCGTTTGATGGGCTGCATTGCTGGCTTGCAGTAACAACTGCATGTAAATGTGTACGGTTTGGCTTTTGAAATAACCAAAAACTGGGAACCAGTTTTAGCTTTACCAAGTCTTGTTTTCTCGTGGTTTTGCATTTTGACATGCGTATTCAATACCGCTTTGTTATGTTGACTTATTTTAAGTTTATTTTTTGGTCACGGAATCATTTTGCAAACTCCTTTTTTCTGTTGCTTTGGAGACTCTGACGCGATAAATATATATATTTACAAATGTCTCTTCTACAGGATGTTTTTAAGTTTAATTATTCAATGTAACTATCATATAATGTTCACGTGGTGTTTAGGTTGTGATTTATAATTGTATGATTATATATTTATTTTTCAAATATCTAAATTATATCTAGATGAGCATGCGTGGTTACAAGTTATTCGTATGTTTTATTGCTTGCCTCAGTTTTGCAGTTTACACGTGTTACATTAAAGTCGATAATTGTTACTGCAAAGTTAATATATTTACATTGTTAATTTTTAAAATGAATTTAATATATTTTTATCGTTAAAAATAAGTATATTTGTATTGTTGTTGGAAAAGGACTTTATATGTACGTGCACTTTGCCTGACAACGTTAAGCATTTTATAGCGATAGTCAGTAGAACCAGATTATATCACGTGACGATAGCCTGTACGTCCAAACTACCAGTATATCACGTGACAGTGTATATTTTAAAAACAATAGCCAAGAGGGCCAAACAAAATCACGTGATAATAGTAGGAAAGACTACATCACGTGACGTGACACTGTATATATTGATAACGATAGCCAGAAGGGCCAAATTATATCACATGATGGGGCACTGTATATAACGACATTATGTAGGGCCAAACTATATCACGTGATGTAATATCGTAATTATGTCGACAACCTGTAGGCCCAAATCTTGACCACGTGACCTGACATCGTTGTTAGATCTGTTTATCGACGACAGGCCGTAAAGTCGAGCTGTATCACATGACTTACTGACGTTGTGATATCGACAGACAACAGGGCAAAATTACAGTTATCAGTATTATTTTTTAATATTGTAGAATATATAGCATAGCATTAAAAAGGTGTTCTAAAAAGTAATGAGTCAGTTTGTTCTTCCTTTTCTTTTTTAATCGTCAAATCCCCCGAACCACGGAGTTTGACAGGGCTGAAATCTATCTATGGACAAGTTTTAAAATATTACAACAAAGTAAAAGCGGTCTTTTTATTGAACATTTCGTCCTCAGACTGAGTGACTGACACGTTTTACTAATCTGTTGTTTTAAAAGTGATTCAATGCATTCTTAATTTGGAATGCTTTAGAACTACAAAATACATTAGAACTACAGAATACGTTAGAACTACAGAATGCGTTAGAACTAAAGAATACGTTAGAACTACAGAATACGTTAGAACTACAAAATGCGTTAGAACTAAAAAATACGTTAGAACTACAGAATACGTTAGAACTCCAGAATGCGTTAGAACTACAGAATACGTTAGAACTACAGAATGCGTTAGAACTACAGAATTCGTTAGAACTCCAGAATAAGTTAGAACTACAGAATTCGTTAGAACTACAGAATGCGTTAGAACTCCAGAATAAGTTAGAACTACAGAATGCGTTAGAACTACAGAATGCGTTAGAACTCCAGAATACGTTAGAACTACAGAATACGTTAGAACTACAGAATGCGTTAGAACTACAGAATATGTTAGAACTACAGATAGAAATTTGCTAAAAGCCACGGGTAATTATTTCGCTTGGGTTCGAATCAACTACTATCATTGCTCTTCAATGGTAAATTAAAATCTAAGCGATGTAATTACCTGTGTTTCAACAAAAAGGGGGGGGGGGGGGGGGGGGGGAGTAAGCTAGGTATGTAAAAGACTCCGGTGAGTGACTTTCTTGAGATTTTTTCTGTATTTTTTTCATTTTGTAAATTTCCTCCTAAAATAAATTATTTTCTCATCCCCTGAAGATCTGTTGTATACAATCAACTGAGGTTTTCCTTATGTCTTTTAATTAATTTCGCTGTGTTTCTTAGAATTTATTGTAACACCGTTGTCAAATTATATACTCCTAACTACATGTATACGACTTCAAATACGAAACAATTAACTTGGAATTTAAACATTACAAGCAATAAATAAACTTGTAGAGATTGGATGTCATATGATCTGTAAAATTTTATTGTTCAGTTGAAGATGAGTTTAATAATATTGGGGGTGGGGGGTTACCACTGAAATAGAAGGATGAATTAGGAAAAACATGATGTTTAAGTTTGTTAAATTCTTTAATTTGTAGTGCAATACAGAAGTAAGGTTGAAATAATGATAAAAAAAATGTTGAATTTTAAGTGCAAAGTGGTCAGATTCGATCCAGACTAGCTCTGTGACACTTGCCGACACTTTTCTCGCCGGTCATGTAATTAACTGTCCCAAACCCGCTATTGCTAGTTCAGTCACCTGTTGGAGTTCAATCAGCCATGATCCTCTATGTAGCCCAAGTGACTGTGACGACAATGCTAAAACCTCAGGGCCGCTACAAGCATTGAGGCAAGTAAGGCAAATGCCTCACTAGATTTTTTTTTTTTCAAATTAAAAAGTGCTTCTTTGTATTTATACTTTTAACATTAGTTACCGTGTCCGAAATATGTGCGTGCAATCGGAACATAGCGTGGCTTTTTCTGGATGGAAAAAGTAGAGCGATGATCTGATTGTAGGTGCTTTGTCTATGACGTCAGATTGTTGATATAAACATGCTCTTGTAGAAAAGAGGACAATTAATTCTTCTGTAGAAAAGGGTTTGTATCAAATATTGGACCTTATTCAAAATAATCATGTTATATTTATATTGATCTAAGTGACATTTATTATATCTGCATATAATCTGCACGACAAGTGAAGATTGTCATGATGGATTAACGCTAAGAAAGATGTATGCTCTAGTCAGGTGTGAGTTGTAGCATTATGTTGGGGGGGGGGGGGGGGGGGGGGGGAGTATACATTACATATGTAATATCTATTATCTATTTAGTGACACGTTTCTTATGAATTTGTCTTAACTATCTTTATAACGTACATTAGTGGATCATAGATAAAAATAAAAAAAATATTAACTATATGATTGAAAATGTTCATATTTAAAATTTCCTCCAAACTGCAGTTTTAGTCCGATTTTCATAAAGCAGTAATTGATCTAACATTAAATAAAGTTTCCAAAAGTGTTATACATCTATTACTATTATATACCTGTTCCTTATTTGTTTGAATGTTGCATGTATTTATTTAGAATGGAGGAAAATTATCATTGAACTGAAATATGTGTTACTTTACAGGATGATAACGGTATATTGTGATTTCAAAATCCAAATGTACACTTTACTTAACTTTAGACTAATTTAGATACATGACATATTCATGCTAATTATAATAAGAATTTACTTTTTGAAATTGCATGCTATTGTAAAAAAAAAAAAAAAAGGGGGGGGGGATATTAACTTTCTTAAATTTTCTTTAAAAAAGCTAAAAATGAATATTTGAAAATGATATTTGGTTATAATATTATGATCCATATGTAAAATCATGTCTATAACAAATCAACCCCTCCTACCTCTCCTTAACACACGTATACATTACTGCCTAGGACCAATACTCATCAAGTTATTTTTAGCTCTCTCACTAAATATTTAATGCCTAGTTACGGATGATCAATGAATGTGAAGCATCTGTCTGTTGCATCTTCTGCTTCTTTTTTGTTTGCCTGATTCCAGAAGTCCTGACATTGTATGTTTGCTGTATTGAACACGGTTATCTAGCCCATGATCTTGTTAGCTTGTCACTCCAAGTGTTCGCGACTTGTTTCCTATTCTGTCGTGCTGACGTCAGAATCAGGCTTGTTCATTCCGTTGGGGGGGGGGGGGGGGGGGGTGATCTATGGCTATGTTTTCAGTTTTACAAAAAAGGGGGGAGGGGTGTCAACCTCAAAATGGCGAATCTGGAGAACATTATGTGGTTTGCAGCGCTTTTGCATTGATCAGACAGTTTAGCGGAGGAGTGGGTTATATGTTTTCTTTTAGGTGTGTGTGTGTGTGTGTGGATATTTAATATAATTGCATGTGAGCATGGATTTTCGTGAGAATTAATTTCCGGTGTCATCATTGTATGGCCATACCCACATATTACCAGTCATGAGGATGTGAACTGACAAATTTTTAACCATAAAGCAAAATCCATGCAAAAAAAACTATCCCCCGTTTATCGCCAAGAACTATTTTGTCTGTTTGCAGTGTTTTAGTATTGATAAAAATTCTCGATTCATGTCGGTCATGAATGCGCGGATATGGAGGGGGGGGGGGGGGGGGGGGGGGGTCAGGCTCTGGGACCCCTCCCTGGAATCTGCAAATTATATACCATAATGATGTATAATTATATGGGGAAAAAATCATGTTATTATATATGTGCGCTAAGTAACGAGGGCATGAGAAATTGACCGAAAAGAAATTGCACATTCATTTATCGGGCAGGGAAACCGAAGATTATGTCAGTCTTGTCTCTGGCTAAGTGACATCCTATACCAGAAAACATCAGCACACGACGAAAAATTAGGTATTCATTTCCGGTGTCTTTTGTCTCCTGGGTATGTTAAAGATTAAATTGCAGTATATATGTTGTATAGATATAAAACACCCCCTCCCCTATATTTTGAGCTCTTTTGTTAATCATTGCTCCATATTGTTCCGATGGTTGGGATTAGCTGCGATAATGTAGCCCTCTTCGAATTTTAGCTCACCTTAATTGAAAGCTCAAGTAAGCTTTTCTAATCATTGATCAATCTAAAAATCTTCTTTTAGAACCATTCCACATACACCCCACCTTATCACTCTGGGTTTTTTTTTCTGATCTGGGATAGACACACACAATTTTTTTCTACTTACATTTTATAAATATGCTTTAAAGATTACCCAGATATGTTAATTTTCGTCTCTGTCACGTATTAATAAACATTACGTCATTAGGTGATTATAAGAGAAGGCATGCGACTCTTTCCACGTCGTCTGCCTCAGCTGATTTAAACTTCGCCTGATTTTTCACGCACAGTAAATCAAAATATTCGATTCTTTAAATTGGTTCTAAAGACATACTTCTTTACTTTCGTGTTCCCATTATAGTTTTAAAAGTCGCAGATATTAAATTACGTCAATCAAATCACTTACAATCGGAATCAATTTCGTTGCTGTGCATCAGCCGGCCCGGAAGTGGAGGAACAGATTAATTGATTGTATATGTTGTTTAACGTCAAACTTCAGAATTTTTCACTCATAAGGAGACGTCAGCATTGCCAGTGAAAGGCTGCAAAATTTAGAACTATGCTCGGCGCTCAGGTCCTTTGAGTAGAGAGGGTACTTTATCGTGCCACACATGCTGTGAAACGGGACCTCGAGTTTTGCGGTCTCATCTGAAGGACCGCCACATTTAGTCGCCTTTTACGACAACTAAGGGCCACTGAAGATCTATTCTAACCCGGACCCCCACGGTTCCTATTTTGTGATTATCTCCCCATTGAAGGGGAGATTACTTTTGGAGGAACTGAAGGGTAACGTGCCCTACAATGGGGCGATAATCACAAAATAGTGTGGGCCATTTAAAAATCTTCTCAAGAACCACTTGGCCAGAAAAGTTCAAATTCATAAGGAAGCTTTCTGAATTAGTGCATGGGGGGGGGGGGGGGGGGGGGGGTTAGGGGCACAATAGGGGATCAAAGTTTTATATGCGAAAGTATAGGAAAAAAATCTTTAAAAAAGGCAGTATAGCTCAATTTGCTAGTGCTTTTTAAAACACGTATCGATAAAATACTAAAACTCATAGCAATACTGACAATTCTGAACATTAGGAATGCATTAATTTGCTCTCAACTGCACTTTGAAGATCATCCCGAATTCAATGGTTTCTTCATTTTGACTCGAACATTTTACGTCATGTGATTCAGTACAACACACGTGTTGCGTAAAAAACTTATTTGAATAGCCCTTAAAGGGGTCCACTCTCGCTTCTCGAGTATGGGATTATTTCCTGCTTCCTATAATTAAGTAATTATAACTCATTATTATAAAAGGAAACCTTTCATGTCCCTATAACCAAATAATGTTGGTTTTTTTTTAAAACACGCCACGTGTTTTGATTAAAAATAGCACTTTCACTTTTAAAGCCCTGCGTGTGTCTCGTAGCTAGAGGGTCATAGTGATATCCCCACATAAATTCTAGTTTGCGTATGTGTTATATTTCGTTCTATTTTAACCATTTTCTCGCATAATCTTTCAAAATTCTGGGTTTAGCCCTTTTGCGCTTCCTCTCACTGGATTGTTTACCCTCCGTGCGCATTCGTCCAAAGACCGAAAGAGGAAGTCTCAATGTTGTTAAAAAGGGCCTTCAAAAGCTATTAATTTTTGTATTTAAACGAGAATTTTCAACTTTAGAAATGTGTTATTTTTGCAAAGTTTACAAATTGAACTATGCAACAAAATTAGAGAAAACTCTGGGAAAATTATCATTTGATGACTTTTGAGCAAAATAAGCTGTAGTGTCTCTTTAAATAAAAATATTCTAAAAAGAACTACTGAGTCAGAAAAGTTCAAGTTTACATGACATGGTGCAGATTCAATTTTGTTAAAATCATGGTCCAGGGGATAGAGTGATACCACAGTAGGGGATCAAAGTTTTATATGCAAATGTGTAGGGAAAATCTTTAATATGGGTCAAAGTGACTCATGTGAGCAATGTGGCCCGTTGGCCTCTTGTTTTATTTTTTTCTCCTTTTTTTTGGGGGGGGGGGGGGCTTCAACTCATCAAGATTTCCGTAATGGTGTAGATGTGAGCGTGATGTGAGCGTGATTCACTCCCGCAGCATTTCCGAACAAACTAATCATTTGCTGGTTTGAGACTCTGTTCTAACGTTTTTAATAATTTTGATATCTTCCAATTTGTGCGCCATATTTGATGTACTGAAGTTGAACTTCCGGTTGTCATGTTATTTGCATATGCCCATCAAATGTAATGTTAACATCAATGTACAAGTACAGAGGAGAAAGCGATTTTGCTGGTATTGGAAAGGTTTAAATTTGATATCAAGTTAACCAAGCATCCTGAGTGTATTGCAGGCAATACAAAGTCCCTTACCGGTAGGATAATTCAGTCATAAGTAGTTCAAGGGTAACGAAAATTAAACTTCATCCGTAACTATCCAAGACAAGGCCACATGTTAAATTTCAATTGTATATTTTCATCCAATTCGGAGAAAAGTTCGGAAAACTTATTCTTGCAATTTATCAAGGGCATAATTCAGTCAAGTGTAACGAAACTCAAACTTGATCTGTAACTATCCAATACAAAGCCATGTATAAAATTTCAGCTGAATATCATCCAATGCGGAGAAAAGTCCGTAAAACCTCAAGCGTTCATCAAGGGGCATAATTAAGTCAAAAGTAGGTCAAGCTCAATCTTGATCTGTAACTATTCAATACAAGGTCAGACGTGAAATTTCAATACCTTCATCTGCCGTGAAAAGTCTGGAAAACTGATTCGGAATGACAGACAGACGGATGGACATACAGATAGACAGACAAACCAAACAACAAAGTGTTGTTTTTTTTCTACCGCCATATGCCGCGGTTCAAGAACCCCCACTGCTACAGCCCTGAGCGCTAAGCATGGGTCTAAATTTGTGGAACTTCACCTACAGCTGGTGACGTCTCAGTATAAATTTCAATGGGCCGTAAAACAAACAATCAATCGAGTTGAACAACTACAGTCAATATGAAGGTGTTTTTCTGTAGATCTACCTACGAGATCTCGCGATAACAAGCATGGTGGAGCAGACGAAGACTTTTTCTTGTTGCACATGATGTTTAATGAAAACACCTTTATTAGACATCCCCAAGCGCAAAGAGTACTCTTGTCAGCGTAAACAGCATTAAAGACAAATCCACGAAGCTTGTTATAGGTTATTCATGAAATTATTTTGCACCATTAGAAGGTCCTGTGGAATTGTTATTGTAGCCCTCTCTCGAAAAAGTCAGGAAAAAAATCGGAGAGGGCTATATTATTGCAGCTAGGTTAGGACTTTTCTCGGGAAAGTTCCCCTCTCTCTCTCTCTCTCTCTCTCTCTCTCTCCGCTCCTTCCCCGCCCTTGAACAAGTCTGATTCAGCGCTTGTTGATATCGTGATTGTTTCTTCACTCAAATTTCCAGTTTTATTTAGAACACAAATGTTTGGCATTGTCTGAAGCGGATTATTTAATTTGGGTAGTTTTTCATCTGTCATGGGACTCGTTTTAAGTTGATTGCCTTAGAAAATACGATGGACATACGACGTGTAGCTGAATTTCATCAAATGCAAGGAAAGACTGAGACCATTGAATTTTAGTAATGATTAAAAGTATATATACTTTCCTCTTGTGCATTATTACAAAAATCGTAAATCAGCCATTGATGATTTTCAATTTCAGATTTGAAAAACAATCTCAGTGGAAGTTTTCAAAGTCAAGAGGAGCTGATTATTTAAAAACGCATTTACAGGAGCCGGGCGGGTATTTAGGACATACCTTTTCAAACTGCAAGGATTTCAACGACTGTATGCAAAGCGCAAACAAAACCAAAATGGGGAATACCTCCCCTTAACTATACATGTATAATTTTAATACCCTAAAATATATATAGTACAAAGATTCTAATATTTTTTTTAACCCTTTGTTACGCTGTATCGACGATAAAAGAATTAAGACCAATAATTTCAAGTGTTGGATTGCTCTAGTTTGCAACCATTGCCTCAATTATATTTTCAAATTAGATAATCGTACGGATGTGAAAGGGTACTTTGGCCTTGGGGTGTATCATGAATACATGCACCGTCCCTGTATATGAAGCTGCATGGATAGGTCCGATCTTGTATTTTGTCAAAATTGCAAATTCCTGTGTAAATTTACTCTTCTTCCTTGTTTTAATTTTTACGGGTCATTATTTAAAAATAATTTTTCATGTTACTTGTATTGTTTGCCTCTCTAAATATAAATATTAAAAATGACACGAAATTGCTTGCAAAGAGTTTTGTTTATATCTGAGATTAACATAGCTAATAACGAGAGGAAGAGTATATAATGATACAACTTGATGGAAGAAATCTGAAACAGACTTAAACGGAAGTTGGTCGTGAGTACATCCACAGCGCCAGACCTAGAATTCCGATGTTGTGTTCTCTGCTTTCTACAAACTGTTCACGTCTGCAAAAATTAAATCACAATATTGAGGACGAAAATAAAGTACATTTAAAAAAGGACATTACAAAACCAGTCGGTATCATTCTAATTAAAGATGAATTTCTACATATGTTCCTGAGACAAGGAGGGAAGAAGCACACGCGGCTAAAGATCTAATTCTGATTTGTAGACTGGGTTGCTGTATGTGTATGTCATCACGTAAGCCCAATGATTCAGTACTGCATCTTCAGCATAAAGGGGGGCCTCCGTGGCCGAGTGGTTAGAGCATCGGGCTCAAAATCACAAAGTCTCTCACCTCTGTCGGCGCGTGTTCGAATCTCGGCCGCGGCGTTATGTGAGCAAGTTTGCCAGTTTACTTGCGGAAGGTCGGTGGTCTCTTCCCAGGTACATTGTATCTGGGTTCTCTCCTCCACCAACAAAAACTGGACGCCACCAGATAGCTGAAAAATTGTTGAGTGTGGCGGAAAGCAATAAATAATCAATCAATCAGCATAAAGGATTGATTGATTGTTCTTTTCCGCCACACTCAAAAATTTTTCGGTTATCTGGTGGCGTCCAGGTTTTATTGGTGGAGGAGAGAACCCTGGTACAATGTACCCGGGAAGAGACCACCGACCTTCCGAAAGTAAAGTGGCAAACTTTCTCACATATATCGGCACGAGCGAGATTCGAACCCGCGCCGACTAGAGGTGAGAGGCCGTGTGATTTTGAACGCGATGCTCTAACCACTCGGCCACGGAGCCCCCAGCACTATTTCATGCAAACTTAGAGACTTTCTTCTTACAATCTGTCTCTGTTTCATTAGGTACTCTAATCACAGGCACCCGATGTGTTGATATCATGTCTACACTTATGTACATACCTTCTCTCTACTCAATGAAAAACTGAAAGCTTTTTGAAATGCCTCAAAAGTGGCCATTTCAAAAGCTTACGAAAAAGGAGAAACTGATTTATGAAGGTGAACAGCGGGGAAGTTACATATTTTTGGAGACATTATTGGTTCTGTATTTTTTCATGCATACAAGAACTACACACTCTCGTCACACTTGTGGTGCTTGCGACACGGATGACATTGATGGTTGTGCTTTGCGAGGTATAGAGGTGGTATTCATTGTGTGATATACAATGCAGGAAGAACGAACAGAATTTACAATCATATCGCTACCTTGTTCTATCTTTCACATCCGGAGCGGCTTTTTCGATTTGTTTGGTCCCCTTAAAGAGAAATTGTAATTTGAAAATAGACTCTGAACATTGTATGTATACACGTACAATTTCGATAGCGACAATATTGGCAGACGAAACTTTGTGATCTGTGTCAGCTACTTTTGTGCTTACCTTGATATATTCGTCAGAATAAGTGACGCATCTGTATCCATTCATCGTACGGGACAATCGTTTGGGTGAGGTTTGGATTCTTGGAGCAGTCTGATTACTAATGACATTTTCAGTCACGATTTTGTCCAAATTCTCGACAGGAACATCATTATGTGATTTATGTGCTCTCGATTGCTGATAACGTCGTCTAAGCCCTCGCTGTCTGCTTCGTTTTTGAGGGAGGCGTCTTCTGTTTCTTTTTGTTGAAACATACAAATGCTTTGAAAAATTATTTTTCGTAATATCGTTTAAAAAAAGGATTTCAGTAGTTACTACCCGGGCGATAGCCGTGGTGGGCGTGTTATTTTTGCTGTTGGACGTGATTCGGCGCCTCAACTCTTGCCTTCGGTTCGATGAGCGAAGTTTTGTAACTGACGAAATCTTGGGTAATATCTTACGATTTCCCCATTTACCCCGCCTGTCTCTACGATTCTGATTCATTTTCCTTGAAATATTCCTTCGCAATTTCCTTTGTTGATGCAAATGCCCTCTGTTTCTTCTTACAAACAGCGATGCATTTCTTCTGCTGTTTCTCACACGATTCGCAGTCCGTCTTCGTTTTTCTCCATGTCTTCCGGTCAGACGAACTGTCCGTCTTCCGGTACTATATGTATGTCTTCTTTCCCTTTTTGTTTGGAATCGTCCTCTACTACCTGTCTTCTGTGATGCCCTCCATCGTCCTGATGTTCTTCCTCGGCGATTTTCCATATGTTGCAAACGAACAAGAAGACGTGATCGTCGTATTCGCCCGGGCTTATTAACAGTAGAACCTTTTTCTCTAGACGCAATACCAAGTCTTTGAGATGTTTTACATTGACGAATTCTTCTTCCTGAATTCTTAATTTCGGCACGACGCCTCCTTCTTTTTCGAACTGAACTCAAATTCTCTCTGGAGTTATTCTTTCGTCTCAATTTTATCGAATTTCTTCTTTTATGAATTGTCAGCGTTGGAATGGAGGAAGGAACATTTGTCGTTTTCCGACTCATCCTCGAAATGTCAAAAGACTGGGGACATACGAAATTTTCAGTCAATAGAGATTGTAGGGAATGGTTACCTAAACCTGCTTTTCTAATTAATCCAGAATTATTCTGAGTTCCTTCGGCAAACTCGGTATCTGCCAACTGCCGTCTGCGTCTGTTAGATGTCTTCTGTTGTATAGAATTGTTCGTACTAGTACACGTGTATTTACCCAAATGTGATTGTTGGAGTTCTTCAAGACTCAAATTTATCCTGGAGCTAAGCATTTCCCCTAGCGAAGTGTTGTGTGAGCTGCGGAGACTAGGTCTTCCATACAGAACGCACCTCTGTACAGAATTTCTCTCATGCTGTTGACAACTTCTGGCAGACAAAATGAAAAGAAAAACAGGGAACATCCGAGGCATCTTTGTCAAGCTGCACAGAGAGAATAGAAGGAGAAAGTTCAAGAATTAATCAACAGCTAGGAAATATATTTAACGTGGTATACATATATCCATGTCATTTTACGAATAAATTTTGAAATTTTATTAGAGTCACATTACTGGTCGCTCTCTCTCTCTCTCTCTCTCTCTCTCTCTCTCTCTCTCTCTCTCTCTCTCTCTCTCTCTCAAATGAATACTAACACTTTGACCAATATTATAGGCAAAACTTGTGAATTTAATGACATAAATTACTTCACAAGTTTTGATACAGCTAACCTGGGATTCGTTTTGTACCTCGGCCATCTTGCTGCTAGAGAGAATCTCAATCCCTTGGGGTATCAATCCTTGAAGTACTAAAGGTATAGATCGTAAACCACTAAAGGTATAGTTCAACCAATAGATGCATAAATTATTAAACCCCTAAATATATAACTGTCCAAACCACTAACGATGAAATCCATAAAAACTATTAAAGATAAAAATCATTAAATTTGATCATTAAATCATCAGCCTTTGATTAGCGCTAACGGTAGTAACAGTGAGGGGTATTTAATGTGTCAACACCTGCCACACCACGGGAACTACGTTTTAAAGGTCATTTGCGAAAGACCCGTGATTCTCACTTCTAAATGCCGAGCGTTTGGCGAAGGAGTAACCACTACCCATATGTACGTCACAATTCTTAATTTCGATGCGGCCATGGCACTAGCGGGGCTCTAACTCGCAACCTCGCGGTTACGAAACATACCCCCTACCACTGAGCTACTGCGACCGGTAACAAGTAATGGTATAAATCCTTAAGCCAGTAAGGGTATGAAAAGGTGAAGATAACGAACAGTGATCAATCTCATAATTCTTATAACGAATACAGAATAGAGAGTTGGGCAAACAAAAAACTAAAGGTGGGATCAGGTGCTTTGGAGGAGTAAGCATCCCCCATCAATCTGTTACACCCGCCATGAGCCCTATACTTTGATCGGAGAAATTCTTAGTCAAAATCAGTGTACCAAGAAAGGTCTAACAGCTGGTTTGAAACACATCAGAAAACATCTGACTCAGTGACAGGTTGTACTGGCAAACCAGATCATTATCATGACCATAGAATTTGCGAATCGCTGACTTTTGAAATCCCTGTAACATCAACTTGTTTGTCAGTAGCCTACCTCGATTTAAAAACCGAATAAGCACAGAACAAGCTCTTGAGTATCGAATCAGCTGGGACAAAGCCTGTAACAACAGTGCCTTTGTTTGTAAGGTTTATTATTACAACTGCATTGTAATGAATTTGGTATTAATTCCACATTTAGTAATCGCACTTATACTCCAACTACCCTTTCAAACATGGAATTCTTCAAAATCGAGCTTCCGTTTTAAGCAAATTTGATATCCCAGTCAGTGGAGTGGATGGCTATGAGTTACTGTACCTATACTGGATTTAAAAACTCCACAAAACCCTTACAAAGATTCTATACGTTGGTGGATCCAGTAAATGTTCTACCAAGTCCCAATCTTTGCTCCCACGACATATTAGCTGCTGTGAGATACTTCAAACGTACCACATATGTGAGTAGGCTACTGTCAAACAAAATCTAAGCATTTTGCGGATGAAGGGATGATTATTGTGGATCATCAGCGCACCCAGTAGCAGATCTAGAATGTTACAATGGTGGGAATTATATTGGACGTGACATCATAACGAATTTACGTCACAATGTAATGCTCATATGAGCATTATGACGTCCCAAATTCTCTCTTACCATGCAATCAAGCAATACTGCTAGCATGAGCATTGGGATATTGTATAAAAATGAAAAATCGGGAACCATTTCAATATCAGACCCATGACACCACTTTCAAAACTACAGATGATGGTATCAACCTGAAAACTGACTTTTTTCCCATAAAAAGATCAAACCTTTAAAGCAGCCAGTGCGGTGGTACATTTATTTTTGTCAGCATGGGCTGACGATGAGTATTTCCAGGACTAACTTCAAAAGAATTAAACCACCAGATGTATACTGGAAAACGACACAGGGAGTAGTAAGACAGCGCCAGGTGAAAGAGGGAACAGCGCCGGGAGGCGGGACAGTTCCCACACTGGATCAGAGACATAGCAGTGAGGTTGTGACAGACATTTGGATTCACGCGAGATCTCACAAAAAGAACTAACCGTTTAAACACCAGATCTGGAGGATAAGAGTGCGGCAGTAGAAACAAATGCTCTGGACATTTCAGACGAGGTCTATCATGACGAGAAGAGAAATGATTGGCTGGAGGAACATAGAGTTCTAATGAACTCTGTTTTGGAAGAGTTGAAGCGCACAACTGTCACAATCAAAGCACTCAAACCAGAGGAGCCCAAGTACAAGGTTTTATGCACTACGGGTCTTTCTCCTGTTGAGGAACCGGTCCTTAGGGTGACGACACGGAGAACCTCACGGAAAACACGCATTCTGAGGTCCTTCGTGATTAAACGACAGAGTTAGCGCTGAAGGATGAATGCGACTATAAGGCATTTTAGTGTGATCCATGGTAGCTTCATGTTACTGATTTTAAACACGGAATAAATTTTGTTATAAAATCTTACATGTCTTATTGTAGTTATATTCTATTCGTATTGTGAAAGTATTGTTGAGAGTATTGATGTACTGTATAAACGGGATTTTTTAGGTGAGGATTTAATCTAATTTTGGCATTATTAGCGAGGGTGACGAGATCGTTAAAATTGAATATCGCTAACAATTTATTCCCTATCGTAGATAATAGTTATCTTCCTTGGAATTATAAAGTCGCTAAAATTAAGTCTCATTAAATATATGTACACCCATTCAAGCGCGGATCCAGAGGGGTGTGGGATCTGGACCCCCCCCCCCCCCCCCCCCCCCCACGGAATTTCCAACTGAAAGAAAATATAGTCGTCTTTCACCCTAGCATCGTATTTAATATTGCCTCATCAACCCTTTCCATCGACTTTATTCCATCACTGGGGACGTTCAAAATTCAAGGTCATAATATAGTATGGAAATTACCGTACCGCTTACTATATATATATATATATATATATATATATATATATATTATTTGATAATGGGAGACTAAAATATAATCATTAATTTTGGGTGCAGATTTCGCATAGTCTACTATCTGTAAAAAGGTGGAAATTTCGGACCCTTCGCCCTGGAACCAGGTCCCAGATCCCCGGCCTTTTGACCTCCCCCCCTCCCCTCGATGAAAAAAGCTGGATCCGCGCATGGCATTTTTATGGGAAAATCGCTATAATTTTCGGACACATTCCACTCCTCTTTCCTTCGTTCTCCTCCTCTATCACTCTTCTTTCCTTCATTCTGCCCATTTCTATTTCTCACGCTCTTCTTTCCTTCATTCTGCCCCTCTTTCTATCTCTCCCTTTAGTTTTTCTCTACTCTTTCCCATACCGGTATTGATATTATAAAAGATACTGAGAAAAATCTATCATCCACTTTTTAAGGACTTGAGTCGCTTGAATTTTCAGTATTTTTGACAGTCTGATAAACTATACGGGATGCATCAGTTCAAATAACCCGACCAAGCCTTGTATAGTTTTATAATGATTAAAAAAGGATTGCTAGATGAAATATTAAAAAATAAGTATGTTTGTAAAATGCTATTATTAGAGGAAGAAAAACCCATTCACTCCACCAAGATTCGGTCCCGTGATCGAGGGTTCAAAGGTTGCGCGTTATATACAAAAACCATTTAGTCGCCGTAATGATAGGAGGGCATTCAAATCTACGACTCCGTTCTTTAAAACTGCCCTCACACATACCTCGCGACCTTACTGCGACCTTGCTACGACCCAGGAGGCAGCACAGTCGCCATGGACGCAGCAGGGACGCAGCGAGGTCGTAGCGAGGAACCCAAGGACGCACAAGGTCGCAGACCGTCGGCGACTATTTTGAACATGCACAAAACAGTCGCAGAAACTCTGCGTTCTTGCTGAGTCCTGGTTAGGTCGTATTGAGGACATAGAGGAAACGTACTGAACACAAGACTGCAGAGCCCCGGACCGTCTGCGAGAGAAATTTGGAAATTTGAAAGAAAACCAAACGATTTTCGAAAGAAAAATGCTATTTTACTAGTTTTCAGGTCGCAGTAAGGTCGTGGTTTATGTGTGAGGGCAGCTTAAGCGACAAATTAAAATGACCAATTTCTTGGAATTTACACTAGCGTACGTCTTCGAAATCGACAATTTTATTTTATATGAAGAAACAATACTCAAGTAAAATAATAGTTTGCTATGCTTTTAAAATGCAGTCTCTCTCTCTCTCTCCCCAAATCATTGGGATATCCCTCCGTTTAATTCTCAAAATCAACAACAAATAAGAGAGAGAGAGAGAGAGAGTTACGCATGCATTGCTAGCAGATAAGCTTTTGCATAGGTCTAAATATATTTCGACTTAAAAATGCAATACAGCCAGGGAAAATAATACAAGACGTAAAAACTCATTGTTTCTGCATGGTAGTGTAAAAAACTATTTCTGAAAAAAGAAAGAAGAGAAAAGACTTGACTACAAAATTTAAGATTGACTAAAAGCTGCAATGCTTTATTATAATGTAAAATACTACACCCGCCTTACCTGCAGTTCTAGTCCCTCTATTCTGCTGCGAAAATCCACTTGTGTGTGTATATATATAGTCATCCCCCAAAAAGTCCTCCTCGTCATTATAACGGCGCTGCCGGGGCGTGCGCAGAGTCTCTCTAGCGTGTGATTGCAGCCAGATTTCATTTCAGTCTCATTTTGTTGTAAATTACATTATTTTCACGACTGGGTGACACTTACGGATTTGTTACGAGTCTAAATCATCTAAATTGGGGAAAGGAAGACATTTGTCGATTTGTCTAACAGATGGTATTCAGCATCTTTGAAAATCCCTTTGGGCAAATACATACGGAAGCAAGATAGATTGATGCAGCTAGAAATTTGTATCGTGTTTAAAAATATAAAATAAAAACCCTGCACATTTCCAGACATTTAATCAGTTCAGCGAATTTCACGTGAATGTTGTAATCTGTTTTGGATATTCTTATATAAAATTTGAAAATATTGCAAGCAATCCTAAGTATCGTAGGTAATATGCTATGATTGATAACTTTAAGGAAATGACTACGCAAAGTAGACGGGACTACGCACAGTAGACGGGACTACGTACAATAGACGGGACTAAGCACAGTAGACGGGACTACACACAGTAGACGGGGCTACGTACAATAGACGGGACTACGCACAGTAGACGGGACTACGCACCGCACAGTAGAAGGGACTACGTACAGTAAATGGGACTATATGCAATACAGTGACTATTTTATATTTGGAGATAGAACTATAAACCATGTTTCGAGACAATAATCAACTATAACAAATTCTTATTATAGTCATTAATTAATACCGACATAAATGAAATAATTATGTAATATCATATTTAATATAATATCATATTTAATACAATATATATATATATATATATATATATATATATATATATATATATATATATATAGAGAGAGAGAGAGAGAGAGAGAGAGAGAGAGAGAGAGAGAGAACTTGGAAATGGAAGACATATATATATATATATATATATATATATATATATATATATATATATATATATGAGAGAGAGAGAGAGAGAGAGAGAGAGAGAGAGAGTATACAATGAGGACAATTTTTGATTATTTAACCTGCGTTGTGAAGACAGAGAGTGCTGTGAGAACAAAAATTTGGTTCTTCAGTTATGTACCCTAAATATGACCTACAAAATATGAAAGATATTCACTGGTCTTAACTGCCCATTGGTCAGGGCGTTCGCTTCATAACAAAGGTTCGATCCCGGCGCCACCTCAATTTTTTAAAAGATGTTTACCATACATGTAGGTAGTTGCTGTTCCTTCGTCAAGCGCCGGTATCAAGGGAGAGGAATCACTGCTCTTTGGGATATGACCTCAACCCCCCCCCCCAAAAAAAAAACAAAACGAAACTTCCATGACGCGGTAATATAGAGGCCTATTAGTACCATGTAAAAATAAAACAAATTCCATTATCTTGTAATTATGAGAAAAGATCCCATAATTACGAGAAATTATACGTATATAAGAAGAATACCTATAATTTTGGTTCCGGTGTATAATTTACGTTCCGACCCACGTAGGTTTGGTTGCGGCTATAATTTTGTTTCCGCATTTATCCTTAAAACTTCTGAAATATGAAATGTTTACACACATTTCATATGGGTTTTGTTTCTACAATGACTAAGACTTATATCTTTGGAGTCGGACTTGTGCATTAATTCTGTTTTCAAAAACCAAAACTTGTCAGATCGACATGTATAAATATTCTTGTTTATTACGGAGGTTTGATCTCCAATTCAATGAACAATATGCGAGACCGTCCTGCTTTTGTAAAAACAGGTGTGACAATTGTATACAGACAACTGTTAAATGACTCTTCCTACCGTCGAGAATATGTACCGACACAAACCCTTACCATTATCATCTGTACCGGCGACAATATGTACCGACACAAACCCTCGCCATTATCATCTGTGCCGGCGACAATATGTACCGACACAAACACTCACCATTATCATCTGTGCCGGAGACAACATGTACCGACACAAACCCTCACCATTATTTAATGTACGGCGGCAATATGTATCGACACAAACCCTCACCATTATCATCTGTACCGGCGACAATATGTACCGACACAAACCCTCACCATTATCATCTGTACGTCGACAATATGTATCGACACAAACCCTCGCCATTATCATCTGTACCGGCGACAATATGTACCGACACAAACCCTCACCATTATCATCTGTACGGCGACAATATGTACCGACACAAACCCTCAACATTATCATCTGTACCGGCGACAATATGTACCGACACAAACCCTTACCATTATCATCTGTACCGGCGACAATATGTACCAACACAAACCCTCACCTTTATCAACTGTACCGGCGACAATATATACCGACAAAAACATTCACCATTATCAAATGTACTACAGCGACAATATGTACTGACACAAACCTTTACCATTATCATCTGTACCGGCGACAACATGTACCGACACAAAACCTCGCCATTATCTAATGTACGGCGGCAATATGTATCGACACAAACCCTTACCATTATCATCTGTACGGCGACAATATGTACCGACACAAACACTCACCATTATCATCTGTACCGGTGACAATATATACCGACACAAAGCCTCACCATTATCTAATGTACCGGCGACAATATGTACCGACACAAACCGTCACCATTATCATCTGTACCGGCGACAATATGTACCGATAGAAACCCTCATCATTATCGTCTGTACGGCGACAATATGTACCGACAGAAACCCTCATCATTATCATATGCACGAGGACAACATATACCGACACAAACCCTCAACATTATCAACTGTACCGGCGACATGTACCAACACAAACCCTTACCATTATCATCTGTACGGCGACAATATGTTCCGACACAAACCCTCACCATGATTTAATGTACGGTGACAATATGTACCAACACAAACCCTTCTCATTATTATCTATACCGGCGACAATATGTACCGACACAAACCCTCGCCATTATCATCTGTGCCGGCGACAATATGTACCGACACAAACACTCACCATTATCATCTGTGCCGGAGACAACATGTACCGACACAAACCCTCACCATTATCATCTGTAACGGTGACAATATATACCGACACAAAGCCTCACCATTATCTAATGTACCGGCGACAATATGTACCGACACAAACCGTCACCATTATCATCTGTACCGGCGACAATATGTACCGATAGAAACCCTCATCATTATCGTCTGTACGGCGACAATATGTACCGACAGAAACCCTCATCATTATCATATGCACGAGGACAACATATACCGACACAAACCCTCAACATTATCAACTGTACCGGCGACATGTACCGACACAAACCCTTACCATTATCATCTGTACGGCGACAATATGTTCCGACACAAACCCTCACCATGATTTAATGTACGGTGACAATATGTACCAACACAAACCCTTACCATTATCTAATGCATCGGTGAAAACATGTACGACACAAACCCTTCTCATTATTATCTATACCGGAGACAATATGTATCGACACAAACCCTTCTCATTATTATCTATACCGGCGACAATATGTACCGACACAAACCCTTCTCATTGTTATCTATACCGGCGACAATATGTACCGACACAAACCCTTCTCATTGTTATCTATACCGGCGACAATATGTACCGACACAAACCCTTCTCATTGTTATCTATACCGGCGACAATATGTACCGACACAAACCCTTCTCATTGTTATCTATACCGGCGACGATATGTACCGACACAAACCCTTCTCATTATTATCTGTACCGGCGACAATATGTACCGACACAAACCCTTCTCATTATTATCTATACCGGCGACAATATGTACCGACACAAACCCTTCTCATTATTATCTATACCGGCGACAATATGTACCGACACAAACCCTTCTCATTATTATCTGTACCGGCGACAATATGTACCGACACAAACCCTTCTCATTATTATCTGTACCGGCGACAATATGTACCGACACAAACCCTTCTCATTATTATCTGTACCGGCGACAATATGTACCGACACAAACCCTTCTCATTATTATCTATACCGGCGACAATATGTACCGACACAAACCCTTCTCATTATTATCTGTACCGGCGACAATATGTACCGACACAAACCCTCATTATTATCATCTGTACATGTATTGCATCAGGTGCTGATCCACATTAATCTCGAGTCTGGATGAAATGTATTGAAATAAGTAAATAAGTTTGGACACACACACACAACAAACAAATCTGACCACACACACACACCAAACAAATCTGACTACACACACATTCCAAACAAATCTGACTACACATACACCAAACAAATCTGACCACACACACCACAAACACACCTGACTACACACACACAGACAAAACAAACAAATCTGACTATACACACATATGTATGCAGTTGTTTTCTATTTTATTGATCAACGCCATCGTACATCTCTAACGCTCGCTGAAAGTTGCGATTACATCTATTTGAGTACTTCTGCTAGATGTTTTTCTATCAGCAATGCCCGAAAATCCGCCATTATCTGGTTTATTATTACACAGGACATGAAATATTCCATCATTTTTCCTCTTTTGCGACTTTCCTGGAAGCCTTGTGTCAAAAGCCTGAAGTTATAAACCTTCTAAACTAATTAATTTTAAATTGAAATAAACTCTCTCTCTCAGAGCTGAAAACCTGAAAATACGTGTTATTTCTGAGATATCTTATTTCGGGGAGGGGATGGGGAGTTGTTAAGCCTAAACAAGACAGTGACATAATGAAATTATCAATGAATTCTCTTCATACTTGATAAATACTTAGCTTAGAAACCCTCCACAAATGTGTCCTAGTCATGTTCTTGAAACTGAAGGGAATTAAGGCATGGAAGAGATTACTCTCTAGAAAAGGAGTAAAAAAAATCATGTTTCATGTTAAACTTGGGGGGGGGGGGGGGGGGGGGGGTGTTAGACAAATATAATCAAGAATTTATGAAAATTTACTTCATGTCAAACTTAATTTTCACTATTGTTACAGACATATCTATCTGATCTTACCAAGAAACATCTCATTTTTTTTTCTTCCAAACATATTAAATGAAATATTTTATGACCTTAATATGTCATGGGAATACGAATCACTCAAGCTTACCTCAAAGTTAAACTAGGGTGATATTTGACTCCTTGTTCTCGCAAAATAATAACTATCAAACCCATCATATATATTCAAACCATATCTTCAATTCTTATCGATATCTGCGAATTCAATTCTTATCGATATCTGCAAATTCAATTCTGATCAATATTTCAAGAATTCCAAATAACCACACAAATCAAATTTATTCTGAATTTACTGGGTTTCAGAGCAGTATCACTACAGAGTTCTTCGCGTAGCTCGTACCTGTCACACTGTTTGAAACGTAGCGGAATCATGCGAGGATTGCCGATTGATTACGTCACAACCTACTACGAGATGTGATGTAGTTTATTAGGATATGATGTCATAGCTAGTAAAACGATGTTAGCCCCTGTTGTGGAGTCTCCGATTTAATGCATTTTAATCACGTGATCACTGATCTGTGTTTCCTTAAGTTGAAATTTCCATTTTTTATTTTTATTTTTTTTTTAAAATTTACTTTGTTATTCTACGGAAATGCACACACTATTCTGTCACAAAATGCTGGAAATGTACAGCAGTTTTTAACATCTCAACATCTGATAAAATAGCTTAATACTGGAGATAATAATATCGCAACAAAAATGTTAAGCATGTAAGGTATATTGCAATTTTGAGAGTGGGAATGAATTTGCCAACACATTTAACATCTCATGATTATTTATTCTATTTTTTGTTAATTACAGATTAGTGAATGATCAGTTACATACATATTTACATATCAAGCACCTACATACAACATATCTACAAGTTTTCAACGTAAAATTTATTTTGAAAAAGCTATGACTTATTCACTTATAATTAATATCACTGGCAGAAAATACATACTGATTTTATGCGTAATTTAAGACTCATTCACAACCACAAAAAATAAATTATTCCTGTTTGTGAGTACACCATTATCTTCGTCTTTCAAATTCTTTCCTGATCCACTCCGAATCTTGATAAAATCTCGGGTCTCCTAACTGTAGGGCTGTCCGTTTATAAAAGTAATAATACAGAACAGCACCTGGAGAAAAACAAAATCTTATTATATCATTCATATATATATATTTCAATCAGGATTCCAATAATTAGTTCATAACAATGTGAGTTTCTTATATTATTATAATCAGGATCCACTATCACTAGGAATATACTCTGTGAGACTCTCTGTAATCATTATAAACAAGATTCACTATACTAAGGTCTGTAATCATTTTAGCTAGAATTTTCCGTAACTGCTGAGATACATATTCCAAATGAGTTTTATTGTAACTGCTGAGAAACATATTCCAAATGAGTTTTACTGTAACTGCTGAGATACATATTCCAAATGAGTTTTATTGTAACTGCTGAGATACATATTCCAAATGAGTTTTACTGTAACAGCTGAGATACATATTCCAAATGAGTTTTACTGTAACTGCTGAGAAACATATTCCAAATGAGTTTTATTGTAACTGCTGAGATACATACTCCAAATGAGTTTTATTGTATTCATTATAAGCAGGCATCACTGCCAAAGTAAATGACAAATTTTGTCATGTATTAGTGAGATCCTGCTTTACAGTATTAAGTGTAACAAATATTATGAAATCGGACTTACCGGTTCTCTGTATAACAAAGAGAGGTATAAATCCAGGGGTTTCCCAGATATAGAGATTTGGCTCATCCCACCTCAAGGTCTGAAATCAGAGATTCATGAGCTGTAAGTATTCCCCAAACCAAAACAGGAAGGCGTTTTTACCAACATGATAAGTCAAGTACACAATTTATCATGCCATAGGAAATATCTGGACTTGTGACTTAACAAGATGCACAGTTGGGGTATAGCAATGTCTGACTTTATACTCTATAATTTGTTACATTTTCCTTGTGATATCAATGTGATTAGTGTTTTGGAATTGGGATGTTACAATAACGTTACCTGTATTTGCTCATTAGTAACATCAGTGACAATTTTCCGTTGCAAAGTTTATATAATTACTTACAGTGTGTTGTGCTTAGGAATGCCAGATCAAAAATTTTTTTTCATAGCTATGATTACAAAGACATTGACAATATATGTCTACAAGCATTCTTCAACACTTATAAGAACTTTATCTAAAGGTCAACGTTCCAAATAAAGACCAGTGTAACTAGCATGAATGAGAACAAAATCAACATAAATGTACCATTTCCCACACATGAAGGCCAACATTCAGTCCAAAGTAGATAAATGTAATTCCAATGGCAACCTTGAACTTGTCTATGAGGATATTGACGAGACCGGCTTGGAAGATGTATGTGTTGAAGAAAAGGAGAAACACTACTATCACTGCAAATAAGATACACACGTCCTGTATCCTGAAAAGATCAGTCAGAGTGTAAGTCATTATCAATCTCTTACAAACACTACAAACATATTATCATTATCAATCTCTTACAAACACTACATATTATCATTATCAATCTCTTACAAACACTACAAACATATTATCATTGTAAATCTCTTACAAACACTACAAACATATTATCATTATCAATCATTTACAAACACTACAAACATATTATCATTATCAATCTCTTACAACACTACAAACATATTATCATTGTAAATCTCTTACAAACACTACAAACATATTATCATTATCAATCATTTACAAACACTACAAACATATTATCATTGTAAATCTCTTACAAACACTACAAACATATTATCATTGTAAATCTCTTACAAACACTACAAACATATTATCATTGTAAATCTCTTACAAACACTACAAACATATTATCAATCTGTTACAAACACTACAAACATATTATCATTTTGTGAATCTCCTGGTATTATAGAGTGCCTTCTTTACTACTTTAAATCAATGTGGAAGTTTGGGTGACTCCAACTTCTTTTAATAAACTTTCATTTCATTCAGAAAAAGCGAGATAAAATTTAACAATATTCCATAAATGATTTCACAGAAAATTCATAGTTTACGTATAAGGTCTAAAATAAAATTGGCTTTTTTTAAAAACAGATTGTTCAGGCGATTATTGAATAAACATTGTTCTAGAGTTTTCACTTGTAAAATTTACTTTATAGGCAATTTATTTAAGTAATAGTGCTAATTTTGACCAATGTTTTACGATATAATCTAACTTGGTGCAGTTTACTCTTTATAATCTGAGAAGTGCCTATAACGTATAATTCTGAGATAGTGATCAGCATTACAATCGATACGACGTGATGTCATGTAATACATTTCGCAAGACAAAACATATTTTTGTGCTGTGATAGGCAGATCAAGCAAATACCCTCTCCCCCTCTCCTCCCCTCCCGAGTAAAATTATTTTTTAAAATGAAATTTGCAAATACTTGATATACCATTATTTGCATATGATATCGTTGTATCAGAGTTTGTATAGAATTTTGGCCATTAGTGTTTTGTGTAACATTAATTGTAAGAAAATATAATTATATACATCTAGTTTGACAAGAAAAAAAAATGTGTATAAACAAAAAGTATTTTATTGTGCACATTTATTTCCATTGATTTTCAATTCATAGAAGCCTAACAACTTAACTGTGCTATAATTGAAAAAAAGTAGTGCCGTCTTGGTTGTAATGGGGTTGTGTCCCTACACTAAATTACAAAACACAATATAAGCTCAATTTTTGCAGCATGCTCAGCCAATAAAATTGTGTGTTACAAGTAAAATTTAATCAATTTGTTAGCAGGGTTCCACGCTAATGTTAGTCCGGTAGCCCGAGGCTAGTAAATTTTGTGTCGGACTATCTAAATATTATTTTTAAGTAGTCTGGTGGACTATTAAAACTCTGTACAATAAAATAATTGTTGAAGTCCTTTCTACTTTCATGTACACTTTCTAACAAAATTTTCATTTCTATTGTAAATTGTTGTAAATATTGGACTAATCTTTGACAGAGCTATCTAATTTGAACATAACCGTGTCACTATACTGCACGTAGAACCATTCATGATACATAATACTATTATTCAAGAATATGGTGGTTTAATGTGAGAATCAGTAAAAATAGAGGCTAAATGGTCACCAAATTTTCATCTAATTGTCTCAAAATTTACTAGAAATGCAAGATTTTGCATCTAGATTTTAAAAGATTTCCTATGGAGGACACTGGAACCACCATCCCGCACTCTTCTCTCACCCCCCCCCCCCCCCAATCGCCTAACAACTCGGCTGTCTGCCTTTAGCAGCCGAACTATTCACCAATCAGCAGGACTAGTACATTGTAGAATCTACTAGTCCTTTTGACTAGTACAGTGAAAAACGTAGTGTCAAACACTGGTTATCTAGTGTGACTAAGGTGAATTTAAATTCTGCAATTTTAAAGTATTATTGCAAAAATTATAATTGAAGCCCTGAAAATTACTTACACATAAAGCACTAATAAGATAACATTTTCAAATCTCAGCATTTCAATGAAAGTGTTCATAAACAGATCCACCAGCAGAAGGAGGTACTGAATAAACAGTATAGGACGGTATCGCTCCACCAACATCCTGATTCTCTACGACATCAAGTCTGAAAATAGAATCCATATAAAATCAAAAAACAGTATAGGACAGTATCGCGCCACCAACATCCTGATTCTCTACGACATCAAGTCTGAAAAAAGAATCCATATTAAATCAAAAAATTATCAATAAACTGACCTAATCTAAAGAATAAACTGGGCAAATTGGCCATTGATTTAGTTTATTGAGTGAAATGTCCAGATTTTAAGACTCTTTAATGATGCTACGAGTTTTAGCAACATAAATATTCAACAAAGACTTCTACTTCTATGAGATGAGTGATCACATTCAGCATGTTAAAGATTTCATGATATACTTATGAATGGGGCATCAATTGCTAAATAAACAAGAGACCCATGGGCCACATCGCTCACCTGAGTTTCCATAGCCCTGCCGTTGTTCAGCTGTCGTGATTTTTAAACAATTTTTTTTTTATCAATCTTTATTCTCATAAATAATTTTGACACCATACTGTGGCCCCAACCTAACTCCAAAAAAAACTGCAACATAATTGAAAATGAATTCACTTAACACAGAAATGCCTCAACACCTTTATGACTAACATGATCATGCTGTTTTGGATATGATCACTTACATTGATCATGGTATGATATGAAATACCTTGCTATAAGAAATCTATATTCAAAGTATGAAGCCTCTGCAGTCTTAAATAGTTTAGGAGATATTAGATATGTATGATTTTCATTAAAAGTAGGTCATATTTCTGAGTCACAGTCACAAGGTAAAACACCAAAGTATAAAAAGTTCTTGCCATAACGAATTTATATACAAAACGTAAAAGCATTACCTTAAAGAATTCAGAAGGTATTGATTAGGTCAGGTTATTTAAAAAGTAGGTTAAAGTCACAAGATCACACATGACTGTACAACAAGATTTTGTCATAAAGAATCTATATACAAAATAGGAGAGCCCTACCTTGAATAATTCCAAAGATATTTAACAAGTTATATTTTCTTAAAAGTAAGTGAAATTCCAAGGTCACAAGTTCTAAGGTCATGGTATGAATGATAGGTCTTGCCATAGGACTGCACTTAAAAAATATGAAAGATCTACCTTAAATAGTTCAGGACATATTGAATAGGTCAAATTTTCATTAAAAGTAGGTCAAATTTTCAGGTCAAGATCACACACCATTGCATCACATGAAAAATCTTTCCATAAAGAATGTAGATGCAAACTATGAAAGCCCTAGCTTACCTAGTTCAAAGGATATTTTTTTAAAAACAAAATTCCTATACATCAGGATCTAAATTTTTGATCCCCTATTATGTCCTCACCCTAGCACTTGGGAGCCATTATATTAACAGACTTGAATCTGCATTATGTCATTTTCATGTAAATTTTACCTTTTCTGGCACAGTGGTTCTTGACAAGAATTCTAAATGAGCCCATTCTATTTTGTGCCTTTTCGTGATTATCTCCACTTTAAAAGAGACATAGCCCTTCATTTGAACAGACTTGAATCCTCTTCAACTATGGATGATTTGTACCAAGTTTGATTGAAATTTGGCCCATTGGTTTTGGAGAAGATGAAATTGTGAAAATTTTATATACAGACAGACCAGAAAAGCTTACTTGAGATTTCAGGTGAGTTAAAAACCATTTCTAGCAAATGCACAGCCTTCTTATGGCTGGGAGTATTTTTATGTATCTATTTATGGAGAGAAAAGCCCTCTCATGCCCCTTTGGGCATTCCCTACAGGTAACACATATATTCATGTTTAAAATGAAAATATAGAAAACTAATGAAAAATTAAACCATGCCCTTGGAACTTTTTGGTTAATTTGAATGCAAGCATGTGACATGGATTTCATCTTGAATATAATCTATCCAAATTCACGTCATTCTGAGATGTTACAGAAAATCCATAAAAGCATGTAAACCATACTTTCTCAATCATAATTTCACTCCTTGGTTTGTACAGAGACTTTTGTGAATTTGCTTACACATTGAAACTTAACTTTTCATCACATTGTAATGCACTGTTTACATCATCAACTACATTTTATTTACCATGTTTAATGAATAGATGTATCAAATATGTAAAGTATTTTGTTTTTTTCTAAATTTTTTGCGAATCTGTTATGGATAATATATACTTTACCCTCAAACAAACAACACAGTCACGCTATACGACATATTATTACACATAAAAATTTTAAAATTTGAGCATGTTAAAGGTTGTACAGCTTGTATATTTTGTGATTTACACCTGTAGAGATTGGGGGGGGGGGGGGGGACCCCAAAAACAACAAATATAAAAAAAAGAAACCAAACAAAAAAAATAAAAAAAACAACATGCAAATTGTTTATTCCATGAAATGATTGTCTAGTTTAGTATGAAAACAATAAGGAATGACACAATAAGTTGAGTGCTTTACATACTGTAAACATTATGAAGATTCATTCGTGACTGTACTTGTTTTCCTTCATAATCCACATTTCCTCCATTTGTTTATACTGGCTACATGGTCTCGGGTAGTCGCGCGAGATCCTTTCTGGAAAATGTCGAGTACGAATAATAAAACAAGACGATAGAGAGAAAACTGTGTCTAGTAAATATATGTTAGCAATGTCCCAACATTTGAAATATCACTACAAGACGTAAAATTGCAGAACAGAATGGAATTTCACGGCTGAAACAAGGAAACAAGACGAGACTTCGAAATCATAGTCTCAAAAACGCTTAAGAAAGGTGCACCTAATATGAGGAGAAACTCTGCGTTCGAAGTTGGGAAGTGTTTTTTGAAAATGAAATTTTAAGAATTTTAAAACACACTTTTACCGCTAAATTAGTTTTGAATTTTTATGTCATGAGAAAATAATTCGAAAAGAAATTATATTTTGCCGGAGAAGTCTTGACTATTATTTCTCATGATATTCAATTTATTGCAAATAAGATATTCAAGCGTTTACCTGATAAAACATGGTGGCGGGAATAAACAATCAAAATAAATAGATTGAAATCAGAAGAAACTGTTAGCGAATGCAATGATGGAAAATACCCAGATTTGAAAGAAGAAAATTTTTGGTAAAGTACTGCTTATGTTTTGAAACTCTTCATTTGTTAGACGTGTAATTGATTGGAATTGTCATGCCACATTGGCCTGGAATGCATAGAAAAATAACGGGATGATAAAGTGTTGCCACCGCCGCAATACTTGAACATGTAAAAATCTGCGCTCATAAATCACCGGGACTAAGGCGCCATTCCCGTATCCCAACAGGGAATCCGATTACAGATAAAATGTTGGCTTTCTTTTTTTAAATCCTCGCAAAATATATGACATCTTGATCTCATCTCAGCAATTAATTTGCTTTGAATTTGCTTTTGCTTTGTATAGCTTTGTGAGGTCAGAACACAAAGCTTAAGATATGACTGCCTTAACATTACATGAGATGTCTGTCAATGAGGGCAGTCATGGTTCCAAGAAGTTTTTGGATTAGGTTGGTTCTGGCATATTTGGGTTGGGGTATTTTGGTTTGGGTGTTCATGGCTATGGTGGATGACCTTTATTTGTATCACTTGCGGATGTTGACTTGACGTTGATGCTAGATACAGCAGTGACACTTCTACTTGTTTCCATTCCATGGTTTCGATATATATATATATAAATGTTTTAATTGTCATTAATGATATTGATCATGTACTATATATTAAATGTGTCTGATTTATCCTACATATACATATTGTCATTGTTTTGTCTGAGATGACATCATTAAACAAATAAAGCCACACTTTAGAGTTTGATGCCATGTTTAAACAGCTCCTTATAATGATTCTATCACAAAAGAACTGAACCTGAACCAAAATCTGGAACCGAACAACATGACCCACAATTTTTGATTATTTTGGGTACCTAAAGCCCTATTGTCAATAAATTTGATTCCTTTATTTTAGAAGTTTGATAAGTTTGATGAGTTGGTTAGTCTGATGGCACATATACAGAGGTTTCTTTGCAGGGTCAAGCTGGAGTCAACTGGTGAAGTCATTTTCCCCAATAAATTTTAAATTTAAAAAATGATGGGTTATGTTTGTTATATATTTATATAATTGCTTTTCAGTTGGGCAATGCTTATGGGGTAATTTTATCAGTCACTTGGGGAAGACTAAAAGCAATTTTGTCTAAGCAGTAAGTTCCTTTCTACATGCATTAACAGGCTAAAATACTGGTATTTTTAAAAACAGAAGAGTTTCTTTTCTAAAATAATGAATTTGATTGGACCTAAAAATTTAATTATTATTCATGAGAACAAGCACATTGGTAGTATTGGATTCACGGGCGATGGACAGAGGAATGGCACTTAATCAACTGTGGGCATCTGACAATGAGTGAAGTTACTAAAATGTTTGATGGTGTGAAATATTAATAAATAATAAAAAGTTCTATGGCAAAAGTACAGCAAAATGTCTTAACATGTGAAAAATCATTAATTAACCCTAATGCTAAAAACCACAACATTTGGATGTATCCTGAGATTTTTGTCATTCGTAATCAAAATGGCAGAGTCAGGATGATTGTTATTTCCAGTATAGTAAATTGTCTTTTTTATATTTCACCGATTATTTTTGCTCACCCCCCTTTTTATAATTATTAATGTTTACCTGAATTTATGTTACCCTCAGAGTTTGCTCATTGATGATGTCAGCATGCTATGATTAGCATTATACAGCATTACAAGTACATTTTGTTTTAATTGTATGCTGGGGATTATGTTTGAAAACTGAAACATTTAATCATTGAATATTGACAGGTAGTTGTTAGAGTGATATCAAAATGAGTGAGTTCAAAATCCACCACCATGTGAGTGAGCTGATTAATTTACTGGGGTAAGTGACTGTTCTCCATAAGTCTGCCAATCAGAAGTGTTTGTACCTTCACTCCTTGATGAAATTTCCATCATCATTTTTTATGTACCCAAATTATTGATAAATTAGAGGTATATTAATGTTTAACACCTGTTTTATTTATTTACACTATTATACGCTATTGATTTGCATTCCGTTTTCATCCCAGCTCAACTCTTCATTGAAGTAACCTGGGATCAATCAAATTCAATATATACATATATTTATTTGAATTATAAACCCACAGTATGACAAACATTTAGAATTAAATCTTTTCAGAAATAAGTCAGCAGATGCAGGAGCAGAGGTTTACACAGATATACTGCTGAAGAACACGACACCCTACATCACCACTCAGGTACGTAAAACTACCACACACTGCATAACCTCTCAGGTACGTAAAACTACCACATGCTAAATCACCACTCAGGTACGTAAAACTACCACACACTACATCACCACTCAGGTACATAAAACTACCACACGCTACATAACCACTCAGGTACGTAAAACTACCACACACTACATAACCACTCAGGTACGTAAAACTACCACACACTACATCACCACTCAGGTACATAAAACTACCACACACTACACAACCACTCAGGTACATAAAACTACCACACACTACATAACCACTCAGGTACGTAAAAGTACCACATGCGACATAACCACTCAGGTACATAAAACTACCACACGCTACATAAACACTCAGGTATGTAAAACTACCACACGCTACATAACCACTCAGGTACGTAAAACTACCACACACTACATAACCACTCAGGTACGTAAAAGTACCACACACTACATAACCACTCAGGTACGTAAAAGTACCACATGCTAGATCACCACTCAGGTACGTAGAACTACCACACACTACATAACTGCTCAGGTACGTAAAAGTACCACACACTACATAACCACTCAGGTACGTAAAAGTACCACACACTACATAACCACTCAGGTATGTAAAACTACCACACACCAAATCACCACTCAGGTACATAAAACTACCACACACTAAATCACCACTCAGGTACGTAAAACTACCACACACTACATCACCACTCAGGTACATAAAACTACCACACACTACACAACCACTCAGGTACATAAAACTACCACACACTACATCACCACTCAGGTACATAAAACTACCACACGCTACATAACCACTCAGGTACGTAAAAGTACCACATGCGACATAACCACTCAGGTACATAAAACTACCACACGCTACATAAACACTCAGGTATGTAAAACTACCACACGCTACATAACCACTCAGGTATGTAAAACTACCACACACTACATAACCACTCAGGTACGTAAAAGTACCACACACTGCATAACCACTCAGGTACGTAAAACTACCACACACTACATAACCACTCAGGTACGTAAAACTACCACACGCTACATAACCACTCAGGTACGTAAAACTACCACACGCTACATAACCACTCAGGTATGTAAAACTACCACACGCTACATAACCACTCAGGTACGTAAAAGTACCACACACTGCATAACCACTCAGGTACGTAAAACTACCACACACTACATAACCACTCAGGTACGTAAAAGTACCACACACTGCATAACCACTCAGGTACGTAAAACTACCACACGCTACATAACCACTCAGGTACGTAAAAGTACCACACGCTACATAACCACTCAGGTACGTAAAACTACCACACGCTACATAACCACTCAGGTACGTAAAACTACCACACGCTACATAACCACTCAGGTACGTAAAAGTACCACACGCTACATAACCACTCAGGTACGTAAAAGTACCACACGCTACATAACCACTCAGGTACGTAAAACTACCACACGCTACATAACCACTTAGGTATGTAAAACTACCATACGCTACATAACCACTCAGGTACGTAAAACTACCACACGCTACATAACCACTCAGGTATGTAAAACTACCACACGCTACATAACCACTCAGGTATGTAAAACTACCACACGCTACATAACCACTCAGGTACGTTAAACTACCACACGCTACATAACCACTCAGGTACGTAAAACTACCACACGCTACATAACCACTCAGGTACGTAAAACTACCACACGCTACATAACCACTCAGGTACATAAAACTACCACACGCTACATAACCACTCAGGTACATAAAACTACCACACGCTACATAACCACTCAGGTATGTAAAACTACCACACGCTACATAAGCACTCAGGTACGTAAAACTACCACACGCTACATAACCACTCAGGTATGTAAAACTACCACACGCTACATAACCACTCAGGTACATAAAACTACCACACGCTACATAACCACTCAGGTACGTAAAACTACCACACGCTACATAACCACTCAGGTACGTAAAACTACCACACGCTACATAACCACTCAGGTATGTAAAACTACCACACGCTACATAACCACTCAGGTACGTAAAAGTACCACACACTGCATAACCACTCAGGTACGTAAAACTACCACACACTACATAACCACTCAGGTACGTAAAAGTACCACACACTGCATAACCACTCAGGTACGTAAAACTACCACACGCTACATAACCACTCAGGTACGTAAAAGTACCACACGCTACATAACCACTCAGGTACGTAAAACTACCACACGCTACATAACCACTCAGGTACGTAAAACTACCACACGCTACATAACCACTCAGGTACGTAAAAGTACCACACGCTACATAACCACTCAGGTACGTAAAAGTACCACACGCTACATAACCACTCAGGTACGTAAAACTACCACACGCTACATAACCACTTAGGTATGTAAAACTACCATACGCTACATAACCACTCAGGTACGTAAAACTACCACACGCTACATAACCACTCAGGTATGTAAAACTACCACACGCTACATAACCACTCAGGTATGTAAAACTACCACACGCTACATAACCACTCAGGTACGTTAAACTACCACACGCTACATAACCACTCAGGTACGTAAAACTACCACACGCTACATAACCACTCAGGTACGTAAAACTACCACACGCTACATAACCACTCAGGTACATAAAACTACCACACGCTACATAACCACTCAGGTACATAAAACTACCACACGCTACATAACCACTCAGGTATGTAAAACTACCACACGCTACATAAGCACTCAGGTACGTAAAACTACCACACGCTACATAACCACTCAGGTATGTAAAACTACCACACGCTACATAACCACTCAGGTACATAAAACTACCACACGCTACATAACCACTCAGGTACGTAAAACTACCACACGCTACATAACCACTCAGGTACGTAAAACTACCACACGCTACATAACCACTCAGGTACATAAAACTACCACACGCTACATAACCACTCAGGTACGTAAAACTACCACACGCTACATAACCACTCAGGTATGTAAAACTACCACACGCTACATAACCACTCAGGTACGTAAAACTACCACACACTACATAACCACTCAGGTACGTAAAACTACCACACGCTACATAACCACTCAGGTACGTAAAACTACCACACGCTACATCACCACTCAGGTACATAAAACTACTAGGCCTTTACCATGGCTACATATACTTTATGCAAATAGTGACATTGCTTAGTGTGTATTGTAGGTGTCAGCTCATCAAGCCAAGAGAAAGATTGCAGAGTCCACCAAAACCCCGATTGAGTTTCTTGCCAAATATGATGAACTCAAGTCTAAAAAGTAACCATGATTTTAAACATCTTAATTATTTTGATTTAGAATTTTTGTATGTCGTGAATGTATAAATTTTAGCTTATTTTGTAGAATAAATTTGCCATGGAGAAATTGCATGTAGAAGCACTGAGTGTTTGGATTTTTTCTGTGATTGCTTACTCAGAGAATGGTGTTTTTTATTGCAGTAACAGAGAGTTGGACCCGTTTGTCTTCCTTCTGTCCAAGCTGTGCGAGGAGGAGGAGGTAAGTGTCTTTTCTGTGTTCTGTGAGGCGTAAGCAACTAAATTGCAAGTTGTAATTAGGAGGCAACCAGATTATATGAGTTGTTAGGAGTAGGTAACTAAATTATGTGTTATGGAGAGGAGGTAATTAAATTATGTGTTGTGAGGAGGAGGTATTTAAATTATGAGCTGTTGGATAAGGTAACTGAAATACAAGTTGTGAGGAGGAAGTAACTAGATTTTGAGGAGGATGTAACTAGATTTTGGGCTGTGAGGAGGTAACTAGATTACAAGTTGTGAGGAGGAAGTAACTAGAGTTTGAGGAGGTAACTAGATTTTGAGCTGTGAGGAGGTAATTAAATTAAAAGTGTGAGGAGGAGGTAACTAGATTTTGAAGAGGTAACTAGATTTTGAGTTGTGAGGGGATAATTAGGTTACAAGTTGTGAGGAGGTGGTAGCTAGATTTTGAGCTGTGAGGAGGTAATTAAATTACAAGGTGTGAGGAGGAAGTAACTAGTTTATGATGAAGTAACTGGATTACAAGTTATGAAGAGGAGATAACTAAATTATGTGTTGTGAGGAGAAGGTAAATAGATAAGGAGCTGTGAGGAAGAGGTAACTAGATTATGGGCTTTGAGAAGGAGGTAGCAGGATTGAGTTGTGAGGAGGAGGTAACAGGATTAGGAGCTGTGAGGAAGAAGTAAGTGGATTACAAGTTGTAATAAGGTAATTGGATTTCTGTTTTGTGAGGAAGAGGTGATGAATGGATTATGAAGTAGTGAGGAGGATAAGATATGTGGATTACTGTGTTTTCAAGGTCAAAAGGTCATTAACTTAAGCGTATACTACAGAATCCTATGACAAAAATCTTCCCAGATGAAATTTTATAGAAATGCACTTTTTTTTCTACTCTCATAGGACATTTGCAAGTAATATTAAGAGCTCTGCTCTGTTTTGTATATGTGGAATACTAGAATTTTCTGTTGATATACTTTGTATAAAAATTGTATAAGTTGATCGTTAGAAATATGTTCACGATTATACATTATTTGTAGACAAAGGAGTACGTGGCAAGAAATGCCAAAGAAAAAGCTGATAAATCTGGTGTGACCCTGACCTCTCATAGCAAGGTCATTTCACAGCTTCCAGCCCCAGGAACCAAAATCAGCATGCAAGATTTTACTGAGGTACAATTGATTAATGATTGGTATATAGCTAATGGTAGAAGACACGATGGCACAAAAATTAAAAGAAAAGAATAAGGGAACTGAAAAAATGTAAAGTATAGAAAAAATGTAAAGTATACAAAAACTGTAAAGTATAGAAAAAAATGTAAAGTATACAAAAACTGTAAAGTATAGAAAAAAAAGTAAAATATAGAAAAACTGTAAAGTATAGAAAAAAAATGTAAAGTATAGAAAAAATGTAAAGTATACAAAAACTGTAAAGTATAGAAAAAATGTAAAGTATACAAAAACTGTAAAGTATAAAAAAAAAAGTAAAATATAGAAAAACTGTAAAGTATAGAAAAAAAATGTAAAGTATAGAAAAAATGTAAAGTATAGAAAAAAAATATATTCCTTGAAAATACATGAACATGAAACTGCAATTGAAAATCTCACACAGAAAAAAATTATTCTTTTAAATACATGACTTACAATTGAATACATTCATTTTGATTAGACAATTATTGCTTTGATACCTTGAAACAGGAAGGCCTAATAGAAATTGGACAGAGACAGCTTAGCTGTTCATTAATTATTAATATGTGTTTGAAACAGTAAAACAGTCAAACAAAATATTTACTTCATTAATTATTTTGAATTTATAAAGGTGCCTAAAATTGTGTATATTTATTTTACTTTGACCGACCAAATTTTTAATTAAAATTCCATAAGCAAATTAATAAAACAAGTTTTGCCAAATTACAGAAATTGTTGTTTTTGTGTTTTTGACACTCCATAAGAATTGTTTTTCACAGCTGAAAGACACGTTGTTTAAAGAATCTAAAACAATGGCTGCTACAACTTCTTCTGAAATCTTACGGAAAGCTCTGCAGGAAAAGCCAACCAAAAGAAATGGTAATATTCAGCTTAGTTCTCAAAAAAAACCCCAAAACAAAATAACACAACACAATAACAGTGAGTCTTTTACATAATAATAAAGGATCTACCCAAAATCATGTTGGGGCCTCCGTGGCTGAGTGGTTAGAGCATTGCGCTCAAAATCACAAGGCCTCTCGCCTCTAGTCGGTGCGGGTTCGATTCTCGCTCGCGCTGATATATGTGAGAAAGTTTGCCAGCTTACTTCCGGAAGGTCAGTGGTCTCTTCTATCGGGGTACATTGTATCTGGGCTCTCTCCTGCACCTACAAAAACTGGACACCACCAGATAACTGAAAAATTGTTGAGTGTGGCGAAAAACAACAAACAAACAAATCTAAAATCACTCAGCCCAAAGATCAAACTCAAGTCCTATTGTAAAAGATGGTTAATGGACTGAAGATAAATATAAATTATGTGGATATGAACTGTTGGAGTGGATTTATAAATTGTTTACTTGTACATGTATAAATAATGATTATTTATATTTATTTCAGTCAACATCCCCCCACAGCCGGACTGGTTGTTTAAGAGACCTTCTCTCACACTAGACTTTATTGTTGGAGTTGATGAACCATCAGATCAGGTCAGAGAAATGATTAGAATTGATTGTTTTAGTGTGTATGTTAAACCTTGCCAGAGTTACTGTATGATAATAGATGTTGGTAGTAGATATGGATAAGATATCGAAAGAGATATACTGTGGTGTGAGGGCTCAATTTTTGTGGATTTCCTGGATACCTTTTACCAATGAATTTTCCCTCCCATGAACCAGTAATTCTTTGCAGTACCTTCTATAATGTAATGTTGTATATTTTCCAAATGACGTTAACCCTCGAAATTCCATCCCCACAAACTAGTAGATGTTTGGCTACCAACGAACATTGACACCCCCCCCCCCCCCCCCCCCCCCCCCAGCCCTCTGAACATTAATGATTCCACAGCATTTAAAAGTGATTTATGCAAACTTGCACTTTGATATAAAATAAGAAAAAATTGGTAGAAGAAGATAGCAGATAGCATGCTGCATGTCTCTATGTCTATGTGTTTTTTTGTTTTTTGTTTTTTTTTTGGTACAGAACATTGTGTTGTATATGGATTTTTTTACTTAGTTTTTTTTTTTTTTTTTTTTTGTACAGAACATTGTCCCTTTAGGAACTATGAGTGTACCCTCACAGGAACATGCTATTCTTGATGACATGCTGAACTGTATGCAGGTATGGTGTGTTCATGGAGGCATCCTGGGTTTGCTTAGATAACTTAGAATTTTCTTATGGTGTATTGAATTTCCATTTCTTTGAGAGAGAAGGTGCTGTGGACTAAATTCAATTTTAATACTTTTTATTAGTGTATGAAAGGATTCATTTCCCCCACATATATTTTGCAGGGCATTGAGGGTAAATACATCCTGGCTCGTGCACTGACAGAGAGATACGCTCCGAAAGAGTTTATGTTGGACCAAAGTCTGGGTTTGTAGAGCTGTGTGGCATAATTTTTTCAAGAGATATTTCATCTGCAAAAATTAATGCTGGCATGAACTCCTAATTTATGTGACATATACTTGTACAGTGAAAACTGCCCTTGTAATCCATTTCACTGGACATTCCGACCCTTTTCTTCATTCGCAGTTTCATATTTTCATTATTTTCACACTCTTTATTCAGACACATTTTATTCTGACAAAAAATATGCATGTCAGACAGGTTTCACTGTGTAACGTTTTCTGGGTCAGACAGGTGTCACTGTGTAACCTTTTCTGTGTCAGACAGCTTTCACTGTACAACATTTTCTGTGTCAGACATGTTTCACTGTATAACATTTTCTGTGTCAGACAGATTTCACTGTGTAACCTTTTCTGTGTCAGACAGGTTTCACTGTATAACATTTTCAGTGTCAGACAGGTTTCACTGTATAACGTTTTCTGTGTCAGACAGGTTTCACTGTATAACATTTTCTGTGTCAGACAAATTTCACTGTGCAACATTTTCTGTGTCAGACAGGTTTCACTGTATAACATTTTCTGGGTCAGACGGATTTCACTGTGTAACCTTTTCTGTGTCAGACAGGTTTCACTGTATAACATTTTCTGTGTCAGACAGGTTTCACTGTGTAACATTTTCTGTGTCAGACAGGTTTCACTGTGTAACATTTTCTGTGTCAGACAGGTTTCACTGTGTAACCTTTTCTGGGTCATCAGATGGATTACTTTTTTATTGTTGATATTTTGTGAAGTTAGAGCATCTGCTGAGAATACATGTATGTGTAAGTTTTTCAATCTCATGTAAAAGTTCCAGAAGATTGACAATGTACTCCTTGACATCTTCTGTTTTAGATCCCTCCCTTCAAGACCTTGTCAGAAGAATTCTGCCGTTGTGTTGTAATTATTCCACGGTGGTGAGATTTATTGAAGGTATGAAAGGGCAGACCCAGGAATTGAAATTGAGGGGGGGAGGGGGGTTGGTTTGCAATGTCTTGAGGCAGGTGGTCTTGGGTCACCTTAAGGCCCCCCAGTGGGTTCAGGGCAAAGCCCTGGTGAGGGCCTGGGGGCAAATCCCAAGAAGGTCCTGGATTTTATAGGTCTTGAAGTGATGTCTCCTAAATAGTCATTTTTACCATTTTCTGTCATTTTAAATGATTTAAAATTAGTAAAATGACACAAATTTTAGGGATTTTTTGGAATTAAATACAAGTTCTACCCCCCCCCCCCCCAAAAAAAAGTAACAATAACTCAGATCTCGTCAATTATTTTTCTGAGAACAAAAAAAAAAAAAAATTACTTATTTTATCATTTGTTTTTTTTTTTCTGAACAAAAGACCATCATTTACTTGAAATTTGAAAATTTTGAACCCCATAAATCTGCCACTGATGTGGCTAGAACTTCATTGTAGATCAGACAAAATAACAATCATTTACTATGTGCTCCTGTACTGTTGTCAGGTTTTTTAATGTTAAGCAAGTCTGTGTTAATAATGATTGTACAGGTACCTGAGTAACATACAATGTATATGGGAATATTTTTAGAAAGTGTCTCTCTTTTCTTCAGTTTCTTCTATGATGTAGGTGATCTTGTTTCATGTCTTTGTAGAGAAGTCTGCCTTTGAGTATGGACTTGTTAACCAGGCTTTGAGTGCATCAATGAGAACATTGATCAAAGTATGGACATAAATTTAAAAAAAAAATAAAAAAAAAAAATAGCAATGTGATAATGTTTTTTGTTACATGCTAATATATGAGTTAAGATCTGTGTGTTTGGGAAAGAAGATAAATATACTTCACTTTAATTACATTGGTATCATATTATTACATGTGGCTCAAGGTCATTGTAATAATATTACATAATTACATCTAAATATATTAAAATTTTAAAACATCTTTGTTTTTAGGATTACATGGTGCTTGTGGCACAATTGGAGCATCAATACAGACTGGTAAGCTGAGTAATATACATGTATTGTTGGGTATATTGAAGGAGGGGACATGTAATATTGGTGAAGAGACATGTAATATTAGGGAGGGGGACATGTAATATTTTGGAGGAGACATGTAATATTGGGGAGGGGACATGTAATATTGGGAGGAGACATGTAATATTGGGGAGGAGACATGTAATATTAGGGAGGGGACATGTAATATTTGGGAAGAGACATGTAATATTGTGGAGGAGACATGTAATATTAGGGAGGGGACATGTAATATTAGGGAGGGGACATGTAATATTAGAGAGGGGACATGTAATATTGGAGAGGAGACATGTAATATTAGGGAGGGGACATGTAATATTAGGGAGGGGACATGTAATATTAGAGAGGGGACATGTAATATTGGAGAGGAGACATGTAATATTGGGGAGGGGACATGTAATATTAGAAAGGGGACATGTAATATTGGAGAGGAGACATGTAATATTGGGGAGGGGACATGTAATATTAGGGAGGGGACATGTAATATTGGAGAGGAGACATGTAATATTGGGGAGGGGACTTCCCATGTAATATTGGGGAGGGGACATGTAATAATGGGGAGGGGACATGTAATATTTGGGAGGAGACATGTAATATTGGGAGGGGACATGTAATATTGAGGAGGAGACATGTAATATTGGGGAGGAGACATGTAATATTGGGGAGGGGACATGTAATATTGGGGAAGAGACATGTAATATTAGGGAGAGGACTTGTAATATTGGGGAGGGGACATGTAATATTGGGGAGGAGATATGTAATATTGAGGAGGAGACATGTAATATTGGGAGGGGACATGTAATATTAGGGAGGGGACATGTAATATTGGAGAGGAGACATGTAATATTGGGGAGGGGACATGTAATGTTGGGGAGGGGACATGTAATATTGGGAAGGGACATGTAGTATTGAGGAGGAGACATGTAATATTAGGGGGGGACATGTAATATTGGGGAGGAGACATGTAATGTTGGGGAGGAGACATGTAATATTGGGGAGGAGACATGTAATATTGGGGAGGGGACATGTAATGTTGGGGATGGGACATGTAATATTGGGAAGGGACATGTAGTATTGAGGAGGAGACATGTAATATTAGGGGGGGACATGTAATATTGGGGAGGAGACATGTAATGTTGGGGAGGAGACATGTAATGTTAGGGAGGAGACATGTAATATTGGGGAGGAGACATGTAATGTTGGGGAGGAGACATGTAATGTTGGGAGGGGACATGTAATGTTAGGGAGGGGACATGTAATATTGGAGAGGAGACATGTAATATTGGGGAGGGGACATGTAATGTTGGGGAGGGGACATGTAATATTGGGAAGGGACATGTAGTATTGAGGAGGAGACATGTAATATTAGGGGGGACATGTAATATTGGGGAGGAGACATGTAATGTTGGGGAGGAGACATGTAATATTGGGGAGGAGACATGTAATATTGGGGAGGGGACATGTAATGTTGGGGATGGGACATGTAATATTGGGAAGGGACATGTAGTATTGAGGAGGAGACATGTAATATTAGGGGGGGACATGTAATATTGGGGAGGAGACATGTAATGTTGGGGAGGAGACATGTAATGTTGGGGAGGAGACATGTAATGTTGGAGAGGAGACATGTAATGTTAGGGAGGAGACATGTAATGTTGGGGAGGAGACATGTAATGTTGGGAAGGGACATGTAGTATTGAGGAGGAGACATGTAATATTAGGGGGGGACATGTAATATTGGAGAGGAGACATGTAATATTGGGAAGGGACATGTAATATTGGGGAGGGGACATGTAATGTTGGGGATGGGACATGTAATATTGGGAAGGGACATGTAGTATTGAGGAGGAGACATGTAATATTAGGGGGGGGCATGTAATATTGGGGAGGAGACATGTAATGTTGGGGAGGAGACATGTAATGTTGGGAGGGGACATGTAATGTTAGGGAGGGGACATGTAATGTTAGGGAGGAGACATGTAATGTTGGGGAGGAGACATGTAATGTTAGGGAGGGGACACATATTAAGGGAATCAGAAGGATCCAGATTATTGGTATTGTAGAGCTGGATGTGGAATACTGTATTGACATGGTCATTTAGTTTCCCACTCATCTGCATGTATTTTGAAAAGTAATAGGTTTGTACAAACACGAACTTCGTTATTATAGTATAGAAAATTAGAAATACCCAAAAATTTTGACAAGTTGAATATCAGTTGACATTTCTATTTTGACAGGGAAATCTGAGTCTACAGAAGTTGTGGTTTTACATTCAGCCGACCATGAAGACACTGGATATCTTAGCTTCTGTGGCCAATTCCGTCAACAAGGTTCACTGAATTCAGTATTGATTTAAATGTATCACAGAGGTTTTAACTTCTATTTTTAGTCACTGAGAAATATGTATGAATATAAACGTTTATGTCACGGAATTATGTTGTGTGACAGCTGTATGTGGATCTTTTAACAGGGAGAGTGTATAGGAGGGGCAGTGCTGAGTCTGCTGCACGACAAAACAAGTGGGCTGGTGGGGTAAGTTTAGCCCCAATCTGATAACTGGATTAATGTGGTAAGCTCAACCCCAGTATCTGTAGAGTAATCTGATAACAGAATGAGTGGGTGAAGTTGACTATAAGATACCCATAGATTCTGAAGTATTAACTAATATTGTTCCTAAAAAGTACCAGGGAGGTAAACTTGTAACAAAGTAGTGGACTGGTGGATTAAAGCACCCTGAAATATTTGTGCTAAGTTGAGCATATTTCTTTAAAGATGTCAATCTGTTTTGTGGATCCTATGCAATTTAGAACTGAAGAATGCTTTTCCTCACAAACTTCATGCTGGGTGTACTGATGCACATCGACATGTACATGATCCTATAACTCCGCAGATCATCAAGGTCACTACGAGATCATCAAGGTCACTACGATATCATCAAGATCACTACAAGATCATCAAGGTCACTACCAGATCATCAAGGTCACTACCAGATCATCAAGGTCACTATGAGATCATCAAGGTCACTACCAGATCATCAAGGTCACTATGAGATCATCAAGGTCATTACCAGATCAGACAGGCTTTGTGTATAATGGATGTTGTGTGGTGGATAACTGGTGTGTAGGGCTGTATACTGTGATTCAAAGGAAGGGGGAGGGGAGGGGGGGTATATTTTACAAACATCTTTTGCATTTGTGTAATAATAACATGCTGATATGCTTTATTTAAAAGTCTGACCCTGTACATTTTCTGCTTTTGTTCACGTCAGGAATGACATGCTCAGTATTTATGAATGTGTATGTTTAGTCTATATACACTGTAGAAGTGTAGGTGTATATGGGAATATTCAGGATTTTAGTTGGAATGTCTGTGATTTTTATAGTATATAGGAATGTTTGCGAAATTTTAGTGTGTATAGGAATGTATGGGGATATTTATGATTTTAATGTATATTGGGATGTTTATGATTTTATTGTATGATTTTAATGTATATATTGGGATGTTTATGATTTTAGAGACTCCAAAGGACAAGACTTGTGTCTCTACCTCACCCAGTCAGTAAGTGCTTAGCTTGATTTGTGTGTACTTGTAATTTCTAGAGTCAGTGTTGAGTTCAATACACACTCCAATCATGCTTTTCTTTTCCAGGCCTGTGTTCCTTATTTTGAGATCTTGGAGAAGTGGATTTACAAAGGAATCATTTCTGATCCGTACTCTGAGGTAACCCTGGGCTACTCTCGTAATGAAGATTTCACTTTTGTGTCATGTGACAAGCTGAAAGCTGCAAGGTTTTGTAAAAAATGTAGTTAATTTTATGAAGACAAACTGTAATGGGTAGCAATGCATTAAATGTGAAACATGTACCTGTGCATTGTTGTGTGAAATTTTATGCTTCCAACACAGAAGATTGAAGGCATGTTGGTTTTTGGTCTAGCTGTCCATCTACAAATTGAACTTTGATCATTTCTTTTCAAGTTACAATAATGGAGGCTTCCTGTTGGAGGTCAGAGGTTCATAACAAAGGTCATGTAAAGGTGAAAGGTCAGATATGTCTTGGTAGAGGGTTCTGCGTTATTTTGACGTGGTGTAGCAGTGCGTGTTATTTTGACATGGTGTAGCAGTGCATGTTATTTTGACATGGTGTAGCAGTGTGTATTATTTTGACATGGTGTAGCAGTGTGTATTATTTTGACATGGTGTAGCAGTGCGTGTTATTTTGACATGGTGTAGCAGTGCGTGTTATTTTGACATGGTGTAGCAGTGCGTGTTATTTTGACATGGTGTAGCAGTGCGTGTTATTTTGACATAGTTTAGCAGTGCGTGTTATTTTGACATGGTGTAGCAGTGCGTATTATTTTGACATGGTGTAGCAGTATTTATTATTTTGACGCTGTGTAGCAGTGCGTGTTATTTTGACGTGGTGTAGCAGTGCGTGTTATTTTGACATGGTGTAGCAGTGTGTATTATTTTGACATGGTTTAGCAGTACGTGTTATTTTGACATGGTTTAGCAGTGTGTATTATTTTGACATGGTTTAGCAGTACGTGTTATTTTGACATGGTGTAACAGTGCGTGTTATTTTGACATGGTGTAGCAGTGCATGTTATTTTGACATGGTATAGCAGTGTGTATTATTTTGACGTGGTTTAGCAGTGCATGTTATTTTGACATGGTGTAGCAGTACATATTATTTTGACATGGTGTAGCAGTGTGTGTTATTTTGACATGGTTTAGCAGTGCGTGTTATTTTGACATGGTTTAGCAGTGTGTATTATTTTGACGTGGTTTAGCAGTACGTGTTATTTTGACATGGTGTAGCAGTGCGTATTATTTTGACATGGTGTAGCAGTGTGTATTATTTTGACGTGGTTTAGCAGTACATGTTATTTTGACGTGGTTTAGCAGTACATATTATTTTGACATGGTGTAGCAGTGTGTATTATTTTGACGTGGTTTAGCAGTACATGTTATTTTGACATGGTATAGCAGTGTGTATTATTTTGACGTGGTTTAGCAGTACATGTTATTTTGACATGGTGTAGCAGTGTGTATTATTTTGACATGGTGTAGCAGTGCATGTTATTTTGACATGGTATAGCAGTGTGTATTATTTTGACGTGGTTTAGCAGTACATGTTATTTTGACATGGTGTAGCAGTACATGTTATTTTGACATGGTGTAACAGTGCGTGTTATTTTGACATGGTGTAGCAGTGCGTGTTATTTTGACATGGTGTAGCAGTACATGTTATTTTGACATGGTGTAGCAGTACATGTTATTTTGACATGGTGTAACAGTGCGTGTTATTTTGACATGGTTTAGCAGTACATGTTATTTTGACATGGTGTAGCAGTACATATTATTTTGACATGGTGTAGCAGTGTGTGTTATTTTGACATGGTTTAGCAGTGCGTGTTATTTTGACATGGTTTAGCAGTGTGTATTATTTTGACATGGTGTAGCAGTGCGTGTTATTTTGACATGGTTTAGCAGTGTGTATTATTTTGACATGGTGTAGCAGTGTGTGTTATTTTGACATGGTTTAGCAGTACATATTATTTTGACATGGTGTAGCAGTGCGTGTTATTTTGACATGGTGTAGCAGTGCGTGTTATTTTGACATGGTTTAGCAGTACATGTTATTTTGACATGGTGTAGCAGTACATGTTATTTTGACATGGTGTAACAGTGCGTGTTATTTTGACATGGTTTAGCAGTACATGTTATTTTGACATGGTGTAGCAGTACATATTATTTTGACATGGTGTAGCAGTGTGTGTTATTTTGACATGGTTTAGCAGTGCGTGTTATTTTGACATGGTTTAGCAGTGTGTATTATTTTGACATGGTGTAGCAGTGCGTGTTATTTTGACATGGTTTAGCAGTGTGTGTTATTTTGACATGGTGTAGCAGTGTGTGTTATTTTGACATGGTTTAGCAGTACATATTATTTTGACATGGTGTAGCAGTGCGTGTTATTTTGACATGGTGTAGCAGTGCGTGTTATTTTGACATGGTGTAGCAGTGTGTATTATTTTGACATGGTGTAGCAGTGCGTGTTATTTTGACATGGTTTAGCAGTGTGTATTATTTTGACATGGTGTAGCAGTGTGTATTATTTTGACATGGTTTAGCAGTACGTGTTATTTTGACATGGTTTAGCAGTGTGTATTATTTTGACATGGTGTAGCAGTGCGTATTATTTTGACATGGTTTAGCAGTACATATTATTTTGACATGGTTTAGCAGTGTGTATTATTTTGACATGGTTTAGCAGTACGTGTTATTTTGACATGGTGTAGCAGTGTGTATTATTTTGACATGGTTTAGCAGTACGTGTTATTTTGACATGGTTTAGCAGTGTGTATTATTTTGACATGGTTTAGCAGTGCGTGTTATTTTGACATGGTGTAGCAGTGCGTGTTATTTTGACATGGTTTAGCAGTACGTGTTATTTTGACATGGTTTAGCAGTGTGTATTATTTTGACATGGTTTAGCAGTGCGTATTATTTTGACATGGTGTAGCAGTGTTTATTATTTTGATGTGGTTTAGCAGTACGTGTTATTTTGACATGGTTTAGCAGTGCATGTTATTTTGACATGGTTTAGCAGTACATATTATTTTGACAGTTTTTGGTGGAAGAGAATGAAACAATTAACAAAGAGAAGCTTCAGGAGGAATACAATGATGCATACTGGGAAGGCCATTACACAATCTGTCGGGAGCGGATCCCAGTGTTTCTGGAGCAGGTGGCCAACAAAATCCTTAACACTGGAAAATACCTCAATGTTGTCCGGCTCTGTGGTGAGTTAGGATTGATTGATTGATTATTGTTTTCTGCCATACTTAACAGTTTTTCAGTTATCTGGTGGCGTCCAGTTTTTAATTGGTGGAAGAGGGAATCCAGATACAATGTACCCGAGAAGAGAACACCGACCTTCCAAAAGTAAACTGGCAAATTTTCTCACATATATCGGTTCGAGTGAGAATCGAACCCGGGGTGACTAGAGGTGAGAGACCTTGTGATTTTGAGTGTGATGTTCTAACCAATCGGCCTCAGAGGCATTAGATTGTGTACATGTACAGAGAAAGTCATGGAAAGAAAAAGTTTGAAATTATAAAGTCATATTTTACTTTGAGCAAAGTCTGTTGATTTCATAAAGATCTTTCCAACTTTGGACTTTTATTGTGCCACAAAAAATATTACAAGGAAAAACTACATGTACATAAAATCAGTCTGTTTTTGTAGCTCATCTCTCAGTAGTCTGTCACCCTCTGATGGTGGTAACTGAACTTGCAGAAATAAGAAAGCAGTTACTATAGATCTTCCACACATACCTCTCCAGCATTTAATATTGAACAGTACCCTGTTAGTTAATGCTACAACATTATTTTTTAAGGTCGTGACGTGCAGTGTCCATTTGCGGAAGAGATTGTGTACACGGTTAAAGAGAGGAAGTACTATGGACAGATAGAGAAGGCTTATGAGTATTCCAGTAAGCTTCTGTTAGAACTACTAGTGGAGGAGAAGGAACTGATGGCCAGAATCAGGTACTAAGTACTCAGAGACCTTATAGCACTACAGCATACAGTGCTCCAGTCAACTGCAGTTAGAACTACAAATGTACAGTGTATGAGTCGTTATGTAAGAACTTGGCAATACAAAGTTATTAAATGTGGTTTTCTGGACATTTCATTCAAAGATACAGTAAATGTGACAGAACAATATATTACTCATCTACAAAACAATTTATTTAAGAAATGAATTTCAATTTTGAACTGTGATGCTTCTTGTCAGCATACTTCACGAGTAGCACTGCCCGTGTCTCATTTAATGCCAGTAGTGTAAGTTACGGTACTGAGAGAACTCTAAACTGTCTGTGAAAGAGAGGTCATACCTAACTGTAGAGTACCGATTTGTCATTGAATTAAATTGAGCACTGCTGAGAATATTTTGCTAACATGTCTTGTGTGTTTTTGTAGGTCCATTAAGCATTACTTTCTGTTGGATAAGGGAGATTTCATTGTCCAATTCATGGACATGACAGAGGATGAGATGAAACAGGACATGGAGAATATCACACCCACACGTCTCGAGACGCTACTTGAACTAGCCTTGAGAACCAGTACAGCAAACATAGACCAGTTTAAGGATGATCTCAGGTAACACATTCTATGTTGACCAGTAGCTGGTTGCTCAACACATTATTGAATGATCAATTACTTTGATTGAGTTAGGTATACATTGTTTGAGAAAGAATATAGATTAGTTTTGATGGTCGTCGTTTTGTGATGCAGGGGTATTCATTCTCTCTTACAGTTCACATTTACAAGTTCATGGAGGACTTAAATTCATAGGCACATCTGTTCAACCTGACAGACTCTCAATAGAATGTGAAATTGCTCAGTATTCCACACCAGTAAAATAAGCAATATGAGTTCTCTGTATATCATACACATTCTGTTGATGTGGGAGCTTGCTGTAGGAATGAAGGAAGGGGTGGGTGGGTCTTCATTTGTTTTTATTTTCTTTGTATATCATACACATTCTGTTGATGTGGGGGGAGCTTGCTGTAGGAATGGAGGGGTGGGTGGGTCTTCATTTGTTTGTATTTCCACTGTATATCATACACATTCTGTTCATGTGGGGGGAGCTTACTGTAGGAATGGAGGGGTGGGTGGGTCTTCATTTGTTTGTATTTCCTCTGTATATCATACACATTCTGTTGATGTGGGAGCTTACTGTAGGAATGGAGGGATGGGTGGGTCTTCATTTGTTTGTATTTCCTCTTTACATCATACACATTCTGTTGATGTGGGGGGAGCTTGCTGGAGGAATGGAGGGGTGGGTGGGTCTTCATTTGTTTGTATTTCCTCTGTACATCATACACATTCTGTTGATGTGGGGGGAGCTTGCTGTAGTTGTGGAGGGATGGGTGGGTCTTCATTTGTTTGTATTTCCTGTAGGAGCTATGTCATTGCCCTGAGATTTTGCTTTTCTTCTGCCACCTTGATATTTCCACTTATTTTCCAGTTTCCTCAGAATTGCTGTACAATTTAATTTTAAATGTCACTTCTTCAACCATTTTTACATGTGAATAATGTGAATTGTCAGTGTTAGCAGTGTTTAGCATGCATATGTTATCACAACTTATAGACAAATAAAATTTCACATCAGACCATTTTGACTTTAATGCTTCTTGGTTTTGTCTTAGCGGACTTTTGGCACTTTGTGGATGAAATACTGAAAAGTTTTCATAGAACACAAAGTAAAAAAATAAAAACTCATACTTAACACAAGAGTAGATTATGCTCAAATGTTTTGTCATGAAGTCCATTTCGATGTGGCAGAGTTCATTTATAGAGCAATTTGAAAATCTCATGACGTACATAAACATGTACGTATGTGTACATATGTATATTACATAACCACATCCTTAATGTATCTGTCAGCAGCATGTAGTCTTCTCCAATCTGTAGAATCTAGTCTCCTCTGAAGTGCATTGTTTATGTAATTTAAATTGGTACATGTTTTCTTTCTCTTGTTTTCTAGAGTGGATTTACTTCCCTTTGATTTGATCACACAGTTGTTTAAAATTCTCTCCATAGAGACGAAGAAGGAAAAAGGTATGAGCTGGAAAACTGTTTTGTTTGATATCAGTTTTGCAAGAAATATCAGTGATATCATTTTTGCAAGAAATATCAGATATCAGTCTTGTAAGAAATATCAGTGACATCAGTTTTTAAGAAATATCAGTGACATCAGTTGATGCAGATGGTATAATTACTGTCATTTCAGTGTTTAACTTATGACATATTTTGCTTAAATTAGGTGCAATAACTATAACAAAGAGCTTCCATTAGGTGTATCTTTAATAGAGCTTCCATTAGGCGCAGTCTATAAAAAGAGCTTCTGTTTGGTGCATTCTGTAACAATGAGCACCCCTTGAGGATCCGGGTTAGAATAGGTCCTCAGTACCCCTTGCTTGTTGTAAGAGGCAACTAAATGGGGTGATCCTTCGGATGAGACCACAAAAACAGAGGTCCCATTTCACAGCAGGTGTGGCATGTTAAAGATCCCTCTCTGCTCAAAGGCCATAAGCGCCGAGCATAGGCCTAAATTTTGCCGCCCTTCACCGGCAATGGTGATTTCTCAATATGAGTGAAAGATTCTCAAGAGGGACATTAAACAATATACAATCAATCAATCATGTAACAGTGAGCTTCCATTAGGTGCATTTTATAACAATTAGCTTCCATTAGTGCATTCTGTAATTGAGCTTCCATTAGGTGCAGTCGATAATATTGTTAGTTTTCTGGTTACAGAGTACAAGGTGGATCCGACTGACCTTCACCTCTCAGGACTCGAATCCTTCTCCTTTGACTATATGGTCAAGTGGCCAGTGTCACTAGTACTGAACAGAAAGGTATTACCTATCATGAATATCAGCAGTTTGTGAACAGTTTAAGTACAGTAGAGGTACCCCATATACAGTAAAACACACTTATAATGAACATGCCTGTAACAAATTATCACTTACTGTGAATTGATATATATTTCCCTATGAAAGTAAAATAATGAAATTGTTATTGGATATACATATAACAAACTTTAGTTATAATGAAGATGGCTTTGCTGGCCCTGAAGGTTTGTTATAACTGTGATTTACTGTAAACTGTTACTCAGGATGGCAGAGTGAGATTTTGGTACTGTGAAACAGATGATAATGTGGTGGTACTTTAGACTGATTTAGCATTCTTTGAAGACAAATAGTACAGACTTGTGTATGCTGAGAACAGTGTTGTTTTTATCTGTAGGCCCTGATCAGGTACCAAATGTTGTTCAGACATTTGTTTTACTGCAAGCATGTAGAGAGGCAGCTTTGTAGGTGAGTGTGATTTATGTACAGTGTTTGGATTTTAAAATAAGGTTGTTAGTATCACCATGGGAAGCCAGAACTTTCGTGAATTGTAGAAAAAAAAGCGTATTGGGTAAAATAATTATTCCTTTTGATAAACACAACTGTGTAGAAATAAATTGAATGAGGAATGTGATATTTTTTTTTATAGCAGAATTGAGTTACTGTGATTGGAGCTACTCCAGCTGTTTCCTACGTTGTTTGCCTATAAACAGTTGTCCAAACATGTTGTCTGTCTATAAATAGTTGTCCAATCATGTCGTCTGTCTATAAACAGTTGTCCAATCATGTCGTCTGTCTATAAACAGTTGTCCAATCATGTTGTCTGTCTATAAACTGTTGTCCAATCATGTTGTCTGTCTATAAATAGTTGTCCAATCATGTCGTCTGTCTAGAAGCAGTTGTCCAATCATGTTGTCTGTCTATAAACAGTTGTCCAATCATGTTGTCTGTCTATAAACAGTTGTCCAATCATGTTGTCTGTCTAGAAGCAGTTGTCCAATCATGTTGTCTGTCTATAAACAGTTGTCCAATCATGTTGTCTGTCTATAAACTGTTGTCCAATCATGTTGTCTGTCTACAAACAGTTGTCCAATCATGTTGTCTGTCTATAAACAGTTGTCCAATCATGTTGTCTGTTTATAAACAGTTGTCCAATCATGTTGTCTGTCTATAAACAGTTGTCCAATCATGTTGTCTGTTTATAAACAGTTGTCCAATCATGTTGTCTGTCTATAAACAGTTGTCCAATCATGTTGTCTGTTTATAAACAGTTGTCCAATCATGTTGTCTGTCTACAAACAGTTGTCCAATCTTCTTGCATGTCTGTAACCAGACGTCCAATCATGGACTGACTTTATCTTGTGCTTGGCCACATTAATGAATCAGAAGTTATAAAATTGATATTTCTGTACGGTGAAGATTATGCAGGTCAACATTGTAGCCTCTAGGCCTCTTCATTCATTACAGTGTATGGATCGGTAACAAAGCAGCCAAAATGTACTCCCTGCAGTCCTCTAAGTGGTACTTAGCAGCCTTCGCACTGCGCCAGAGGATGCTGAACTTTGTCCAGAACTTTGAGTACTACATGATGTTTGAGGTGGTGGAACAGAACTGGCTCGTGTTTCAGCACAATATGGAAAATGTATTAAAGAGTTACTGATTTAATATTATAATTTATTGTAACACTAGCTGTGTCCATACAGACTGGGCCACGAGTGAAGATAGTGGTTTAGTTAATAAATGCGTTAGATGATAGAATTCTTGTAATAAAATGTGGATATTTTAAGATGATAGCAATCAGTTTATATTGTCTAACTACAAGCCTGCAGTTCATTATTTCCACAATTCTGAGAGGTATTTATGCTATTGGGCATATGTATGTATATTTCAATCAGTATTACATATGATGGTGTGGAAAGCATGTAGCATGTGTCCTTAATATTACTCCGGTTGATAGAAGCGTGATATGATAAATATGAAGTGTGAATTTTAGAGTTTTGTGTATGTGTGACAGGTGTCTAACATTGATGATGTGCTGGCGTACCACTCCGATTTCCTAAACACCTGTATGAATGATTGCATGCTGACAGATCCCGACCTCCTGAGGATAGTCCACAAACTGATGGTGGTCTGTGTTACCTTCTCAAACTTCATACAGGTAAATGATAAACTATCTACAGGTAAATGACAAACTATATACAGGTAAATGATAAAGTATATACAGGTAAATGATAAACTATATACAGGTAAATGACAAACTATATACAGGTAAATGACAAACTATATACAGGTAAATGATAAACTATATACAGGTAAATGACAAAGTATATACAGGTAAATGACAAACTATATACAGGTAAATGATAAAGTATATACAGGTAAATGACAAACTATATACAGGTAAATGATAAAGTATATACAGGTAAATGACAAACTATATACAGGTAAATGACAAATTATATACAGGTAAATGATCCAAAGTATATACAGGTAAATAATAACTATATATAGGTAAATGATGAACTATATACAGGTTAAAAGATGAACTTTATTCTGGTAAGTGATGAATTTAATTCAGGTAAGTGACTGATTAAAACTTTGCACATGCAAGGAAGTCTGTATTTATCTGTTATTTATCTGTTGTGTGACCTATTTGTTGCAGAGTTATACCCCTTTGAGGTTTTGGCTGGGTTGCACGTGCATACAGCTTATGGTATGGTGAATGCTGGGTGAGTGGTTGGGCGTCCTCATATAGGGTGCCTACTTTATGTGATCAACTCCTCACTCACCTCTAACCTCACATTTCCCAAACTTTGTAAAGTTATTATGGACACATTGAAGATGTGCATGTGACTTTTTGGAAGTGCTTGGACATTTTTCGAAAAATTTACATGTAGTTGAACTTCGTCATTTTCCCAGCATCTTTAAGTAGACGGTACCTACTTTGTGTAAACAACTCTTACAGCTTTGATTTGGCATCCTTCAGACCTTGTGCAGTTGTTATAAACACATTGAAGATGTGCAAGAAACTTTTTGAATTAAAAGAAAAATTAAAATAGTTGAACTTTGTCATTTTCTCTGCGTACTGTGGATAGGTGGTACCTACTTTGTGTATTCATCACCTCTCACAGGTTTCCCAATAGACATTCCTCGAAATTTAAAACGGTAGCAAATGAATGATACTGTCTCCATCATAGGTAACACATTTTAAAGTAACCCGGGCAATTCTATTCTTAAATCAATTTTCTGTACATATAAGTCTGATTCATATTCAAACTGTTTTTAGAGGCCTTGTTCTATATACAAAATTGCTAGCTCTTTGGACACAAAATGAAGTAAAGAAAATATTTAAAGAAAAAGGTTTTTAAGGATGAAACTTCTCCTGTGGTGTTACACATAAAGGAGCTGCCTTTTCTCTTATAGTTTAACCTTGTCACCTTCAAATTTTGTTTTCACACAGAGATTGAGTTTAAGTACAGCTGTGGAACCTGAGAGTAAACCTACTCGTGAAAGTTCTCTACAAGCCACCAGTAAAGAACACAAGGAGCAGGCCATTAAAGAAAAACTTAAATCAAAGGTACGCAGGTGTCAACATTGAGATTGGTCCTTTAGAATCCCACAATGAGAATGTGGAGATTGATCTGTAGCCAAAGGGTAGAATGCCACTGTGAGAATGTGGAGATTGATCTGTAGCCAAAGGGTAGAACGCCACTGTGAGAATGTGGAGATTGATCTGTAGCCAAAGGGTAGAATGCCACTGTGCCATGTGAAAACTGGTCATTATCTGGAGGGTGGAATTAGCACATGAGAACTTTGGGAGACTGGTTTGTTGCTTAGGGTAAAGTAGCTCTGTTGGAGTGTGGAAATTAGCTCTTAGGATTGGGGTAGAATAGCACAGGGGAATGTGAAGACTGGTACTTTGAGGTATGTTGGGATATTCTTAAGTAGTGTATAGCAAACAAAAGTAGAAAATACTAAGCAATGCTAAGTTCTGTTAGTGCAGTAGATAATCATGGAGTTTCTTGCACTACATGGAAATAAATCATATTCCCTGCCTTTTGTAAAATGTACTGACCAGAGAAAAGTGTAGGAACATGAATGTGTATTTGTTGAAAATTTTATCTTATGTGTGTGGTATCCGTCACCCATTAGAAAAACTATAATATCTTTATTGTTGGATAAAGTTTATTCTGGTGGTTGTGCACAAGTAAAAGCACAGCTCAAAGATAAATCAGTGACATAAAAAACATGTCTGTCATAATGTGATTTATTATTTGCTTTATCCAATGAGTTGAAATATTTGTTTACGGTAAAACAAGGTTATAGTGAGCCTAAAGGGCCTGCGGAAAGCAATTCATAATAACTAAACTCCATGACATCCAATAGAATTTTCATTATTTTCCTCTCACAGAGAAATAGCACTCACTCTGCAACAATAATGAATTCATTGTAGGCATTTTCGTTATATGCTTGTTTTTTTTCTGCATTCCTAAACATGCATGAGGAATTTATTATCACGTGATTTAGTGACAAGTACCACTTACAGAGTAAAAGTACTCACTCTTGCTTTTACATTGCTGAAAGAAATGATAGAAATCAACAGTCCACTCATGAATCTCGCAAGTGTCATTTCATGAGATAAGGAGTGTACAGTAGCATGGGTGTTCATAGCCTTGAGCATTAGGGACAACTGCAAGTTTTGAATTGCAATATACTGTGATATTTGTAACTGTAGTGTGATATGCATTGCAATATTTTTGATAAGAATTAATATCTTATGAGAAAGAAAATATATAACCACCATCAGCCACCTGCCTCATTACTCGCTTCGCTCTACACTAATGAAGTGTTTTAGCAGTATGATACAAGGACATAATATTGAAATAAAAAGATGGAATTTTAGCTGTCATGTAAATCTGCCTCATCAGCGGTCTATTTGCACTTTACAATTACCATGCAGTTTAATTATTTTATAATTGATGTGAGCATATCCCTGAAATTTTTATTGTGTTCATATGACACAATAGATAGATCAGAGAAATCATCTTTGTCTCTGGAGGACATGCCAGTATTTTAAAAGTTTTTTTTAATCCCAGGGTTGTATTCAGTGACAAAAACAAGGGGTATACCCTGTTTTTGATTTTATTTACACCTGATAACAGAGTGGCTTGATCTTAGTTATCAGTGTAAGTTTTGATTCATTACCTATGTAGCCCCCTTTAGAAGGTTTATTTTGAATTCTTTAAGAATTTCTTCAGTGTATCTTCATCACTTGTGTTTCTCATATGGCGTATAGTTTCAACTTTAAGCCTCAAATAGTTTTATACACCTTGATGTTCAAGAATGTAAGTAATATTTATGTATTAGTGGGCAATATACAATTCAAGCAGTTGGTGAGTAGAATTAATGATAGTGAATAGATTGTTGATTTCTTTTTCTTCTCATAAAATATAATACAGCCATTGTCTTTTTCATGCTTATGGTACATAATGCAATGATTTTATTCTAGGAATCTCTATCTCATAATTTAATTCCGAGCCCGAGTATTTTGCTGGTGTAACGATACAGAGAAAACGTATTGCAATATGATATTTTTTGTCCATAAACTGCAATACACTGGAGTATCAATATTGTGCAGCTCTATTGAGAACATAAAACACTGTAACTCATTGGATAAAACAGTTCTAAAAACACATTATACAGTAAAACACACTTATAATGAAGTTGTGGGGATGAACCACTTTGGTATGTTGTAAACGTAATTCCTTATATCCGATAAGTTCATAATATGTTTTAAAACTACAAGGAATGAAAATCACTTTTCTGTAAGCATGAATTCATTATACGTGTGTTCGCTGTAATCATGTTTGACTGTAATGCACATTCTTAAAATTGAACTGATTGAATTTGCTTGCTTTTGTTAGATTTTTCTCTCGCACAACATGGATGTAAGTGAACCATACTTCTAAATGATTCATGATTTTATCAGGACAATATTTCATTCATAACCATAGATCTAGTCACTACCCTTCTCTTTCTCTTCCTGTAATCCAAACTTGAGCCAGGCCACTTCAGACTGTTATTATCCTAGGTCTTTCTGTAGCATGACTCGCCTAATTCTGTAAGTATTTAACTTTTCCCTAGCTTAATTTGGTGACTTGAATCCATGTCCAGGTTGTTTGTAAAAATTTCATGCTTGAGTAATTTGAATTGTATCAGATTCTACAAGTATTGAACTAGTATTAGCTCTTAACCATCATGAAATATTTTAATACATTAAAGAACAAAACAAAACATGAAATCTTTTTCTGTGCATGTACATAAATGTACTGATATTTTATTGTATGATATTTCCATCAGTATGTTATTTTTACTATGGTCAAAACACAAAGTTTTCTATATTGTTATATTATGTGAGTAATTTTACATCATTATTTGGAATCAAGCAAATTGATGTTTTTAGCTCACCTGGCCAAAGGTCACTATATGCTATAACCATCACTTGGTATCTGTCATCATCCGTCATATCCCCAGATCCCCAGTCCACATGACAAACGTTCCTCTCATGGTGTCACTCCTTAGCATGATCCAGATTCCAATATGGCCACCATGGGTTTTGATTGAAAATTGACTTCTTTTGAATGGCTATGTTCTCTAGTCTCCATTCTTGGTGCAAAATTTTCCTCTTGTCATCCAGGGGAAAGTTTTGTTTTTTTTTGGTGTTTTTTAACATTTTTGATTGATTCCACACAAATTAAATTAAACTAAAGGTCTTTATAACAAAGGTTATGAAAACTGCCAGTCTGAAGGTTTTGTCCACCAAGAATTCCTTCTGACTGTCAGAGAGTTATACTGCTCATCTTGAACTAGCTAAATTATTTGAATGTTCTGGACCCAGATGCACAAGAGTTTATTGTTAATGTCTAGTTAATACTATATAGATGTAAGAGTTAATGGCAAGTTAACTGTTGGTTAAACTTAACTAACCTTCATGGAAGTGGGTCCTGCTTGGAAGAATTGGATATTAAAACCTCTGCAGATGCTTCAGGACTAGTACAAGCTATCAAGAAAGTGTTTTTACCAATATGGTTATGATGAAACTACTTGAGTCAGGTTCTGGAGAGTTGTATGAAAAAAAATATATATCATTACACCCCACTCCCTTCTGCAAATAGAATTTATAACATTTAATTAGCTGTATGGTTATTATCAAACAGTGAGTGGTGTTTTCTGATTTTTCAACACATGGTGTGACATCACTTCCAGTACTGGTGGGCAGTAAACACTGAATATTGACTGTGTGTTTTGGAGGAGGGGGGTGAGGGTTGGGCTATATAAGCTGTCTCCACTTTTCTAGGAAAAACATTGCTGCCTTTATTACTTTGCTTAGCTGAAAGAGTTTTAAAGTTGAAGTAAGAAAACCAAACATGTGATGTGTACCATTTAAGGTGACTATCACGCATTTTGATGTCGTGAGTGGTGTAAGTGACTAAGATTGATTGATTGATTATATGTTGTTTAACGTCCCACTCGAGAATTTTTCACTCAAATGGAAACATCACCATTGCCGTTGAAGAGCTGCAAAATTTAGGCCTATGTTCGATGCTTACTGCCTTTGAGCAGGAAGGGATCTTTATTGTGCCACACCTACAGTGACACTGGACCTTGGTTCTTGTAGTCTCATCCAAAGGACTGCCCTATTTAGTTGCCTCTTATGACAAGCAAGGGATACTGAAGACCTATTCTAACCTGGATCCCCATGGGGTTAAGTGACTAAGATGTTATCAAACAGTGCACATACAGTTTGCATAGAGTCTACAGATATAGTGATCTTAGATGATAATTAACATTGATTAATGCTGCTGTTAATGTAATGTTTTTTTCCATCAGGAAACAGAAAGTTAATAATGTGAAATTTCAGTATGACTGCATTCACAGATACGTAGATAAGGGTTGAACTTTTCCGAAAACTAGACAAGGAAGAACATGCAAACCTTTTTTCCCCCCTTTTTTCTTTTTGACATGGGTAAGAGTTTTGATTGATAATTAAATGAGAAGTGAATTTTGGAATTTGAAGGTTGTGGCAGAACATGTTGACCTGATGATGGGTAGTGAGAATTTTGAGAGAACAATAGCAAATTTCGACAATAACTTCTCCGGTAAACTGATCGAGCTGCTGAAGAAAATCATGGACCTAAGCTCAGAAAGTGGACAGTTCAAACTGCTAAACATTCTGTACAGGTAAGGCTCACACAGGTAACACATTGTTTCAAATATACATCTTACTAAGTGAACTTAAGTCATGGATTTGTATGACTAACAACTAGCAATGCTCTCTTTCCAGACATTTGTCTGAAAATAAACAAATGTAGATTTCTAGAAAATTGTAAATTGCACAAAATTAGAAATGAGGAAAGGGTGTATGATTTAATGGAATATTATTACTTTACAATAATAATAATAATAATAATGATGATTGGTTTTTATATAGCACTCTTTCCATCATATGCTGCTCAAAGTGCTTCACAATACATTATTACCCCAGCAGACCTTATAAAATTCCAGAGCTTTCTCAGTGCAATCTGCCGTTAAGTCGCTAGAGCACTAACTTCTAACAATATCTTTCACTTTCTATAGCCAGGTACCCCTTTTACACTTGGGTGAGGAAATTAGTGTAAAGTGCCTTTCCCAAGACACAACATTGGCCGTGCCGCGGCCAGAACTCAAACCCACAACCTTTCAGTCGAGGGTCTAATAGCCTAACCACTAGGCCACCGATGCCACTCTTCTGTTATAAAATTTTAGAAATTGTATAAGATATGGAATGAAAATCAGATGTAATTCATGAGATAAAAAATTAGGATATATGAAACATTTGCCAAGGATTGAAGTAGGTGCAATGTGATTTTTGATTTTCCCATTTAAATGACTAGTTGCACTTTTTGGTAGTCATTGCTTGAACAGTTATGATAGCAAAGTAGGATACATGATTGTTATGTTTGTAGACTGGATTTCAATGGTTTTTACAAAGAAAAACTGGAGGCCATGTCAGCAGAAAGGGCCATGATGGAGTCCTCAATACACAGCTCAGACTCGGGTAAGGTGTCCTCAATACACAGCTCAGACTCGGGTAAGGTGTCCTCAATACACAGCTCAGACTCGGGTAAGGAGTCCTCAATACACAGCTCAGACTCGGGTAAGGAGTCCTCAATACACAGCTCAGACTCGGGTAAGGTGTCCTCAATACACAGCTCAGACTCGGGTAAGGAGTCCTCAATACACAACTCAGACTCGGGTAAGGAGTCCTCAATACACAACTCAGACTCGGGTAATGTTTCCTCCATACACAGCTCAGACTCGGGTAAGGTTTCCTCCATACATAGCTCAGACTCGGGTAAGGTGTATATGTACTTATTTTAGTATGATTTGTATGATAGTGCCTTTAGTAATGAAGCAAGACTGTCAATTTAAGGTTATGCTAAATTATGAAGATCTCTAATTATGCATTATCCTCATTGTTATTAAACCTAATTGTGCATTAGATCTGATTGCACAAAATATGAATTACACTGAAATAAACTACACCATACAGTATTTATATATTTAACTGAGTTGTTAGAAAGATAGCTATCCTTTCATACACATCTCATTCTTGTTTACACATCTCATACTTGTTTACACGTCTCATACTTGTTTACACATCTCATACTTGTTTACACGTCTCATACTTGTTTACACGTCTCATACTTGTTTACACATCTCATACTTGCTTAAGTAAGACATTCACAATCCACAACAAAAATTAACTATAAATTTCGCCAAAGCAATTGTATTTTATGATGTGAAGAGTTAGTTTATACTATTTAGGGGCTTCATCCTGTGATTTAGTATACAGTTGTATCTATCAGCAGGCAAGCAATTTTATGGAAAGTTTTAGATATTTAATGAAAAGGTTTGATCCATTTATTTTGTTGTATTTTATATATACAGGTTCTACCAATTCTTGGCCAACTTCATCTTTCACATCACAGCGACCCGATACAGCTCAGTATGTCCCCAGTATCCACAAGCAGAGGCCTTCATCGAACTCCTCCAGCTAGCTCCGTGATAGAACAACTTCCTGTCACCCTAATATATACACAAAACTATCTTCTGTTGTTAGCCAGGTGATAACAAATCCCCGAGACTCTAATCCCTACAGAGGCCATCTTCCATTTCTTCCTGTACGCCTCGTGGTGGAACAACTTCCTGTCACCCTAATATATACAACGATCAACCTCCATCTTCTGCTGTTAGCCAGGAGACAAAAGAAATACGTGAGACCCTAAAAATAGACAAAGACAGTTTTCCCTATTTTGTTAGCCAGGTGATAAAAGATAAAAGATGTGTGTACACTTGTACATTTAAATATATTGTTATATGTTTGTGTTGTGAAGTGGTTTGGTTTTTTTTTTTGAGAAAGTGAGGAAAAGAAGTTGGGTTTTTTTTGTTTGTTTGTTTTTTGTTTTGGTTCTTAAGAAGAAATTAAAAAAAGTATCTCAAAAATCGGTAGTTAGCAGATATACCATCTACATAGAAAATTACCATTTGTCACATATTTTCTGCCAGTGACTTTCATTTTCATTATATTTACAGTTTCCTAGTAACAGTAACCATGACACTATCAGAAACAATTCTTAATAGTGCTGGTATATTTACTGGATTACTATGTTGATAAATTGTTTTGCTGTTAGCATTTCTAGATTGTGAAATGTAAACATTTAATGTATTCTGATAGTTACTGAATGAAACTGAAAGCCTGTCAGGGGGAAATATTAAATTTATTTAAATCCATTGTTCAGTGTTATGTTATAGTTTTTTCACATGCCAACAAACAAATGATGTTAATTGTTTCATTTTCCACCACCCCCCCACCCCCCAAAGTGCATGTTGGGAAGTTTTGTATATTAGATTGAGATAAGTAATGATTTGTTTGGGAATATGTTTCAATTAATGTTAGTCAGCTGATTTGTGTTAAATTTCTCTTTCCTTTCCACTGATCAAGCAACTTTTTCCTTTCCTTCCAATTTAGATTCATAATTAATATCGATCAATTCCATTGTATTTACAGAACATTTAACTCAAAGTAATTCAAAGTTTATATTATTCCAGCTGAACTTCCAAGCTAACTAATAAAAATATAGAGCATCATATGTATACTAAAACCATGAATTTGAAAAGCTGGTGTCCAATGAGTCTTCAATGTTGTATATAAAACAGCATCAAAATGAAGTAAATGACATGTATACCAAAATCAATGTTTGAAAAAATGGCGCCCAGTTAATCTTTTAAATGTTGTATATATAAAACAACACCAGGATATTTAGCCAAGAGAATTAAGAACAGACTGGCTTTTTAAATGGTAGGTTTTAAAGAGAAAATAAAGGACTTCTTTTTGATTTATGCAATACACAGAAACTAATCAGATATCCTGCTAATGTTTACTGAATGAAAAAGGAACATCATAGGATTTTCTGACACCAGCTTTTCAAATTCATGGTTTTAATATACATATGATGCTTTATACTTCTTTACTAGTTAGCTTTGTCACATTAACATTAAAATCAGTTTTCACTTGAAATTATCTTGGAACCACAACAAACACAGGATTATCTTGGAACCACAACAAACAGGATTATCTTGGAACCACAACAGACAAGGGTTCTAGTATAGAACTTGTATAACTTTTGTTAGTTTAATTGTGATGCTTTAAATTGTTGCATATGAGTTTTATGCAGTGGCAGCAAAACATGAATGGTTGAAAAGACACATTGGTCAATATTTCCACGAAAGTGAATAATATGAACTTGGGCGTGTGAGAAATTACAGTTTTACTTTTGATTATAGAATTACATTGCATACAGAATAAAAGGTATAAGAATGTCTAAGACATTGAAGTACTGTTTTTAGGTCACCTGAGTCACTCCTATTACCGATGGTCTACGTTTGTCGTCATCCGTTGTACGTTGTCTTTCATCCATTAAAAATTTTACATTTTAACTTCTTGAAAACTACAAGACCAATTTTTTGGTGCGAAGCATGTATTCGATAAAAGGAATATAAATTCTGACATTTATGACCTTTCCACCCTGAGGCCACATGGACAGGGCCAAATGTGCTTAAAAAGGTTGCATTTTCAAAACTTTTTCACACGTGTGGGAGGAAAACTAAATACATGGTTATGATGTCCATGAAGCCCCATATCAAGAAAGTAAATTTCCTGACCGCTGGATCAGGGGTTCAGGCCCAAGAGAAAGGTCAATATGGCTACATTGTGAAAATTTTTAAAATCTTTAAAAATCTTCTTTACTCCCACATATATTTAAGCAAAAATATATGCATTGATTTGATGTCCATGAAAATCTCACATGAAGATGTGAAAGTCAGGGGTCAGGGGTTAAGGCCCTAAGGCAAGGCCACTATGATATCGAAAATGTTTTAAATCTTGGGGGAAATCTTTTTACTCAAATAGACATTTGATAAAAGGTAAATACATGATTGTAATGTCTCTCTACGTAAGTTATGAAATTCATGACTGCTATATCAGGGGTTCAGGCTCTAGGGTGAGGCCATAGAGTGAAAATGTATTAAATGTAAAACAAACGGTACCAATATTGATGCAGCAGATGCGCATGTTGTCAAATAATGTCTCTTCAGTGTTGCTAAAGTAAAAAATGTTGGAAATCCGAAATAAGAAAAAACTAGGAAGAACCTAAAATTGCACAATACTGGAGTCAAATCAGACAAAGGATCAGAGGTATGCAGAAGGGAGATAGTCCTTAATTTTGATGTGAATTTCTTAATCTTATCACAGCAATTTTTTATCCGTATTTCATGCGAGTATCGAAGTACTTGGCAACTGGGATGGTGAAATCATTCGAGGACTAAGATTCCACCAGCAGAGGTTTCGACCCAGTGATTATAATATAAAACATGAACGGTACCAATTTTGATACACCAGATGCGCATTTCGACAAATAATGTCTCTTCAGCGATGCTCAAGTCAAAAATGTTAGAAATACGAAATAAGAAAGAACTTTGAAGAGCTGAAAGAACCAAAATTGCGAAATACTATAGCCTAAATCTTAGAAAATCTTTTCTACTATTATACATATTTGAGTAAAACGAAACGCATTATTATGATGTCCATGAAACTTTCTACCTAAGTTGTGAAATGTATGGCTCCTCGGTCAGGGTTTCAGGCTCTTATGTAGGACCAATATGGCCATATAATGAAAATGTATAAAAAAAATAATTGGGGAATGTTGAAATAATTTATATGCTTCAAACTTCCACTTTTCTAAATTGGTTAGGAATTCGATCTGTTTTGAAAGATCATAAACGCTTGCATGGAAATATGAGCCATGATACTCGGGTGACTGTTAAGGCCCGTGGGCCTCTTTTTTTTTATGTGTAACATTGTAAAATATTACAGAAGTCAAAATGAATTTGCATTCCGAGTTATTACTTGGTAACATCTATACCATTTCACTGCCTACTTATATAGTCAATTGTCACTTCACAGAAATTGAAAATCTGCGATATCGTGACTTTAGTCCAGTCCGATATACCGGGGATGACACTTGTGTTCTCCACTGGGTCGCTGAGAACGGCGTACTATCGTCCCTAGAATCACGACTCGGGGTCCAAATTTGTGCAAAAATACTTCCAATATAAAGATGGTTTACCAGATTGGTTTTTGTTGTTGACTATTGACAATAATGTTACAGATTACTGACAATAATCTTACAGATTACTGATAATAATCTTATAGATTACTGATAATAATCTTACAGATTACTGACAATAATCTTATAGATTACTGATAATAATCTTACAGATTACTGACAATAATCTTAGATTACTGATTATAATCTTACAAATTACTGACAATAATCTTATAGATTACTGATTATAATCTTACAAATTACTGACAATAATCTTATAGATTACTGACAATAATGATTTTACTGTAACCGGGTAACGTATTGATTAACGCACTCTCTTCTCACGGTTGTAAGTGAGGTCCCCAGGATCGGCAGTGGTTGTATGTGAGAGTGTATTGTGGCCGTCCACTCAGACACGTGGGTTTTCTCCGGGTACTCCGGTTTCCTCCCACATCAAAGACTCTTCACACCAAAATCTGAGCCGACGAAATGCTTTAATGTAAGTTGCTGAATTTGTTAATGTCGTAAAATACAAGTTTAAACTTAATAATAATCTTATAGATTATTGACAATAATGAAAAGGTGCAGTGAATATAATGAACAGAGATCAATCTCGTACCTCCTATAAAGATCACAAAATTGGAAATTGGACAAACACGGACCCTTGGATACATCGGAGGTAAGATCAGGCCTTAATTGTATAAGAGTACTTAAGTTTGAGGAATTCCTTACCCTCAAATCAATTAAGAATTCCTTAAGTTGAGGAAAGAGAAAAAACGGCTTGTATAAAACTTCCTTAAAGAATTTGAGATTTTCCTTAACTTAAGAACGGATTTTTATGAAAGCGAAAGTAGACGTCATCTGGAAAGTATCACTCGAAGGTAAGTTTTAGTCATCTGCTAAGTTGAAATTAATTAAAATGGCAGTAGCTCAGAAGAAAAGAGCCCAGAACTGGTCTGAGGAAGAGAAGTGCATTCTTACAAGCACCATTCTCGAAAAAGAGAATATATTGTTTGGTAAATTTAAGGGGGATAGAGGTGACGGTAAAAGTATAACCCAGGAAGAGAAAGCGAAGGCCTGGAATGAGGTGTTGGATGCAGTGAATGCGTAAGAGTTGTTACACAATCTGCATATTCTGTATCTGAATGGAATACGATGTAGGACACCCCCGCTCCCTTTTTATGTGTGTAATTCAACGGAATGTTCAGCCCGATTACAAAAGTGAACATTATGTAAACATAAAGGGAACTAAGACTGTAAATCAACATAAGGCGGATAATAGGTCTTTCCTAAATTCGAATCTTTGGGTAATTCAGAGTTTTCAGTAAGTTTGTACTAAGGACCCGGCAAAATATTTTTCGCTTTGAATGACTGAAAACTCGGACTCGAATTTCCTCTATTGTGATGCGCACTTACAATTGTCAATCACACGAGAACTATTAGTTTTAATCAAAGTTGTTTATTCAATTAATATAATTATGAGACATGTGCAGGTTTTATAGTTACTGCCATGATTAAGGAAATGTAGTGATATGCATATGGATTGGTATTGTAAACAGTTAATGTTTTTATGTAAATAAACATGTTCAACGACCTCAGACATCAAAATTTGAACAGAACGGTCTAAAGTTGGGCAAATTATTATATGTTAAAGCAATATAAGCTGTCAAAATTGTTATTTTGGGGTCCTAAAATTTAATCGAAAATTTTGTAAACATCTACCTTCTAATACCTGATTTTATCGATTAAACTTTTGACATGTTGTATTTTTTGCATTAAATGCAAAAATGTTCGACAGTTGAAATTAAGTCTTCCCGTACCTTAATTTTCCCGACATATTTCCGTATGCAATGACCTAAAGTTGAACTCATTCGGCAAAGTCAAATACGCAAGCGCAATATTTCCGGTAAGCACGAAAGATGTCTGACACGAAAGGTTCGAAGCGAGGGAGAAAGCCGACTTTGGAATTTTGCGTAATGTTTCGAGCGATCCCTTAAAACTATCATAACTGAAAAACATACTATCATAACTTAAAAACATATAACATCGTTAACAGTGCCAAAATAATGATGGTAACTAGAATTTTATCTCACCTCGCCGTCCATATTTTAATGACCCGGATACAACCCGATCCACCCCGATCAGCATCAGAATCATTCGTGTCAACATCGGTTATCTTCGGGATTGTCGCCGACGATTAATCAGCTGCCATTGTTAGGGTCAAACGGAATGTCGAGGAATATATTTTTCATTACGTAAAGGTGTGTAAACGATGCATAAGAGAGGAAATTCGATGCAGTTCTTTTTTTCAATCATATCAACGTTCATTTAACCTCTTTTAATGCCACTATAAAAAATTGCAATTTTGGCAGCTTATATTGCTTTAAAGGAAGACTTAAATTATGAAGTAAATTTCCATTCGTGAATTGCGAAATCAACAATTGTCTTACTGTATATCCTATGTAACAGATAATTGATGTAATGTGAAAAGGTCCAAAAGTGTTTAAAGTATTTGACTTTCAAAAATTTTTTAATTACAATTTTGGAATTTAGCTTGGATAACAATTCACAATATATCTGAAATAGTATTATGCAGGTAAAAAGGTACAAACATTCGAATAAAAATATTTTGCTATATCTTGTAATATTGGGTTGTGATAGGACATGTATAGATATAAAGTATTTGAAAATTCCTTTTGTTCATGACATACCCATTTGACATTTTGCAGAAATGCAAAAGAACTGCGTACTTTGGAGCAGATAAGAAAGCAATATGACAATATAAATTAGGTGCCTAAGAGAAGTAAGCACCCCCTGTTGACCTGTCACACCCGCTGTAAGCCCTATATCTTGATCAGATCAACGGCGTAATCCGTAGTCAATTACTGACATTGCTAATCTTATAGATTACTGACTGTAATCTTAGAAATTACTAACCATAATCTTACAGATGTCTGATGAGGTGATAGATAACTGACAATAATCTTATAGATTACTGACTGTAATCTTAGAAATTACTAACCATAATCTTACAGATGTCTGATGAGGTGATAGATAACTGACAATGATCTTATAGATTACTGCAGTACTGATAATCTTATAGATTTCTGACAATAATCTTATGGATTATTGACAATAATCTTGTAAATGACTGGAATCCTAATTTGTGTCTATTTCATGAGCCCAGTTCCAGTTTAAAGAGGCACATTGCATTGTCATAATGACTGGATTCCTTTTAAAACATGAATGAAAACATGAGTATCAAATTTTGGTCTATTTTTAGATATCATTGCCTCAGTAGGTCAAAAGGTCGACTGCAGGTTGCGGGTTTGAGTCCATCAGGGTTATTAAATATTTTTTTCTGATTATTTCCTACTAAAACTGCATTCTGGGGGACTAAATAAAGTAAAATTTAATAGTTGTTCGTATCCCCTAGTTTCCATCCACATCAAATTTCTCTGGTGTAGCATTCCTCCTTAAAATTTTGAAAATCCATGAGAATATGAACTGTGACGCTTCACGCCGACAGCCAATTCATATCAATGCCGCAGGACCATATTACATTAACGAAATGCAAACATTCCCAAATTCTGCTTACTTAAACCTTTTTTCTTCTCTATATGGGTCCTGGGTTGAAGAGTGAGGTTAGGTTACGAGAATAGAGTTTTAGATAGTACATGAATATATAGACAAAATATCTTCAGAACACAACAGCGAGATGTTGTTGATATTGCTATTTGTGCATTCGATTCAAATTCTGTCATGTCGTAACTGTAAGGGACTAATATGGGATCAGGATTATTCGATGAAATACACGTAAAAGGGTTAAGAAAACTTATAAGCTGATGATGAGGAACAGCAGGGCCAATGTGACAAAGGCTAGCACTGTGGCCCATAGGTCTCTTGTTATTTGTTTTGTTTTTTTTGGGGGGGGGGGGTTGTTTGTTGGTTGTTTGTTTTTTTTGGTCGCTTGTTATTTTTTTTTTTTAAATTATAGTTTATGTGCTAAAGTATCTAGTTTATCTCTCGGATTTAAAGTGACAGCGTGATTTAGCTCCGGAACACGGTGCAATATTCGCTTTCTCGAAACACATGCTACTTATGTTTTCATAAGTGTTGATTTCCCTCACAAGCACTTTAACTCTCGATCTAGTCAGATCTGTATTCCCATCCACATCCCTGATGTCGTGCGAATCAAAATTAGTATAGCGTATAGATCCTAATCGCAAGTTTACATTCAAAGTTAGTTAATAAATGCGCTGGATGAAAACCGTATCTGACTATCAAATGAAGAAAAGTGGTAAGTTTTGATTTATTGAAGTTACTTATATTTGATTTCAATATTACGACAAAAGGGTGCATATATATGAAATGAAAACCATGCATTTTTTCTTCATTGTTATAATTTCTTTCCAGATCCATCTATCCAGTACCTAGCATGTAAACTACTGCATGCAAAAAGTCCATGCGATTAAAACGTAGACTTTATATGACCAAGTTACTACAGTAATAAAACACAATGGACCCCCGATGCAGTGCTCAGGACGTATTGCGCTGTGACCTATGTGATACCCCTGTCCCTTCGATGCACTGTGACCTTTGTGAGGTCAAACTATGTAAGGCCTGTGTTGGAGAGCACCTGTCTGATTTATCCCAAGAACATAAGGTAGTGTCATTCAGACAAAGGTTATCCACTCCAAAATGCCCTAAATGTTCCAAACATGACAAGACCTGCGAGCTCCATTGTGAGAAATGCGACGTTCCTGTATGCATCGGCTGCCTGTCATCAAACTCTCACAAGGGGCACACCTTCCTGAACGTTCTGGAAGTTCTGATGTCTAAAAGCAAGAAAATGGAAACGGATAGAAAGGAACTGGAAGATGATATTGTTCCCAAATACGAAGAAATTCTCTCGGAGTTGTCTGTCATCAGAAAATCCTCGTTGGAAGGTTGTATGGAACTGACAACAGCTGTCACTAAACAAGGTGAAATCTGGCACAGAGAAATTGACAACATTGTCAATCAACTCAGAGCTGAAATTGAGGCGATACAAAATAAGCAGTTAAACATCTTAGAGAAACATGAGGTGGAAATAAAAACACTTATTTCTGAAGCAAAACAGAGTGCTCTCGATTTGAAAAAATCGCTCATTTCCAAAGACGCCTCTCTCTCCTCTTCGTACGAATCCAAAAATACCCGGTTTAATAAATTGTGCAAACTGCCAGACGTAAAGATGTCCTGGCCAAGTTTTTTAGCGCCAAAGATCAACACAGAGGAGCTGCGTCAATTGTTTGGTTCTCTGGGAGGTATACCTTGTGTTTTATATCGGACTCTTTTCCATAAATCCTGAAATTACCATTCTATGTAGCATCATAAACTAACTACATTTCTGTACGGAATAAAAGCTATTTGTTGAAATGAAAACACTGCAATGAATTAATCTGTACTTTTATCAAGTGAAAGTTAATCTTTCATATTTCTTTAAAATCATAAATCTATAGATTTTTGATTTAACTAGAGATATTATAATATGTAAAATTAAATACAAATCTTGTTTGAACGTATTTTGATATCGATTTTTTAACATTTTTTTTAGCGAAACCATTACCAGATATTCCAGCCAGAGAAGGTAGTCAATGATTATTCGCTATTCTCTATAACCAGTAAAAAAAACAACAACAAAAAACAAAACAAAAACAAAAAAACCCCCCAAAAAACAAGCAAAACAAAAAAACAAAAAAAAAAATCTAAAAAAAACCCCAAACAAACAAACAAAAAAACCCAAAAACCAATTACACTTCTGTATGAATGTAAAATACTATATATAATGGATTAATATGTAAAAATTCCAACATTATCTATTACAAATGTTTTAATTGGACAAAAAGAAAGCTGAACTGCAGGGAATCATTAGAATTAGAAGAATCAAAATTCTCTTTCAAAAATTTATTGATATGCAAACTTCGGACAATTTACTCACAAACTTTGTGGTTTCACTTCACAAACCTTCAATTTGTGAGTAAAATATCCAGGGTTTACGCATCGATGAATTCTTTAATAAGATTGATTGATTGATTGATTATTTATTGCTTTCCGCCACACTCAACAATTTTTCAGTTATCTGGTGGCGTCCAGTTTTTGTTGGTGGAGGAGAGAACCCAGATACAATGTACCTGGGAAGAGACCACCGACCTTCCGCAAGTAAACTGGCAAACTTGCTCACATAACGCCGCGGCCGAGATTCGAACACGCGCCGACAGAGGTGAGAGGCTTTGTGATTTTGAGCCCGATGCTCTAACCACTCGGCCACGGAGGCCCCCTCTTTAATAAGAATGTTTCATCTAGTAATATTATCACCAAGTACAATTTATGTTTGATGTCTCTGTAAAACCATTAATTTAGAAATGATAATGCAATGGTATATATCATAATGTTTAAGTACAAATCTTGTCCTTAATGCATTTTGACATAGATTTCTTCAACATCAAATCAAATGTGTTTCTTTAGCTCCACCAGCACCAGATGTTCCAGCCAGAAAAGGTACTCACTGACTAAACTCTGATGGTACTCAGCATCTACATAATCAGTCTTAATAAACTAACTATATTTGTAATATTGTCACGTAAAATCACGTGATATCGCTGTAAAATCATTAATTTATAGATGACAATTTAATAAGACATAATGTAAAATGAAAAACAAATCTTGTCTTTAATGTATTTTGATATAGAATTATTCAACATCATCAAATTAAACTGTTTTCTTTAGCTGCACCAGCACCAGACATTCCAGCCAGAAAAGGTAAACAATCTCCTTATATCAAAGTGGATTTAAAGCAATAAACCCGTCAAATCAGCAACAAATGGCGATTTATGAATTGCGGTCTTCCTGACAATAATTCTGTTCGTAATCTCAGATGTGCATTGACCTCGGAGGTCATCTTTTTGGAAATATTCGGACAAAAGGCACTGCACTAGTATCCATAAACCGGAAAATGAAACTGACTGGTTCTGCCAGAAAAAGACGAAAACGAGAAGTCAATCAAAAGTCAACAAAAACCACCTCTACATCACAAGGTTGATCCATGGAATGAATTGAAGATCATTTTAATCGATGAAATATATATATATACAGATTTAGCGAAGATTTTCGTGGGGTCTCATGGTATTGAAATCATCCAATATACCCAATGTCAGCACGTTCGTTATCATAATTTCGTTTGGGTGGCATATTGTCGTGATTATTTCTCTTAAAATACGTGAAAGTCATTCATGACACGATGTAATATTTGAAAGCAAACGAAATGTATAGTTACTCATGAGTTTCCATCTGCATGTGACCTCGGCCTCGGCAACTCGATAATCGTTCCCGTGCCAGAGAATAGACTGTTTTGTCAAAATCTATGTCGGTGTACACGAAACGCTCCTAGTCGGTGTGTTTTCACGCAGTATTCCTTAGTTTATTTTGCTGAATTTTACATCAGATCTTGGGGATCATATTAGTTATACCGATAAGGATTTATTGGTACATAGGTAGTTGGAAAATACCCCCAGTTACAGTTTGTGTTGCTTTAAAATGATTTGTTTGTTTGTTTGTTTGTTTTACGTCCCGTCGAGAATTTTTCACTCATATTGAGACGTCACCAGCTGTAGGTGATGTACCACAAATTTAGACCTATGCTTAGCTCTTAGGGCTGTAGCATTGAGGGTTCTTTAACGTGCTAACGCCTACCGTGACAGGGGACCTCCGTTTTTAAGGTCATATCCGAAAGACCCGTGATTCTCTCTTCTAAATCCCGAGCGTTTTGCGAAGGAGCAATCACTACCTATTTTTTGTCTTAAGTTTGACGCGGCTATGGCACAAGCGGGGCTCGAACTCACGACCTCCTGGTTACGAAGCGAACGCTCTAACCACCGAGCTACCGCGACCGGTAAAATGAACAAATCTGACTATTTAGAAAATTAATAAATGTCCTTGATTTTGTATGATGAGGTTTTATAAAGAAATAAAAGAAGGGTTATTTATACAGTATGCAAAAATTACTTCATACCTCAATTGTTTATATCTCCCACGATACAAACAACATAAATATTTATTTCTGTCCTTGTGACTTTGACCTTGGAGTTGATTTACTTTTAAGAAAACCTCACCTATATAGGCGGCATTTCCTGAACTATTTAAGGTAGGACTTTCATATTTTGTATATACATTCCTTATGACAAGATATTTTATTTGGTGTCATGATGTTTGGGATTGGAGTTCTGTTGCAATAGCTGAACAACTGCAGGGTTAAGGTAACTCAGGTTAGCTATATGACCTATGGGCTACTTGTTCTTATACATCACTAGTCGCTGTATCTCAGTGGTAGAGCATTAGAGCGTTTGTCTTGTAACCGGGAGGTCCCGAGTTCGAGCCTTAAATAAAGTGATTGATTCATGCATTTCTTCACTTCTAATGGTGGAAATGTTCTGTCTAATGCGATTAACAAGTTTTACACAAAAATTACAGTTATACAGTTAGACTGAAGCTCATTATAGAGGGTTAGTTATTTGTTGTGTAAACCAAGATTGAGGTATGCTATTGTTTACAAAGTGTTTTGAAATGCGTGGTTATCAATCTAAGTTTATGATATTGATTGATTGATTGTATATTGTTTAAGAATTTTTCGAGAATTCTTCACTCATATGGAGACGTCCCCATTTCCGGTGAAGGGCTCCAAAATTTAGGCCTATACTCGGCGCTTATGGCCTTGGAGCAGGGACGGATCTTTTTCGTGCCATACCTGCTGTGACACGGGACCTCGGTTTTTGCAGTCTCATTCGAAGCACCGCCCCATTTAGTCGCCTCTTAAGACAAGCAAGGGGTACTGAGGATCTATTCTAACAACCCGGATCCCCACGCATATATATATATATATATATATATATATATATATATATATATATATACAACCCACATTTCAAGTATTCTTTGCAGTTTAAAAATTGAATCAGTGTCTGTGCAAAATTAAGACGCTTTTAATTACAAAATTAATAATCACTGGTTTGCTTACATAAAAAGAACCAATATTTGTTTAAATAATGCTGAGTTAACGCTAAGATATTTATTGCTATCGCCCTTGTTTTGAGAAGGTGTAAATTTTGGATATCAACGTAAAATGAGTTATATATTTATTGTTTAACATCAAAGATGAAAAATATTTTTTTCTCAAAAACAAAAAAAGTGAACCAGTCGTTTTATAATTGCTCGTAGTAAATTGTTTCCACCTCTGGTATATACAGGGGTCTGTGATTGCCCAGCTGTTATTTGTATTCGTTATAGGAGTTATGAGATTGAACACTGTTCGTTACCTTTACATTTTTATCGGCTCATGACTGCGCCAAACTTAATACGTAAGAGAGGTAGTGCGTACGCCTTCGCCACAACGGACAATTTTTGATCAGAAAGCTCACTTGAGCCTTCTGCTTGGGCGAATTAATAAAAGACGCACATGATTTTTTCCTGGTCATCCGTTTTTCTGTCTGAGATCGCTTTTATCTAGTTGTAAAATGATATATTGAACTCACAATAAAGCTTTGATATTTTGATATAAAAGTAGTTGACATCAAAGGAGACTTGACACGATTTTGATACAAACAGTTTGATTATTCGATAGTATTTAATTCGTGTAAATTTGAATTTAAAAAGTCTGACGCAAAAATAAATCTAAATTTTGAATCACGAGGCCTGTTCATGTTACGTGACTCGGCTACAACGTTAACGGCATCTGTGAAAAAAAATAAATCCGTGTTGAGAATGATCACTGTTCGCTATGTTCACTCTGTTCACCTTTTAACCTAATCGACACAAAATGTCTTGGAATGTGAGGGTCAGCAATAAATTGAAGTGGGATTTTTGATACATTGATTGATTGATTGATACATTGATTGATTGATACATTGATTGATTGATTGATACATTGATTGATTGATATATTGATTGATTGATATATTGATTGATTGATTGATACATTGATTCAATGATAGATTGATTGATACATTGGTTGATTCATTGATTGATAAATTGATTGATTGATACATTGATTGATTGATTGTTGTTGTTTTCCGCCACACTCAACAGTTTTTCAGTTATCTGGTGGCGTCCAGTTTTTATTAGAGGAGAGAAAGCAGATACAACGTACCCGGGAAGAGACCACCGACCTTCCGAAAGTAAACTGGCAAACTTTCTCACATATATCGGCACAAGCGGGAATCGAACCCTCGCCGACTAGAGGTGGGCGGCTTTGTGATTTTGAGCAAAATGCTCGGCCACGGAGACCCTGATTTTAGATATACGATCGATAACTTAAATGGATATATATATATATATATATATATATATATATATATATATATATATATATTCTCCTTAGGTACAACAGCAGCAGCATCAGCAGCAACAGGAGATGTTCTGAGGAACAGTACGGGTGCACCAGTCAGAAAAGGTAATGAAGGAATATCGTTATAGAGGTTTGTACATGCAGACTTGATTGATTATATATTGTTTAACGTCCCCCTCGAGAATTTTTCACTCAGATGGAGACCCCACTATTGTCGATGAAGGGCTGAAAAATATAGGCCTATGCTCGGTGCTCAGGGCCTTTGAGCAGGGAGGGATCTTTATCGTGCCTCAACTGCTGTGGCACGAGATCTCGGTTTTTGCGGTCTCGTCCGAAGGACCGCCCCATTTAGTAACCTTTTACGACAAGCAAGGGGTACTGAGGATCTATTCTCACCCGGGTCCTCATGCAGAATTGAGAAATATCTTGTTACAGTTGCGTATATTTAGTTTTGAAAGGGACATTTTTATACAAATGATGGGATAATTTACAGTGTAGGTATATTAATTTGATTAATTCATTGATTTAAGAATAATTATCTCATATTCTTTACAAGGATATACATGTCATAGAAACGTTATAAACTTTGTTTCCATTCTATGCGTAATTATGCTCCGTGTAACATTTCCTATAACGCAAGGTGGCATTTTCAGATGAGAATATATAAACATTGATCTTGATTATTCACAAAACATTGATGAATGTAAAAACGTTATTTCATCTTTATCAACATACCCAAAAGTACGTGTTTATATATTTATTGAGGTACCAAATTAATACTAAGCAGCAATCACACTACCCTCTAATAAATCTTCTATATGCACCAGAGCACCTTGTGTGTATATCTGATATAAACTTTTCATTTTCTTCAAGAACCCGAAATCGAAAAGAAAAATTGCAACACATCTCATAGTAAGGGATTCAGGTTTGACCGAATGAAGAGCTTCACACCTTTTAAGGACAAGCGCTACGTTTCTGATATTTTCTCTAAAATTGCTTTTTCATTCTCCTCGATATGAAGAGTTCTTGTATAGTAGGTTTAGATTTTGTGACTAAAGGTACTAATACCTACATCGGTGGAGGTAGCTCAGTGATTAGGTCACCTAACTTGTAATGTTCGATACCCAATTCTTTCGAAGATGTCTCTCTGCTTCTTTTTTCAGTAATGCCCATTTATATAATAGAGATGAATTTAAATTTTTCCTTGCAATAACCCGGAAGTATCAAAATTTGCTAACTCTAAAACAGACATGGTAACATACTCCAATTTGTTTGTACAGACGAGAAGTGAATTGTACGTAAAAAAAGAAAAATTATATATTATTGAAAAAAGTCGCGTATGTCCTTAAGGGAAAATGATAAAGGAAAGAAGAAAATATGAATTAAAGTACAAACATCTTCTTGTACTACATCACCAGAAAAAACAAAACTTCTCTATTGAAAATTAAACTAAAACTTTTCTATACATAGATTAAACCAAAACTTCTCTATAGAAGATAAACCCCAAACTTCTCTACAGAAGATAAATCCCGAACATCTCTATAGAATAGTAAATGAAAACGCTTCTTTAGAAGATTAAATCAAAATGTTTCTATAGAAGATCAAACCAAAACTTCTCTACAGGAGATCAAACCAAAACTTCTCTATACAAGATTAAATCAAAACCTCTCTATATAAGATTAAACTGACACTTCTCAGTTGACGAGTAAACTAATTGTGTTAAAAAAATCTCCCATGGATTATGGCTTGATATGATTGATGTCCAACTTGTTATGTGTTTTCTATCCCCTCGCCAAGGTTCATAAATAGAAATAAAAAACCACGTCGTTGGCTATAAATGATATTTACATGCACTGGGCAATGTCCAGGAGTAAACACGTGATGCATATAAAGTCCAAAAATAAGTACTGTACAAGAAATGTACCAGCACTCCAACTGAGTATACTCGATTACTTTCTTTACGTCAGATATATTCGTTATCTCCCTTTTCCCGTTCTTGACTGGGATAAAATTTAGTAATAATATATAGTCGGTATAATTGTATCGTGTTGAAGTCTTCAGATCAAAAGGACCTTTAACAGGGTCACTGCAACAGTTATCGTATCACTGCTATTAATGTTATACAAATTCTAGGCGTTGTCTTCTTTGCAAATTAAACAAACTGATTCACAGGTTCAACAGGGAAATATTATTGCGGGAGGAAGGTGCTGTCGTGTCCATGTTGTGATGGACAGTGTGGACCAGACAATGGCTGTAATTGTAAACCTTGTCAGCAACTGGACCAAAAATATGCGAAGCAGCAAAGAGGTAACTTTCTTTGGTCTAATATCTCTCTCTCTCTCTCTCTCTCTCTCTCTCTCTCTCTCTCTCTCTCTCTCTCTCTCTCTCTCTCTCTCTCCTCTGACACAGATTTCTCGAAACAGATGTGGAAGATTCTGTGGTGTCTTTTATTTCAAGTTCACTGGGATATATCGAAAGCTGATCACTAAAGACTACAAAGATATTGTTAATGAGGTGATGAGTCAGAACAACCCTTGATAACGCAGCACAATTCAATAACAAAGCCGTTTTTAAATTTAACACAATTTATTTACAGTTACTGGGAAAAAAATGTTACAACACCAAAATACTAACTTACGATAGAGTGCCCAGTGCGGGTTTGAATGACGAGCTGAATTCACACACAAAACTGTCACAAATCGGTTGTCAAAAACAATTCCTGATGTTTCCTATATATATTCAGAAATACTTTTCATTGCCAGTCCTGAAAGTGCTTGTTTACCAGAGCTTAATATCACAGAATTTGCAGCTTGTTTACCAGAGCTTAATATCACAGAATTTGCAGCTTGTTTACCAGAGCTTAATATCACAGAATTTGCAGCTTGTTTACCAGAGCTTAATATCACAGAATTTGCAGCTTGTTTACCAGAGCTTAATATCACAGAATTTGCAGCTTGTTTACCAGAGCTTAATATCACAGAATTTGCAGCATATTTTTACTAACAGTGAACTTTATGGAATCCTCGTGAAGGACAACGTTCAATGATCTTGACAGTAGCAAGGTGTTACGTCATCTTTCAAAAGTTCGAACATTTAGAAAAATCTAGGTCACACGTTTTACACAACTGAAGAATTTCAGCGTGTTTGATATCAATCCCAGAGTACTCGTTCGTAGAATCAGAGTGGTGTTTAACAAAGTATTTTTTTTTGAACGATTGATCACTAGATAAGAATATTCCTTTTGTTATTTTTGTTGCTTGATTGATTGATTTTGTATTCTATAACGTCGCCCTTGAGAATTTCTCACTCATATGGAGACGTTACCATTCCCGGTGAAAGGCTGCAAAATGTAGGCCTATGCTCGGCTCTCAGGGCCTTTGAGCAGGGAGGGATCTTTATCGTGCCAAACCTGTTGTGACACGGGGCCTCGGTTTTTGCGGTCTAATCCGAAGGACCGCCCCATTTAGTCGCCTATTACGACAAGCAAGGGGTACTGAGGATCTATTAAAAAAACCCGGATCCCCACGGGGCTCATTTTTGTTGAAGAAGCAACTGTCTATGATATCAAAAGGTTTTTTTTTTTAATTCATTGTGAAGAAAGACGTGTAACGTATTGAAAAGGCACATATTTTGATGTTAATATGAAAAAAGTTTAGTGATTTCAAATTTACTAAAAGTTCTTTAGAGTATTTTAAATCCACATTTGCTTATACTACTTCTGGCATATGTTGTGGCACAATACATTTGAAATTTCCTCCTTTACAGCTATTCATATATTCGTGAGGATTAAAGATAGGAGCTTGGTAGAACATTTTTTGGATCCAGCAATGTATCGGGTTCATTGATCACGTGATAATAATAAAAGTAGTAAATACTGCATTATAAATAAAATACCCTGATTGAATTAATATTTACAATTTACTTGCCCCTTTTCATTGGCTACTACCATTATTTATGTCTGAACGAAGTGATTTACTGTGTATATCAGTATGGCGTTTGCGATCATGCGCAAATCAATGCTTTTCAAACGTCAAAGGTCCTTGATTATCATGATAGCCTGATAAAATCATCCTGAATGTCGGACTCTGGTGCTAGGGTGCTGAGGATCTATTCTAACAACCTGGATCCTCACGGGGCTGTATTTAGTGTAAAAAAAAAAGTATTAGTAACACAATCTATTCCTGAAGTTTTAACGGGAAGTAAAGAGGAGAGATCAAAAGATAGATTTAAGATGAAAATCTAAATTCAAGTAGTGAGGGAAGAAAAAGGGAAAATCCTATAAGATTTTGTTTCTTGACATCGATTGAATGATTATCATTGAACGTATCAGCTACAATATGTGTACAAAGTGACAAAGGCCACACTCTCATTTCTCTGAATAAACAACAATAAAAGTAGTCGGTGTTTACATTTTTGTATTTTAAAATCAATTTGAATTAACATTTATCGTATTTACTTTCAAGGGGGTAGTATGGGGGGGGGGTCTTGATGAAAAGTATGCATTTAGTTTTATGTAAGACACTGAACTTTTGTTCTCGACCCTAAGGATAGATATTTTCTTAGATGAAGCAACTCTTTAACATTTTCGTTGCCGAGACCCTATGCTACAACAGGTGTGGCAGAATAAAGATCCCTTTCTGCTTAAATGCAGTAAGCGCCGATTTTGCAGCCCTTCACCGGCAATGGTGACGTCTCCATATGAGTGAAAACGTTAAACAATATACAACTAACTAAAATCGTTTAACACTCACACACACACACACACACACACACACACACACAGAGAGAGAGAGAGAGAGAGAGAGAGAGAGAGAGAGAGAGAGAGAGAGAGAGAGAGAGAGAGACCCAAGGAGTTATTTCCCGGCGATGCCATGAATAGAATATTACACAATGAATGACTCACCACTCAGACTGTCGCTCATATGCAGTAACATGACGTAAAAATTGGTTTAAGTGTCTTCAAATTTGATTTAGCGAAGCAACTGGATCTAATATGCATGAAAATACTAATTGTGTGAAGTTGTTCCTCCAAGTTTCCAAAATGGATGGTGGTCGGAGTGGTGTATTCGCATTTAAAAGGGAGCGAAAATATATCAGAGAGAAAGGGGGGATTATTTCATCATGTGTAACTATACTTCAAATATTTAATGCTTAATTTATCGAAGAAGCATTGGTGTATCTAGGTTTAAAATGCCCTCTTCTGTAAAGCTAGCCTTCTCTGCACAAGGAATTCTCGAGAAAGGGGAGGGGCCTCCATGGCCGAGTGGTTAGAGCATCGGGCTCAAAATCACAAGGCCTCTCACCTCTGTCGGCGTGTGTTCGAATCTCGGCCACGGCGTTATGTGAGCAAGTTAGCCAGTTTACTTGCGGAAGGTCGGTGGTCTCTTCCCAGGTACATTGTATCTGGGTTCTCACCTCTTCCAACAAAAACTGGACGCCACCAGATAACAGAAAAATTAAGTGTGTCGGACAGCAATAAATAATCAATCAATCAATCAATGGAGAAAGGGGAATTCTTGCACGCATTGTGTTCTTTAACACTTTTTATATTAGTTGCTTCTGTAGTGACGTCATAAATACGATTGTTGGTCTGGAGGCCGGTCACAAGAAGGTCAAAGGGAAAAGTCCAGCGATGTAGTAATTTTTAGAGAAATGACAAATTTTTAAGAAATCTTGAATACATGTCATTTTCTGATGTAATTATGCGTATTGATATTTCTTTTAAAATGGGGAAAACATCATACTGGTGAAAGTTGGAGGCGGGCGTGTCTTCACCATTTTATGGTTTCTTCACATCAGGACGTGTTCATTGGTCAATAATGAAACTGTACCTGGCAGAAAAAGGATTTTCCCCTCCGTCATGAATTTTTTCTGGTTTATTGAAAACACTGAATTCATTGTTGACACATGCATTCCATATCTTTTTCCAACATCTGCTCATTCCTAGACAACAGTTTCTTTTTTCTTGTCAATCGAACAACGAAAAACAGTTTTCCAAACTTGCAGGTTGCATATATTTTTCAATGTTACTTGACATATTTTGATAGTCCTTGCTACCAAAGTGGTAAATCCTAATTTCTTTTTTGAGATACCGGAATAGTTTCTCATTAAATCTTGTAATTCTAGTATCTTTTTTATATCGGCTCCTTTCGACGACCTGAGATTTTGAAGACTGTTTCGCTGAAAGGGGGGGGGGGGGGTTCGTTAATCAATTTACACTATGTCTGAAGGAAATGCATATTTAATATCCTACATAATGAACATCGGGATCGGTCCTCTGGCGTTCCGAGGCCACGGCGCAGGTGTAACATCAACAAAAAGTATTCTGGAAACATTTCTCATTTTTATTTGCTTTTAGGGTATAATTTGTTTTTCACCAGTCAGCAAAGCAGATAATAAACAGCGTAAACCTATCCAAACCAGGTTATACTCGTATAATAAAGCCAAAGATACTCATCTTCGTTTATCCAAATGAATATAAATTCCGAAAAATATAAGGCACGTGCGTCGCGCAATGATTCATTTAGAAACCGCGACAAAGCGTGTAGCTCTGAAAGCAGTCATCCTAGTACTACGGAGTATATTTATCAAAATTATCAACGTAGTTATTAAAAGTGAAGTTTTGAGTTTGTTGATTGATAGATTATATGTTGTTTAATGTCCCACTCGAGAATCTTTCACTCATATGGACACGTCACCATTGCCGATGAAGGGCTGCAAAATTTAGGCCTATGCTCGGCGCTTATGGCCTTTGAGCAGGGAGGAATCTTTATCGTGCCACACCTGCTGTGACACGGGACCTCGGTTTTAGCGGTCTCATCCGAAGGACCGCCCCATTTAGTCGCCCCTTACGACAAGTAAGGGGTACTGAGGATCTATTCTAACCCAGATCCCCATGGGGTTTTAAATTAAAAATATGTATAGTCTTTACATGCAATGCGTATTTTGCTGCCCTTTAAAAATTGACTTTGAAGTGGCACATCTCCGACAGCACTGGAAACTGCATTGTTAAGGCTTACCCAAACTAAGTCTTCAAATATCAGATAATTCATTAATTTGCGGCAATTAATTCTATGAAGTGTATGAAAACTTGCCTTTGAATGCAACATTATTACTAAGAGTAAATCCAACACAAGGAAATTAGTAAAATTAAGTATCTATGTGGTGACGCCACCTGATAAAATGTGATGCATAATTTTTTAGGGGGTTGGTGGGTGGGTTTTGAGAAGCGGATCAAGCAGTGAAGCAATCCACCCACTTTCCCCAGTGAAAAATAACTAAACAGAGTACTCTTTACTTGGTAAATCATTACTTCAAATATATTATATTTGTTTTAATCTATTATTTGATCACCATACTGAAAAAGATGTTTCATAACATAGCTTTTAGTACAAGTAAATTCTGGTGTAAATTTAAATAATTAGAGAAAAAAAGTAGTTCCAACAGTTAGTTGTCAAGGGTATGTGTCCCAATATCAATTGGTTGTCAAGGGTATGTGTCCCAATATCAATTGGTTGTCTAGGGTATGTGTCCCAATATCAATTGGTTGTCAAGGGTATGTGTCCCAATATCAATTGGTTGTCAAGGGTATGTGTCCCAATATCAATTGGTTGTCTAGGGTATGTGTCCCAATATCAATTGGTTTTCTAGGGTATGTGTCCCAATATCAATTGGTTGTCTAGGGTATGTGTCCCAATATCAATTGGTTGTCAAGGGTATGTGTCCCAATATCAATTGGTTGTCAAGGGTATGTGTCCCAATATCAATTGGTTGTCAAGGGTATGTGTCCCAATATCAAATCAGGGTAAGCAAAAAATAACCTGCGTTTTTCAATTTGAATTTGATCATTCAAAGACTAGTTTCTTTACTTTACTTATACTTTTAAATACTTTTATACTAATGGTCCCGGAATCATGTAACAAATTCAGATTTAATTCAAACTTTCTATCACGTGTAAGGTGTTCTCACACACACACACACACACACACACACACACACACACACACACACACACACACACACACACACACACACACACACACACACACACATACACACACACACATATATATCACTTTAAACAATTTCTTGAAATTATTTCGACCGTGCTACATATACCTGTCTTCATCAGTCGTGTTTACTTAATATTGCTATCATTAATATTTTTTTAAATTTTACTCCGATAATAGAGGCTTTATACACACACACAGAGTTATATATATATATATATATATATATATATATATATATATATATATATTCTCCTTAGGTACAACAGCAGCAGCAACAGCAACAGGAGATGTTCTGAGGAACAGTACGGGTGCACCAGTCAGAAAAGGTAATGAAGGAATATCGTTATAGAGGTTTGTACATGCAGACTTGATTGATTGATTGTGCATTGTTTAACGTTCATGCAAAATGGAAAAACGTTTAGGTATTATAGGAATGCTCTTTTTTTTTTTTTTTTTGAAAAGATCAGTTTTATACAATGTTGAGGAAATTTACAGTGTAGATATTAATTTGATTAACTGAGTGATTTAATAATTACAAGGAAATACGTCATGAAAATACTACCATCTTACAATGTTTATCTAATTATACTGCTTATAACATTCCAAACAAAGCAAGCATCTTTCATGTGATGCAAGAATGAATATCTATTTAATTAATCTTTAATTTATTGTGATGCATTGCCTTGAAAAGTTATATGTTTTGTTGTTGTTCATTTCGGAAAGGCTTTGTCATTTCAAATTCACTAGACTATCGTTTTTAATTGTTCAGAACTCTTCAGAATCCATTTTGATTGACACCTTTTCTCTCATATGTTGTAATATGTTGTAAATATCTTGTCTTGTTTGTAAAATAAACACACTGATTTACAGGGTCTACAGGGAAATATTATTGCGGTAGGTGGGTGCTGTCGTGTCCATGTTGTAATGGACAGTGTGGACCAGACAATGGCTGTAATTGTAAACCTTGTCAGCAACTGGACCAAAAATATGCGAAGCAGCAAAGAGGCAACTGTCTTTGGTCTAATCTCTCTCTCTCTCTCTCTCTCTCTCTCTCTCTCTCTCTCTCTCTCTCTCTCTGACAACTGGACAAACAAAATTCCAAGCAACAGAGAGGTAACTGTGGTCAAAACAAAATGAAATTGTTACATCGTTTTTAAGATTATCGACCAAAATTTAAATTTAAATTTATTTGTAACACGCAATTTGATTGGCTGAGCACACTGAAAACAAAATTAGTTGATATTGTATAATGTAACTTGGTATGGGGAGACAACGAAGACGGCACTACTTTTTACAATTATAGCTTTGTTTAAAAAATCAGTGGAATTAAACGTGCACAATAAAATCATTTTGTTGATAAATACACATTTTTTTCATGATGTCAAACAAGCCGTATATTTTCTTATAAGTAGGGCCTAACACTACATAAAACACTAATTAACTATAAAAAGTCTATACAAATTTTGACACAACGATATCAAATGTGAAATAACGATATATTAAGTACTTACAAGTTTGCAGTTTCAATTATAATATCCTTTATTTTCCCAGGATGACACAAATTAGTATATAGATGGTTTTCATTGTGGTCCTACTTTAAAACACATATACAAACATAAAATTAGTATTTGAAATTAGCATCTGAATATGAATACATGATAGAAAAGAGAAGAAAAAACAAACATATGCGGTTTCATGAAAAATATACTTTTACTTGGGAGGGGTAAATCAAAGCATAACAATACGTCTTGTCTTGCAAAATGTGCATTACATGACGTCACGTCCCATCGACTGACATAGAGCTGTGAATTGTTTACATATTTTACTGTGTTGGATTTGATTGCATGCTGTGGTGAGTTATAACGTAGTTTAAAACTTTTATCAAATCAAAAATGTTTAAATCGCAAATTATATTACATTTTTTGGTTTTCTATATGATATATTTTCTGTGATGCCATATCATCTTTCGCTTTCTGTCAGAGGAATTCCAAAGTCAATCTTGCTCTGCAAAGTAAACATTAGACCTTCATATGTAGCCCACGCATATCTTCTGTAATGAGAATTTGTTGCAAACGTCACCTTACGTTTTCAAATTTCATTAATATAAGCACATGTTCCAGTTATGCGAAAAACCAAGATGGCTTCTTTCATGTTCAACACCATGTCGGTATGTTGCTAAGCGAATCATTGCGCGGTGCAAGCATTTTCTACTTTACTTTTAGATTATAAACTAATACTTGTACAATGTATTTTTGTCTTTTCAAATTAAATTATAAGGAGTAAAGCTAATTTTGACCTATGTTATACGATATAATCTTGGTGCAATTTAAGTATAAAATAAAGACTTTGGACAAAAGTATTCTCACGGTCGCGTCATTTTTAAGTATTGTACATTATTGCTTATCTCTCCTGTCACTGATGATATATTTAAAATGTCAAAGGTCATTAATGTAACGTAAAGATATTTATTGTCGACTGCAACTATGTTTATATATGCAAGGCAATGTTTAGAAATCGTGGATTGTAATCATCCGATCTCGATAAGGGCTTCAAAGAAAACATCGTAACATTAGTTCCGAGTGAAAAAAGTTTAGGAAAAGTCGGTAAATTATTAAAAATTCCCACATCAACTGTGTATAGTGCTTGGATAAAGTTTCGAGAGTGAAGTACAACAGAAAATCAACAAAGAAGTGGACGAATGAAATTAGAGGAGAACCCGCACAACGGAGACTTGTTGGACAGACACGGGTGGATAGATAGATTGATTATATATTGTTTTACGTCCCGCTCGAGAATTTTTCACTCATATGGGGACGTCGCCATTGCCGGTGAAGGGCTGCAAAATTTAAGCCTATGCCCGGCTCTTTTGGCCTTTGAGCAGGGAGGGATCTTTAACGTGCCACACCTGCTGTGACAAGGAAAACAGGGTTTTTGCGTTCTCATCCGAAGGACCGCCCCATTTAATCGCCTCTTACGACATGTAAGGGGTACTGAGGGCCTATTGTAACAACCCGGATCCTCACGGGGTCGGGTGGATAAAAAAAGATTGATTGATTATATGCTGTTTAACGTCCCACTCGAAAATCTCTCACTCACATGGGGACGTCACCATTGCCGTTTAAGTGCTGCAAAATTTAAACATATGCTCGGCGCTTATTGCCTTTGAGTAGGGAGTGATCTTTAACGTGCCAAACCTACTGTGACACGGGACCTCGGTTTTACGGTCCCATCTGAAGGACCGTCCCATTTAGTCGCCTCTTAGGACAATCAAGGGGTACTGAGGATCTATTCTAGCAACCCAGATCGCCACGGGGTGATACAAAAAGACCACTGTCGGACGTTAAAAGAAAGTATAATGAAAACAACAATACAATTATTTTATAGAAAGCTATTTGGCGATGTTTAAGACAAAATGGATACTAAATATGTTGTATAGAGAAAATACAGTTCGAGTTGTCAGTCGTGTAAAACTTTTGCAATGATGTGCGGATAAAAGAAGGTGGACCGCGGAAAGCGTATGGAATAAAGGGTAATTTTTTGTGACGAGAGCCAGATTGTGATTGGAAATGACTGTTGAGTATACGTATTGAGAAGAAGTGACGAATCCTAGCTGCCTGACTGTATTTCGCCCTTGCGTTTCGGCCATGGTGTTTGTACTATTTGTAGAGTAAATGACAATAATTATGAAAAATACATAGACAACATGTGTCCTGTTGTAGTAAAACACATTCAAGATGACAGTTATCTGTTAAATGGATGACATTGAACCTGTTCATCCATATGATTTTTCAAACAATTACAAAACTGACAACCTATTTCCAGCACTGAGGTGGCCCGCACAGCTACCTGATTTAGGCCCATAGAAACATTTGCCTGCCAATTAAAAGAAAACTTCAAAATCGCATTTGCACATTAAATTGTGTTCATGGACTGTATAAAATCTGGAAGTCATTTACAGTAAATTATACAAAATTGTATTCACCCCTTTCACAACGAGTGCGTAGAATTTAAAGGACCCGAGGGTATATCACGAAATACAAGGTACTTGGCATTCTTTTATTTATTTTTAGATTCCTGATAGAAATCAAATATTTATTTACAAGTTATTTGTACTGTCCAGACACCACAAAAACGTCTTTGTTTACGGTCAAGCATTTTCAATAAACAAAGTGGCCGTCATCGCCCATGCGAATACTTTTGTCCACAGTCTGTAGGTCAGAATTAGCTTCATTCCTTAAATATGGTAAAACTATGATAGTACAATGTTATGTTTATAATTTTTATGAGTGTAATATGGAGACGATTAAAAATGACGTAATTTAAGTCAATTAGAGTAAGAGATGAAATTAGTTGGAGAATGTTGTAAAAAGCGTAATTCAAAAATCATTATTTAATTTTAAACATGTCAAAATTTTCCCTTCTAGTTCATGTTGTATCGCACAAGAATGGCCGTCGCAACAGAGAAGGTGCTATAGCGGAAAAAGGTATTTTTGCAATCGAACTAAAACATTTGCGAATAATTTTTTTCTTTGAGTAATTCAATTTCCCTCCTGAAATAAGCAGCGGAAACGCAGTGTCGATATCACGTGGTATATGAATTTCAGGCGTTTCGGGAAAGTTTTATTGCGGGAGAAGGGTCCTGAGGTGTCGATGTTGTGATGGATACTGTGGACCAAACAATGGCTGTAATTGCAAACCCTGTCAGGAACTGGACCTAGAAGAAAACTTTAGAGGTAATTTAGATTGTCAAAAATTAATACCCCGTGGGAATCCGGGTTGTTGAATAGATCCTCAGTATCCCTTGCTTGTCGTAAGAGGCGACTAAATGGGGCGGTCCTTCGGATGAGACGGCAAAAACCGAGGTCCCGTGTCACAGCAGGTGTGGCACGCAAAAGATCCCTCCCTGTTTAAAGGTCATAAGCGCTGAGCATAGGCCTAAATTTTGCAGCCCTTCACCGGCAAAGGGTGACGTCTCCATATGAGTGAAAATTCTTGAGCGGGACGTAAAACAATATATAATCATTCAATCAATCAAAAATTAATATTAGCACCTGATCCCACCTCTAGTATATTCAGGGGTCCGTTTTTGTCCAGCTCTTAATTGTGTATTCCTTGTAGGAGTTCTGAGAATGTCGTTATCTTTACGTTTTCATTAGATACAGCCTTACTGAAGCAACAGTAGAAATTTTGCATTGTTCACCTTATCAAAGGTAATCCTTAACTTTAAAGATAAAAAAGAATACCACGCAACTATTTCGCTATTGTGATAGCATGGCTAGGTTACGTTAACTGCAATTTCAATTTTCACGTTTTGACATACAGAGCAGACAGCAATAAAAATAAGATTGCATATAACTAATACATCTCAGCAGGTGTGAAGGAGTGTTCTAACAGGTGTAAATCAATATTCTAACAGGTGTAAATTAATATTCTAACAGGTGTACATTAATATTGTAACAGGTGTAAATTAATATTCTAACAGGTGTAAAAGAGTGTTCTAACAGGTGTAAAGGAGTATTCTAACAGGTATAAAGGACTACTGTAGATTCCGTATTTTACGCGAATACTTATCATCGCTAAATGCCTCATGGACATGAAATCGCGGGAACATGAATTCGCAAGTGATCAATAGCGTTTCTCGTAACATGTATTTCAGCAATATAAAAATAAAAGCGAGTAATTTTTTTTCATATTGTGTGATGCTTCATGCGAAATTACGCAATAATAAATTCGTCGGGTCCCCATTGGAATCTACGGTAGACTGCATGATCTGATTAAAAAGTAGGATTGAAAATGATTATTAGAAGTGAGAACAATGTAAGAACAATATAAATAGGAAAGACTCGGATAGTTTGAAATATGAAATAATTTAAACCACAGAAAAAGTAAATCTTGAATCAAATATTTGTCTTACAGATTTGCCTGATATTTTCCATGAGTTCAGACGAGGCACTCGATTTAGACTAAATTACTGGTGAACAGAAAATATCACTGCGGGAGGAAGGAGTCCACTCCTTGTTACCACGGATCTTGTAGATCAAATAAAGAACATACTTAAAAAGTCAACGTTACAAAACTTATATTGCATGCTGTTCATCAAGATTAATCAGAGAATATATTTATTACTGAGATGTTTTGAGATGGAGCAGCTTTCGTTTACTAACAGTGTATCGTGACGGTCATAGATAGATCGCATAATTTGTTCTTTTCCGCCACACTCAACAATTTTTCAGTTTATCTATCATTATAGAATATATATATATATATATATATATATATATATATATATATATATGTGTGTGTGTGTGTGTGTGTGTGTGTGTGTGTGATGTAAACATTATGCAGATTTTTTCTCAAGAAAACATATATATCAATGTATTTAAAAAGCATAGGTCAATACTGGCAGTATGTTGATATAGAAATTTACCACTAAGGATAGTTCAGTATTGATACAATGTACAAGATATACTGAACTCAGATACAAATATTTTACAAATTATATTTTTACTCAGATGCCGATTGTATTTTCTTTTTATTATTGAAGTAATACAACAGATTTCTAAATATATGTACTCAGAATATTCATTAAATCATCACATTATGGATGATTGAACGTGTTTTTCGCACCTTATTCATATATCCCATTTTCATATAGGATGCAAGCTGTGGTCCTTTTCACACAAAAAATGTTACGATTAAGACGAAAAATTTAAAATGCTGAAATTAGCTCACAGTCGTGTATTTTTTAATGTGTACGTTTGGGATGTGTTATATTTAAATGTAAATATTCCTATCAATAAGGCTAAGCTTTCGGAATATCACTTTCTTATCTTATGGACGTCTTATTGCATTTATTATTTTTATTGCTGAAGCAGATAAGTGATCTAAGAGTTTCCTAAATTTGAATCATTTGTTTGTGGCGAATAAAATGTTGCACCAGTGAATAGACGTGTTTGTTTAATGTGAATAGACGACAAATTGAAGACGAGGATCTTTACAAAATTACTAATGATTCTACAATAACATTCATATCATTAGAGATTGCGAAGTCTCTGTGATTAAAAATCACATTAGTTACCAAAAATAGAAGGCTACATAGAAATATTAGAGCCGTGTGACGAGCGCATTGAAAATGGAATTCATATGTTGAACGGCTTGAACAGTTTCCAGTGTGAACAAAGGGAATAATACTATGAAGGTTCCAGGGCTGTTGAGTTTGATTGGAGGAAAGGCCTACCCTTTGTTCAACAACAAACCAGCAGATAAAACCAATGATGACATTATCAAATTGTGTGAAGGAGCATTTGTCTCCAAAACCAGCGATAAAAGTGGAACGTTTCCGTTTTCACGTCAGCAACAAGAAGGGGAATTGATCAACGAATATGTCGCCGTTTTGAAAAAAAGATAAGTTTTCTGAGCATTGTGAATTTGGTGAAAGTCTCAACAATGCACTCAGAGAGAATAGTTTGCGGCCTTAGAAATGAACAGGTACAAAAAAGCTTTTAATCAAATCACACTTGTACTGACCGAGACTATTGAAATGGACGTCTCTCTGAAAACGGCGTTGAATGAAGCCAGCGAACTATATACGACACCAACAGGCCAGTGTTGTCAATAAACCTTTTTCATAAACAGAAGAAATTTGATAAGAATGAAAAATCAAACCCTTCAAAATGCGGGGACTACTACTTTACATTCATGCAGTATTAAAGGACACATTCAACGAGCCTGCGTGTCAAAAATGAAATAGAAAACAAAGCCTCACAAAAAGAAGAAACGTGTGAGAAATGTTGATCAGGTAGACAATATGTATTCCTTGGATTATGAATGTGGAATTGAGTTATTAAGCCTCCACTCGGAGAAAACCGCAGATGTGCCAATCATCTAATCTGTAAAAGTGAATGGCAAAGGTATGAAAATGGAATTGGTACGGGATCAGCCGTGGCCGTGATATATCGGGAAAATTTCCACAAACTCGACGAAGACCAATTTACCGGTCGCGGTAGCTCAATGGTTAGAGTGTTCATGGCCACGTCAAACCTAAGACCAAAACACAGGTAGTGATTGCTCCTTCGCCAAACACTCGGCAATTAGAAGTGAGAGTCACGGGTCTTTCGGATATGACCTTGAAAATGGAGGTCCTTTATCACGACAGGCGATGGCACGTTAAGGAACCCTCATTGCTACGGCCCTGAGCACTAAGCATAGGTCTAAATTTGTGGTACTTCACCTACAGCTGGTGACGTCTCAATATGAGTGAAAAATTCTCGATGGAACGTAAATAAACAAATAATCAATCAATCAATTGAAAACTTCGCACATACTCTGGTGAAAAACTGAAACCACTGGGAGTTATAACTGTTAAACACGGTGGACAGTCGGCAATCTGTCAACTGTATGTTGTAGTAAAGGAGACTACTAACATGTACTTAACATCAAGGTTAAATGAAATCAGACAAAATGATTGGCTGAACATTGAAAACATAGTGATTGTTTCCACAGTGAAAATAGAGAGGAGAAACCAAAAGTTCAGACGTTTCCTGAAAAATACAACCCATTTCTAAAAACGGAATCTGAAAAGTTCAGAGGATGAAAGCGACAATACACATGAAGGATGGTGACAAAAACCGAGGTTTTAAAAGTTAGACTCGTACCTTACGCACTGAGACCTAGAGTTCGATATGACAGAGAACCATGGAACAATTCTGCAAGGAATACCCGGTGTACAGTGTATTCTGGATGACACCGTTACAGGCTACAATGACAGTGAACACAAAATCTGGGAAACGTTCTCCAGCGCCTCCAAAAATTGAATAGCGAAATGTGATATTTTTTTTAGAGACAGCGTTCAATATTATGGACACCAGAATTTGTGAAAACAAAGACAAAATCGATGCAGTAATGAACACCTCAACACTTTAATAAAGATTATTTATGGAATGGTCAATTACTGTAACAGATTTCTACCAAATTTGGCCAATGAACTTAAACCGAACACAAAATGTCAGAAAAGGGACAAAAATAGACCTGGTATGAGAGTCACCAAACTGCGTTTGCAAAAGCTAAAAAGTTGATAAAACTTTGGACACTGTTCTGACTTCATTGTGATCCAAACAATGAAGTCCTGTTCGCCTGGATGTCGTATGGAATAGGAGGCGTGTTGATGACGAAACCTAGAGACCAAAGACTCCAACAAAAGTGGAGAAATTATGCACAGATTGACAAAGCGGCATTATCTAGTGGAAAATACGAATTCTACCTTTATCTGTTTGAATGGAAGTTTACATTGATAGGGAAATCATGGGCAAACACGGACCCCTGGACACACATAATGTACATACTGTGGATTCACATAATGTACAAAAACACTAAGAATTACACAAATACAGATGCCTTGTTAAGATCATCAATTAAATCGAGTAACGGTAACAAAGATGCTGCTGATGATATTGTCAATGTTTTTTGTTAACTGCAAGAGAAAAATCCAAAGAAATGCGGAGAAGAGGAACATTAAGCCAGATTTACCAGCACGCTTATTAAGCCATATTTACCAGTACGAAGACGACAATTTGATGCAGTTTTTTTACAAGGAGAAATGAATGTCTAATGTAGGGAATTAGAGTGATTATTCCAATGAAATTTTGGAATAATGTCTTTGACACTCGTGTCATCTTTGGGGTGTTAAAAAGAAAGGCATCACAAGGAGCTGTATTGGAATTAATTAATAAATTGAAAATATAATAAATCCAGGCGATGAATCTTTCAAAAATCTAAAACAACCTAAAACCAAGCACATCTCTCGGAATGTCTTCCACACTGTCACAAAAATTTATATAGATTTTGCTGGACCGTTTCTAAATCGGAAATTTTTTTTATCATGGTTGACGCATACTCAAAATGGCCTGAAACATTTCCAATGAAAATAGTACAACATTAACAACAATTCAAATTTTGCTCAATTTTCCCCCAAAATGGAATACCAGAACTGGTAAAGGCCACCAGTTTACATCTCGGGAATTCAACAAATTCATGAAGTTGGATGGATTCAAGCATTTTAGATCCTCCCATATCACCAAACGACGAAATGATTGGCAGGAATAATTGTACAAACTTCAACAAAGTATGAAAGCAATGAAAAATGAAGAAATGTGATTGAACATAGAAGATTGCTAACCTTTTAGTGCAGTATAGGAATGCACCTTACAGCATGGGAAACGAAACATTCGTGATGTCAGAAAAGATTATCAAGTTGTTGTAAGAGATTACCGTGATCAAGACAAGTGGATTAACGATCAAGTGGAATCCAAATTAGGACCGCCTATATACGAAGTGTCTGCAGAGAACTATAGTGTGTGAGAAAGACACACCGATCACATGCACAATTCAAATATGAAACTAACACGTCCAGATAAAGACATAAAAGATTCACAAACTGGCGAGAGCGAAAACGCACCACAAATCCAGGAGTCCGCCGATGAGTCATTGACAAGCAACGAGAAACGTTATCCGACTCATATTGATTGAAGAATTTTTATTTTTCACAATCTATTGGACATTATCATCGTATATATACACGTCTATATAAGATAACGAACGATGGATGATTAATATCACAAATCCTATATGGAACACAAATTAGAGAGCTTGGCAAACACGGAGCGCTGGATTCACCAGAGGAGGAATTAGATGCCCAGGATGAGTGAACATCCCCAATCCAACGGTCACACCTACCTTGAGCCTTATATCTTGATAAGATAAACGACATAATCAGTAGTCAGAATCAGTATGGCCAAACACCGAAACAATTAGTATAAAACACGTCAGACAGAATTTGGCCCTATGAAAGGTTTTATTGGCAAACCAAATCGTTATAACGACCATAGAATTTGCGACATAATGACTTTAAACTAGACTGTTGAAACCCTCGTAACAGCTACTTGTTTGTCAATAGCCTGCCTTGATTTAAAAACTGATGATACGCAGAACAAGCCCTTGAGTATCTAATCAGTTGAAATGTATAAACTCAATAACCGGTTGATAATGGAATATTGCTACATGTAAATGGGAAGTTGACAATGGAGAAGCTGAAGTAATCCCGTTTGCTATAAAGCTGAGTCGTTAATTTTCCGTTAACATCCATCTTCAATAAATTAGCTAAGTACGAAACAGATATGGGGGACTATGTTGTGTCTTTTATTTCGAATTCACCGAGATATATCAAATCGACATATGAATGAAAATGATAATTTCTTATAAATAAAACGTCTAAATGTCAAGTTTAAAGACACGTGAGTTTTTTGACTCGCGTAGAAGCTTTTGAATAAATTCTGCATCACAAGAATATAAAACCAGGTCAGCTAACAAATCGTGTAACATTGTAATGAAACGCTAAGACGAAGTTATTATTTTAAAAATACGCATCGGACATTCAAAATTGGCACATTCCTATTAATTAAACAGAGAACTTCAACCTCAATGTATATCTTGTGACTGTCCGTTAACTATACATCACATTCTTTTGGAATATAGCGATTTTACGCCCAGACGAAATATACTTTTTCATAATGTGAAATCAATGCATGAACTTTTTACAAATATTGACAGTCATATTATTATACAATATTTACAAGAATGCGACATTTACACAAAAGTGAGAATTCTTTGTGATGCAACTTACACAAAATGATATGTATTTTTACCTGTTTTTTTTTTTTAACTTTTAAGCCCCTCGTGTCAAAGATCACAAACCCCTTGGCACATAAAAGATCCTTTCCCTGATTTTCGAAAAAGAGTAGGCTCACTATGGGCCGTTAGTGAAACTTCAGTTTTCACAGCCAAATAATTTCAGTAACTCAACCACTTTAAAATAGCCGAAATATTGCCAACTCGGCGTAAAACCCTAAACAATCAATCAATAATTCTTTTTTTTTCACAAACAGCTCAGCATCTTCGCAAACTTCATATCTTCTTAAGTTATGAGATGTGAGAGGTCGTAAGTGTCACATACGATATTTTTTTTTAGAATTGTTTGAAATCATTACAATGCCGTATGTGGTACTAACGACCTTTCATATCTCACCACTTCAGATACGACCAAATGATTTTCTTTCGTTACCATGGAAATATTTAAGATAGAATACTGAATTTTGTAGGTCACACGGAAATAATTGCTTATTTTAAAATTCCCAAAAAAGATTAAATGGTCGTCTCTAACACTTACGACCTTTTCGTTCTATAACGTCGATTAATTGAATCTAACAATGTATCGTTGTTCGTAAGGGATTTGGAATCCAGTATAGATGTGGTATCTCATTTTCAACTATTCTATTGACTGGGATATTAAATTTGTCTAAAACTGAAACATGGTTTTGTAGAATTTCGTCTTTTGAAATGGCAATTGGAGTATAAGTATGATTCCCAAGTTTGGGATTAATGCCATGTTCTTTTAAATAAAGTTGTAATAATGAACCTTACAAACAAAGACAATGTTGTTACAAGCTATATCAGATATTCCTCATGTATCATATCTCATTCTTTAATCATTTCTGGTTTATTAAACACAGAAGGATAGATGGTATGCGTTTTAGGTTTGATGTGTCTAATACGGAATTATAATATTCTTATATACCTTTCATCCATCCTGACAAGGTATCAAGTTCTTCTTTCTCATAGTTAGCTCATCTTTTGCATAATTTTCTCATATTTAGCCTTTCTTAGGTATAATATTAGGTATTACCCTCGACATAAATCATTATAGAGATGACGTTATGTCGCCAATTGAAAGACGGAGGTTCTTGAATTTAGGACCTTTGAAAATGAATGATTTCAGGACCTTATTTCTCTGAGTTGAGGCTTCCCGTCAACAATCAATGCTGTGTATAAATGCACCTCTGAACTTCGCGTCATACGACGTCACAATGGAAAAGTACGTCACAACATACAAGTTCTATGGTTGTATCGCGGGGGAATGTCGTAATATTTTGTCGTTATTCTGCTGCTGTTATCATTTGATAACCTATATACATGTACGTGAACATTTTCTTGTCAAATATGATATATTATTTTTTTCATATCAAATAACATTTTATGAATAGTTTGCGCTAAGGTGATATTCATATTATATATTGACTTTGATATCGCTCCTATTTTGTCTCCTGGTTCTGATCACCACTGTTTTTTAAGAAAATCTAACATACATAATTTTTCAACGAGTAGCAGTAGGTCTAAAAATGCAACAATATAGTGCAACAATACATAGTTTATGGTGGTATTTGAAGTTTATATATCTATATTCCTATTACATTGATCTAACAGAAAAGTGTTGGGAACAACTTCTGACACAAAAAGAGACCACTTCCTGCATCTGATAATATCTTGCATACTCTCGAACATTAAAAAACGTATGCTGCATTAGATGCATTTTAAACATCTTTCCATTTCTCGAAAAACTTGCTCTCACAACTTTTCAAAAAAAAATGTATAAATGTAGAGATAATTTACCGGGAGTTTTACTGCACATGCGCAGGAACTCTATGAAAAGGAGGAGCAAGAAAGTCCCGTCATCATTTAGCGCACTGTAGGGCACCACAGATAAACGTCCCTGCTATCTTCCTACGCAACCCTGTGGAGTATTTTAAATATTGTGGAAATTATGCTTTAATATTTCTCCTAGGCACTGATCCCACCTCTGAAATATTCAGGGGCCTGTGTTTGCCCAACTCTTATTTTTGTGGAAATTATGCTTGAATATTCCTCCTAGGCACTGATCCCACCTCTGAAATATTCAGGGGCCTGTGTTTGCCCAACTCTTATTTTTGTGGAAATTATGCTTGAATATTCCTCCTAGGCACTGATCCCACCTCTGAAATATTCAGGGGCCTGTGTTTGCCCAACTCTTATTTTTTTCCTTACAGGAGTTATGCGATTGTTCAATGTTCGTTATCTTCAACTTTTCATTGCTTTTTATAGATTCGTACAAATCATCGATTGCCAATGGATACAAAACATCGGGGCTTTTGAAATTCAAATCTTATTTCCATATCTGTATCTTGTACATATCCAGCTGTCTTTTTGGAATAGTATTCTCTGCTTCGTCATTTCATTAAAATTGATAAAGGTTTTAAAACTCACTGAAGCAAGGAATAAACAGGAAAGTAAATACACGCTTCAGTGCTCAAGTTTCAGGGAAGAGAATTCTGACTGAAGTATTGTACCAGCATTCGTCTTAATCTTATATTAATAGGATCCTTATCACTCCTTTATTCAAATGTTAATACGATAAGATCTTTGCCATCCCTTTCTTCTTAGTTCAAACGATCACTTCTTTGTTATTCATCCGTTAATATGGTAACATTCTAAGCCTTGTTAAGAATATAAGAAGCGACCAGTTCTTACATATTCTCAAATGGGTTTAAGTGATGGCATTATTATTTCCACCACATGCTGTCTATTTTAGTGCAATCGTTTGGCTCCTTAATTCGGTACATGTGTCTGCTGTGGCAGTTCTGACGGTACAAAATTTGAGGTTGGTCGAGGATGTTAGATTTACAGACGTCTTGCCCAGAAATGAGACTTACTATATAGCCTCACTAGAGAACGTAAGCATCACAAGGTGTGCATTACAATGCGTGGCCCATCTCCCACACTGCTCAGCTATCATGTACAATGGCGGACAAGGCACTTGCAGATCTCTGAAATCTCATTTAAACGAGGCTTTGGTCGATAGAACATCAGAAACGAAAGGATGGAAGTTGTTTATTAACGACAAAGGTAGGATATCTAATTGAGTCATCTCTATTTTGAGAGAGAGAGAGAGAGAGAGAGAGAGAGAGAGAGAGAGAGAGAGAGAGAGAGAGAGAGAGAGAGAGGGTAATATTCTATCGTAGTATGAACCCCGAATACAAAGATGAAACCAATCGTCAAGGTCAAAGAAGCCTTATATTATTGTTATTCATATTGAGAGACTGGGGTCGAGTGCCAAACACACATGCCTTTGCTAGTACAGACATAGACTTTTTTATATCGTACCGAAGCGTAATATAGCTAAGAAAACTCCATTGTAAAAGTCTCTATTTCCTGATAAGCTTATCGTTACTTTTAATGGTTTAGGGACACTAACTGCTATCTGGTAAATAGAAATAGATTGCATGTTTAAAGTGTTCTTTCTTATTTCATTTTTTTTTTAATTTTGCGCTTGTAATGACTAATACTTCTTTTATATTTTGTGCCACTTCATATGTCAGAAGTGGTGTAAATCAAATATGGATTATAAAAAAATTACAGTACAATAATTAGTGATCAGTCATCCATAAATTTATTTTGTTAAACACCATCTGACTACACACAGAAGTACTCTGAAGTAGATGTCAAAAGACGCTAGAGATCCTCATTGACAGCATCTTCCTAGCCTTTGGTGATCAAGTCTTCCAAGAGTCTGTTGAAATTCCCATGGGCACGAATTGTGTTCCTTTGTTGGCTAACCTATTTTTATATTCATATGAAGCAGAATTCATTCAAAAGCTTCTACATTAGAAAAAATATCTTGCTGTCGCCTTCAATTTGACATTTATTTGACATTTAGATATATCGAGGACGTTTTATCTATTAACAATGATCATTTCCATACATATGTCGATTAGATATATCCAGTGAACTTAAATAGAAGACATCAGAGTCTTTAACGTCTCCTTCGCACTTACATATTACTGAAAATATATGTACTCCGATTTGTAATTTTATAGGTATTACGAGATTGAATACTGTTCGTTATTGTAGCCTTTTCTGTTTAGAGCTTGCGATGACCAAATGATTTTTGGTATTTTACAGCTCAGGATAACCGATGATTTCTCTCATTTTTACAACTTGCAATAACCGTTGAATTCTTTTCTTTTACAGACTGGTATGAACAATGAATTTTCTTGCTATAAAGCTTGCGATAACCGTTTACTTCTCTTCTTTTACACCGTGGGGATCGGGGTTGTTAGAATAGATCCTCAGTACCCCTTGCTTGTCATAAGAGGCGGGTAAATGGGGGAGTCCTTCGGATGAGACCGTAAAATCCGAGGCCCCGTGTTACAGCAGGTGTGACATGATAAAGATTCCTCCCTGCTAAAGGCCCTAAGCACCGAGCATAGGCCTAGATTTTGCAGCCCTTCACCGGCAATGGTGAAGTCCCCATGAGTGAAAGATTCTCGAGTGGGACGTTAAACAATATTTAATCAATCAATCTTCTTTTACAGCTTGCAATGACAGATTATTTCGTTTATTTTACAGCCTGTGGTGACCAGTGGGTTTCCTTTAATGGCCATTGTTACTTGTTCGACCAAACGAAAGGTACTATGGAAGATGCTGAGGTAATATCACAGCACAACTGCATGTAATAGTCAAGTATACAGCTCAAAATTAATCATATCTTGTGTTTGCATCTTCGTTTAGTAGCAATATATCTGTTTCCAAAATGCACGTTTAATTAATTTACAAAAACATGTTAGGTTAAACGTTTTTAGACCTGTACTTAAATGGCGGGAAAAACGGTTGTTTAGTTGGTTGTTTTACATCCGTTGAGGTTTTTGTCACTCATATTGACACGTCACCAGTTGTAGGTGAAGTGGCACGAATTTGATCTATGATTTGCACTTACGGTCGTAGCAACGAGAATTCGTTGTAGCAATTGTCGCGTTGGAGCAATCACTACCTATATTTTCATCTTAGATTTAATTAGCCATAGCATGAGGCTCGAAATTATGATATCCCGGTTATGAAGTGAACGCTCTACCTTGGAGCTACCGCGATCAGTTTGCCTGACTGGTCCGATAAAAACGGAGACAAATGCATTTTGTACAAGATAACTTCATGTGATTTGATTGTCTATCATGATACATACGCTGTTAAAGACAGATACACACTCGTAATTTCAATCCTAAACCATAAAGCATATCATAGTATTTGTATGTACACGTTTGAACTCTTTATTACTTAATCCACAATCCAAACTCTTTTTAATTTGAACGTTAGATTAAATCCATTCTGAAGTATTCTAATTTCCCTTTCTATTTTCAGTTATCTATTATATACAACTTTCATTATACTGTATGATGAGTGAATATATTTTTATTTGACCTTTTGTAACAACAGAGAGCTAACATAGGTTTATCTTGTTGCCCGATCACATTTAGTATTTAATAACGTATTGTTTAAATTAAATTCATTTAATTAATCAGTGATGGGCATAGCAATTTTAGTATTATTTTTGTAGCATTTCACAGCATCAGACAACGAATTTATGGTATATATATATTGCTAGTTGTTGTTCCTATATTTCGCCACTGTGTAGGTGCACCCACATAACCTGCTGCAAAGTATGGTGAGCGTCTTGCTTCTTGTTCGGTAAAACACTTTATTGTAAAGCCTGCAAGTTTAGAAATATTAAATTGTCTGTAGGGGTAAACTAATGGTAGTCAGTGTTTATTTTCGCCCCTTTGGATTAGTTCAAGTGAAAATGTTCTCTCACAATAGATACCATGATACAGACGTCTTGAGACACATTCTAGTTTAGCACACACAACATTTCCTCTATGAAGTTAAGAAAGAGCACGTCCTCTCTATATTATTTTATTTAGAAAAGGCATACGATACCACATGGAAATACGGTATCTTAAAAGATCTTCATAATATGGGTCTTAAAGGACATTTACCAAACTTCATTAAAAATTTATCGGTTGCGGTAGCTCAGGGGTTAGAGCGTTCGTTTCGTAATCGGGAGGTCGTGAGTTAGAGCCCTGATCGTGCCATAGCCGCGTCAAACCTAAGACGTCAAAATAGGTTGAGATTGTTCCTTCGCCAAACGCTCGGCATTTAGAAGTGAGAATCACGGATCTTTCGGATATGACCTCGAAAACGGAGGTTCCGTGTCACGGTAGGCGTTGGCACGTTGAAGAACCCTCACTGCTACGGCCCTGGTCGCTATGCATAGTTCTAAATTTGTGGCACTTTACCTACAGCTGGTGACGTCTCAATATGAGTGAAAAATTCTCGACGGGACGTAAAACAAACAAGCAATCAATCAAACAGTCATTAATAAATTTTTCAGTAATAGTCATTTCAATGTTCGCATAGGATCTAAATTTTCAGACAATTTCGAACAAGAAATGGGCGTATTTTATCAGTTACATTATTTATTATAAAAATAAACAGTCTCGCTGAAGTCCATATGTCGATGACTTTGTTCTCTGTTATAAATAAAAAAAATATGAATTCCATCGAGCGTAAATTACAGTTATATCTTAACAAAATCCAAAACTGGGCTGATGTAAATGGTTTTAAATTTTCCAGAACTAAAACGGTCTGCATGCATTTTTGTTTTAAACGGAAACAGAACGATGATCCGCAGTTGGAATTAGATGATACTCCAATTAAAGTTGTAAAAGAGATTAAGGTCTTAGGTATCATATTTGATAATAAACTTTCTTTCATTCCGCATATAGCAACTCTCAAAAAAAAGTACAAAAACCTTTCATATAATAAAAGTTGCTGCAAGCACAAAATGGGGAGCAGATAAGAATACCCTTCTACACCTGTATCGCTCTCTCATCTAAACTAGACTACGGCTGTATAGTATATGGAGCGGCAAGAAGATCTTGCATTAAAGCTCTAGATGAAATCCACCATCCTGTGCATAGAAGCTTTTCGAACCTCTCCTGTAGATAGTTTGTATATTGAGGCAAACAAACCACCTGTAGATCTACGTAGAATAAAACTTGTCGGTACCACACCTGTTTCTGCGTTTGTCGAGCGATGTACGTTGACATGTTCTTGCACTAATGAAGGTTTTATTTTCTATAGTTGGTATTCTTAATCATCGTTTCAGACAAGATGTGCGCAAGAGAATGCATATGTGGTCGAAATAGAGACTAACGAGGAAAACACATGGATCTTGGAGAACTTGGTTCCACCCCTCTATTACCGAGGTGAGGCAACTTTTATCGCACAATTTATTTAGTGTAATTTACATTTTGATAGCTTGAATTCTGAAAATCAAGGATGAATTTTGTGGCTGATATGTAAAGTTTGAAAATATTTACCTAGGTCACCTTGTCATTAACTGTTACGTGCATTCGTTATATTCTTAGTTATGTTAAATGCTTTGTACTTGGATATTTTCTTGAACATAGATGTTGACGGCCAAATGATTACTCATCGTGTTGAGAAACGGGGTGAATTTAGCTTCTCCATTGCCCACTTCCCATAGTTATGAGTGATCCTCTATTATCACCTGCATATCGTGTTTATGTCTCTCACCCGATTCGATATGTAAAAGCTTGTTCTGCATATAATCCGTTTATAAATTGAGACAGGCTACTGACAACAAGATAATGTTACAGGGATTTCAACAGTGTCGTATAAAGTCATCATGTTGTAAATTGTATGGTCGGTATAACGAGTACTTGTCATTGAGTCAAGTGCTGTCGGTCTTTTCAAACGCATTTAACCATGGATTACTCCGGTTGCTTATTCCTCGTTGGCACTTAATATCACCTCTACTATATCCAGGAGTCCGTGTTTGCCCAACTCAAATCTGTAATCCTTATATGAGTTATGAGATTGGTCACTGTTCGATACCTTCATGTAAAGCCTTGTTGTTATAAAACGCTTTTATTCAGGTTGAAATATATGTAGATCTAGTAACTAGTAAGAAACTGCAAAAAAAAAAATAATAAAAAATAAACAATCATAAGTAACTTGCAAAACAGACAAGAAATATACCACAATAGATTTAACCTTACTAGTTTAACAAATTGACTGTGTTACATTCTACAGACAATATAAAAAATATTTCCAATATGTACTTTCATATTATTGTAAACATAACATCTTGCTGTGGCCTAAACATGTGTTTATCTAAATAAACAGTAAAACTGACTAGATAATTCGAGTTGATAATCAATAAAAATAAGTCGTACATAATATATTCGACTGACTACGTGACGTAATGTAACAACGAGATACCTGACCTTGACCTAAACTAAATTTAGACGATGGTATAAAATCATGTTATGCAATAATACACAAGATATGTAAATGCATACATTATGACACTACAGCGGGTGTATGAATAGACATAACAAAAGACAAATAAACAATAAAAGACTTACTCTATGCGGGACAAAAGTTGCACAATGCCAAAATATTATCTGATTGCATCAGGGCGCCATGCCGTTTTTGACTACATGTCGGAAATTGATGTAAAATATACAAATAGAAAACGGATACAATCCGGAAAGATACAGATCGATAACTACGGGGGACAACTCTGTGTCGTGACTGACAAATTCAATGTCGTAACATTACACTCCCCGTCATATTTTATCACCCTAAGAAATCCTAACGTACATAGAGATTAACAATTATTTCACAATGAATACTACTTTTATGTAAAAAATTACCCATGTACTTAACACAAATTTTCACATATGAACATCAGTTAAACATTGAAGTTCATGTAAAACATGGTCAAACAGTCACACTGTTAGTAGAGGAATCACTTCCGTCGCGAGTCTGATGTAGAGACACGGCTTTCCTTCCTTAAGGATGCGCACTTCGATCTTGCGTACCAGACCGTCAGATTCACTTGGAAATACACGGTTTACAATGCCGACTGGCCAATCACTACGCACACTGTCCTTGTCACGTAGAAGAACAACGTCTCCGTCCTTAAGGTTTTCCGTTGAATCTTGCCATTTCCGTCGAGGTTGTAAGGTGGAGAGGAATTCACTCTTCTATCTCTTCCAGAATGTGTCCGCCATTACTTGGACCATCTTCCATTGACTGCGGTACATGTCTTTCACGTCCAAATCTTCAAATTTGGTAGGTAGTTCTCCTGTCTTCTGAGTTAGTAGCATCTGTGGTGATAGGATGAACGGTGCTTCAGCATCACTGGATACAGGTACTAGCGGCCTCGAGTTCATTATAGCTGTAACCTCCGCCATAAAGGTTGTCAACACTTCATGAGTCAGCTTCCCGTGTTTGGTATCCATAAGCATTGCGTCAAGGATGCGATGTGCAATGCCTATCATCCTTTCCCATATGCCTCCGAAGTGTGATGCGTGGGGAGGATTAAACCTCCACACAATCCGTTCTTTCTCTAGAAATGTCTTCAGATTGTGGTCCTCCACATTTACGACGTTCATCTTCAGCTCTGCAGCAGCCCCATCAAAATTTGTCCCTCTATCCGATCTGAATTCGGCGACTGTACCACGGATTGCCACAAACCTTCTCAAGGCATTGATAAACGAGGATGATGTCATCTCCTCTAAGACCTCTATGTGGACTGCTCGGCTGTACAAACAGGTGAACAAAACAGCCCAACGCTTTGAGTTTGCGCTACCTCCTCTTGTTCGTCTTGTGATGACTTTCCACGGGCCGAAAACATCAACCCCAACAAAGGTGAAGGGTGGTGACTTGGTGAGGCGTTCTTTGGGTAGATCTGCCATCTTCTGACATGCTGGTTTTCCTCTCATCTTGCGGCAAGTCACGCAGTGATGAATGATTGACGACACCAAGCGCTTCCCTCCAGAAATCCAGAGTCCTTCACTTCGTAGAGCACCTTCCGTTAGGTGACGCCCTTGGTGATAAATTTTCTCATGATGATGACGAATCAACAGCCGGGCGATATGGCTCTTGCCAGGTATCAGGATAGGTGTCTTTTCCCCCACAGGTAAGTCAGACAATTTGATTCGTCCACCAACTCTCAGCAAGCCGTCATCAAGGTAAGGAGACAGAGACAGAACCGTACTGTCTTTAGGAAGGGATCTTCCTGCACACAATGCACCTATTTCCTTCTGGTAGTACTGGTGTTGAACTTCTTTGATGATCAACATCTCAGATTCTCGATGAGATACTTCATGTGCTTTTCCTGCTTTTTTCCGGAGTCTTCTCTTGATGAAAGTGATGGCCCTAACCAGGCTTGACCAACTACCAAAACGACTGAATCGCGACGATCCTAAAGTTGGCTTTACCGATATGGTCTTAAGGGTCATTATCTCTGGTCGCACTTCGCTATGTTGCTCAGGATGCACCAATGAGAAGGCTTCGTTGTGAGATAGGTTGTCTATGTTTACTTTAAGGAAGTCTGGTCCTCTCAGCCACAAGCTATCGCACAGCTGTTCTGGCAGAAGTCCACGAATTCCTTGGTCAGCAGGATTCTCATTCGTCGCTACATACTTCCATTGCTGTGGAGAGGAACTCTTGCGAATTCGTGAGACACGGTTGCATACATAAACATAAAACCGTCTGCGCTCGTTGGATAGATATCCCAGCACCACTTTGCTGTCAGAGTAATACATGATGTCTTCTAAAGGTAAGTCAAGTTCCTTTGAAATCATCTCTCCAAGTTCCACTGCCAGGACAGCGGCGCAGAGCTCCAATCTTGGAATCGTATGCCCACTTCGCGGCGCAACTTTGCATTTGCCAAACACAAAGCCTACAGATATCTTCTCGTCCACCGTCTTGCCTCTCAGGTATGCACATGCGGCTACTGCTCTTTCAGATGCATCACAAAAGATGTGAGTGTTCTGTCGACACACTCTTTGTACGATGCAGACAGTAGACAGCGTGGAATGTGAACGCCATCAAGTATTGTCAGCTGATCTAACCAGTTTCCATGTGCTCATAGTTGTTGTAGGTAAGGGATCATCCCAACTCTCAATACCAGTGAAGGCTTCTCTCATGATGAGTTTTCCATTCAAAATAATGGGCGCAATGAAGCCAAGCGGATCAAATAAACCATTAACAGTGGACAGCAGTCCTCTCTTGGTCGTCGGTTTCTGCTCTTCAGAGGCTTTGTAAACAAAGGTATCTGTAGCAAGGTCCAACTCAAACACAAACTGCGGTCTAGATCAAGCTGTTCCAGAGACTTAGCAAGATCTGCGGTAGGAAACTGCAGCATCACTTCTTCACTGTTTGATGCGATCTTGTGTAGTTTCAGATTTCCAGCTTCTATGAGTGTTTTCTGGGTCCGTTTGAGGACATCTACTGCTTCGCTGACACTGGGAAATGATGCCAACCCGTCGTCAACATAGAAGTTCCGGGTAACAAACTGCTTCACATCCTCCTTGCAGTCTGTTGCTACGCAGCGTCTGATTCCGTATGTGGCGACAGCTGGAGAGGGTCGATTGCCAAAAACGTGGACGCACATTCTATACTCCAGTAATTCTTGCTTCGGGTCGTTGTTTCTATGCCAAAAGAAACGAAGAAAGTCTCTATGATGTTCTGCGACGTGAAAACAGAAAAACATCTGTTGAATATCTGCAATCACAGCAACAGGCTCTTTCCTGAATCTCATGAGAACTTCATCCAATCGATTCATCAGGTCCGGTCCTTGCATCAGCACGTCATTCAAGGAAATGCCTTCATGTTTGCAGGAGGAATCGAAAACCACTCGTATTTTATCCTTCTTCTTGGGGTGGTATACTCCAAATATGGGCAAGTACCAACATTCCTGCATAGGTTGAACAGTAGGAGCTACTTCAACATGGCCAGAGTCAAAGATGCCTTGCATGAAAGTGACAAAGTGCTCTCGTGTAGTTGGGTTTCGTTGCAAGCTTCCTTGTAGCATAAGTGCTCGTTTCAGTGCCACTGCTCTGTTGTTTGGTAATATATCTCTGTTCTTCCGAAAAGGTAATGGTGCTGTCCAATTTCCGGTTGAGCTCCTAGCAAAAGTTTCATCCATCAGCTCTAGAAACTGAGCGTCTTCAATGGACTGTCCCAAGTCATTGTCATTATGTTGACGCTTGAAAATAGGGTCTTCATCCATGTTCAGTGATATGTTGTACTCACACTTGTCAAATACACTATTGCGTCCACACTGGTGCACTGTAGTTTTCAGGACGTTCACACTGTCTGGTGGATGCAAGTTTCCTAGACAAACGTTTCCTATGAGGACCCAACCCAGGGCTAGCTTCTGGGCGAAAGGTGTTCCTCTTGGTCCCGTCCGTTGGTCTTCTATGTGATGCGCCTCGGGCAGGTCTCTGCCGATTAACAGTAGTACTTGGGATTTTGGATCCAGAGGAGGAATGTCAACCCCACTGAGGTGTGAATGAAACTGAACAATTTCTGGTGTCGGTATTTCACTCTTCTCTTCTGGAATCTGTTCACACTCTGTAACTAAAGGAAGCTGCATACTACACGAACCATCCATTGATTCCACCATTAGTCCACCGGCCTGCCTTCCACTCCGTTGAAAGGTACCAGCACAGGACTTTAGGGAGTATGTGGTGACTGAAGACATCGAAATCTCCAAAGCATCCAACAATTCCGGTCTGGCAAGCGTATGTGTGCTCTGATCGTCTATCAATGCATACACGATGAAAGACTTCTCTGGCTGGTTGATGGAATATACTCTGACTAGAAGAGTCTTGGAGCAGGATCTTCCTCTAAAGTTTTTGCCGCAAAGTTCTGTGCAATATGAACTCTTCCTGGGTTCCTCCCCGTCGTAGTGTGATCTGGGTGTAGAGTTAGGCTTACTGGGATCCTCCCCGCCATGACTCTGTGTTTTCTTTCTGGATACGTCTCTGATGTGAAGTGCCGTGGAATGATTTCTCTTCTCACATATGTTGCATTTCACAAATTCACTACACTCTGCATAGTTGTGAGCTGTAGAATTGCAGCATTTGAAACAAAAGTTGTAGTCTTTCAGAAGTTTCTTCCGCTCATTCAAAGTCAAGTTCTGGAAAGTCTTGCACTGGTTAAGCTTGTGTTTGGACACATGCAGAAAACAGTTATTTCCGCTGCTGGTATTGGAATCTTCTTGTTGTGTTTTCACAGAGGTCTTCTTCACCTGAACACTGTTCTTATTGCAATAGTCTTTGCGTCGAACATCATTCGAATAGCTGGAACGGTTTACAGCATTGGTAGTGGTTTCACACGTGCCTTGGTACTGGAAACTTGGATCATTCCGGATCCGACTCATTTCGGTCACAAACTGTACCAGGTAAGAAAATGGTGGATAAGTGACTCTATGTTGTAGATTGTAATTGGTTGCACGGTTTGTCCACTTTTCTTGCAGGTTGACTGGAAGCTTGGCCACAATTGGTCGCATGCCAGTGGATGAGTCAAGGTACAAAAGAGATCTGTTCAGAGAAGGGTCTTCCATTCGCAGCTGAACTTCACTCAAAAGATCTGCCAGTTCAAACAGCTTTTTGTTGTCCTTCACAGTAAGCTTTGGGAATTCTGACAGTCTTGACTTCAATGATGCTTCCAGCAGGACTGGGCTACCATACCGGTCGTCCAAGCGGCTCTACAACTTTTCTAAAGCTTTCTGTGGGTTGTTGATATTGGCCGTTCTTATGCTGATGGCATGTTTTCTAGATTCCGTTCCAAGATATTTGGTCAACAAGTTTAACTCCTCTCTCGCACTTGTACCAAGTTCTTTTGCAAGAATATTGAAACTATCCTTCCATGACAGGTACGCTTCAGGTTGGTCGTCAAAAGCAATCAGGGACCAGCGTAGAATGTCTTTCTTATTCATGTAATTGGCTAACTCACTAACTAACGCAGGTTGGGGTGCTTCTGATGGCGACGGCATATGCTGCACTGGTTGCAATGGCATGAGCTGCTCAGGTTGCGATGGCATACGCTGCACTGTTTGCGACGTCGTGACTTGCACATGTTGCAGCGTTAAAGGTTTAGGCGCAGGACTGCTGAAGGTTTCCGGCTGAAATGCAAGTGCACTCACATTCAATGAATACGTTGGCAGCAGTTCGACTGGTTGATCCCTTGTCGTCATGCACTGTTGTGAATTCTCTGTTGGTACTTCTGCCGGCTGCGAACTGAGGTATTTAGTCAGTAAGGTTAGCGTAAGGTATAAAATCATGTTATGCAAAAATACACAAGATATGTAAATGCATACATTATGACACTACAGCGGGTGCATGAATAGACATAACAAAAGACAAATAAACAATAAAAGACTTACTCTATGCGGGACAAAAGTTGCACAATGCCAAAATATTATCTGATTGCATCAGGGCGCCATGCCGTTTTTGACTACATGTCGGAAATTGATGTAAAATATACAAATAGAAAACGGATACAATCCGGAAAGATACAGATCGATAACTACGGGGGACAACTCTGTGTCGTGACTGACAAATTCAATGTCGTAACATTACACTTCACCTATCTATGCATTTGCTATGAAATATAATTCGAATATATAAATCATGATGTCTAAATCTATCTCACTGATGTGATGAATGTTACCTTTTGCTCAAATGAATTTCATGAATTTTTCGTCCTTGCTGAAAATTGAAATTGGTACATAAAATCGATGTCCATCATGTTTGTGCAGAATTTGAGGTTTTTTTTCGCAGACAACCTTGTGGCAAGATAATGCAATCCTCTTCAAATATTTAGCTGGTAAACCGGCCACTAAATTTAGCTCTACTATTAATTTAATATTCTGTTCATGAAAAAAAAATTAAACTTCTTTTTATAGTTTTTATTTGGTGGTGTACCAAGAGTATGAGGTAAATAATTTGCAAATAAACGTATAGTCTTAAAAATAAATGCAGTAATTTTTAAAACATTGTGGATTTGAGAATGGTTTACAAATGCAACCCTATATTTCTCATGAAGCTCGATCTTGTAATTAAAAGCAATGCTTGATTATAATGTCCTTGAAAAAATATATTAATGGTCACCTTCACTAGGCAAGGAGCTCCACGTCGAACACTCGTGGAATCTCATTCCAATGCGTTTAACATAAACCTGACGATAAACCTCATTATGGTCTGTCTAACAGTACTTGAAATATACACTACGAAATCATAACAATTGAATATCATATCATTTTGGCATTTTATGGAAACTATTTTGAGGAATTTCCATTATGTAATCCACTTATGTAAAGTTCAATAAAACGGTGGTTTCTATCGAGTAGAGCTCCTGGTAGTATTGAGTCAATTTCTCAATCTGCTTAAAGTGGTTCTTGATGACATCGCCTGCGGCTGATTTGAGTGGAGCGTTTTTGATGGCACTGGGACCGAAAGCGTTCTTCATGTATTCATACATTCCGAGCACGTTGCCGAGGTCCGCGGAGAGCTGGATGTCCCGGCAGAGGTTGAGCGAGTAGTCGTTGGCACATCGCCTGACGATCTTCTGTGAATTGTTCCATGCAGTGCGGAGTGAGTGTTATCGCGGTGGGCTCCTTCTTGGCGAGTAGTGCTGCACGCATGGAGTCAATGGAGGGCTCCAGCTCGGCGGCTCCTGCTTCAAACCAATCCATATTCCTCCCACCCTTCCTCCCAGAAGTGTCCAAGTGGTCTGGAACACAGCATCACGGATATGGTTCCATGACGCGGAAGCACTATCTGTGGGATAATCCCCCAGGGCTTCATTCATGCCTTCGCGAAGCGTTCCCATATTTAAGGCAATGCGACCCTAGCTCTGTTGATGTGTTATCAGGGCCTATGCTTGGAGCAATTGACTTGCCTTGGTAGAAGACGCACATTGCTGACGACCAGAGAGGGTCGGTGTTGCAATTAGCGCTATGGAACCTACCATTGACCAGCACTTGGTTAGCAGGGATCTCCTGGTGATGACAAAATCCAGCTGGTGCAAAAGGCGAAACCGGAGGTGCCTCCAGGACACCCGGTGATAAGACTTGGTGGAGAAGAACGTATTTGTGAGGCAGAGGTTGTGGAAGGAGCAGAACTCAAGAAAAACGCTGGCCGATCTTGTTGAAGTTGCCGATATTGAAGTGGCCGATGCAGCGGGACCAGGAATCATAGTATGTCCCAACCCGGACGTTGAAATCTCCAAGCAGGAATAGGTGGTCCTTGGTGGGGATCTGCTGGATCCAGACCTCAAGCTCTTCATAGCCTTGGCTATGAAGCATAGTGAGGTAGCATGGGCGTAGAGGATGTTGGCTGATCCGGTGGAGGTTGTGAGGCGGTGACAGAGGACTCGTGGTGTACATGAGGATGACCGTTCGACAGAGGAGAGAAGGGAGTTGCCAGAAGAATGTGTAGTCCGCTGTCGGGGAGTCGCGTCACTTGCAGCGCTACAGTGTATATATTGAGTCTCTTCATCTCGCGGTCGATGATAGCGGTTTTCCTTGCTTCATTGATTTGTTGAAGGTCGTCAGAGAGGACAGAACACATTGGTCTGACGTTCCAGGTTGCCACACTCAGAGCTGGCGACTTAAATTTCTTCGTGTTGCCTGGTGCAGTGATTACAGTCCGTGCTTCAGTTTTAGCCTCCATTGCAAGCACCCATTGAAGTAAACGGACTGTGCTGGGTCAGCACCTTTATGGATGGGGACTGTCCAGATGAAGGCGGACAGTAACTGGCCAGTGAGACACGATGATCGCTCCCACCGTTGGGAGATAGACCTAGACGCTGGAGCTTACGCCAATCAGCCATGGTAATTCACTGCCGTTTGTACTGTGGGTGCTGAGAATGTCTGAAATTGCGCCGTAGGCTCAATACATAATGTAAGGTGTCTTTTAAAAAAAATGAAAAAAAAATGAAAAATTTCCTTTTCTAATGCGTATATTGTTTTTCGGCTTATCGAGACGATTATATAGATGCCAAACATTATATATGCATTTACGGAAACCTGTTTTTTTAAAATATTTATATTAATCCCCTTCCTTATTCCAATTTCACAGCTAGCGCAAGGCGATCAATGAGGGCAGTTAATATCAGAAATTCTCAGCACCCACAGTACCGACGACAGTAATTACCAGAAATGATCAGCACCCATAGTAAAACCGGCAGTAAATATAAGAAATTATCAGCACCCACAGCACAATCTCAGTAATTATCAGAAATTGTCAGTAAAAATGACACTCTTAGTACTTTTTCCGTCTAGTAGTTTGAGGACCTACTCTAACCCGGATCCCCACGAGGTCACACCAAGACGAAGTTATGTAGGACCTGGGATGCCCAGTCGTTAGTACTCCCCCTCGGACGTTTGTTTGTTTGTTTTACGTCCCGTCGAGAATTTTTCAGTTATATTGAGATGTCACTAGCTGTAGGTGAAGTACCACAAATTTAGACCTATGCTTAGCGCTCAGGGCCGTAGCAGTGAGGGTTCTTTAATGTGCCAACGCCTGTCGTGACACGGGACCTCCGTTTTTAAGGTCATATCCGAAAGACCCGTAATTCTCACTTCTAAATGCCGAGCGTTTGGCGAAGGAGCAATCACTACCTATTTTTCGTCTTAGGTTTGACGCGGCCATGGCACGAGCGGGGTTCGAACTCACGACCTCCCGGTTACGAAGCGAACGCTCTAACCACTGAGCTACCGCGACCGGTTCCCCCCTCGGACGTGGTGATGTCCAGTGGAAGGGACTAAGCGATACGGCTGGTACCAGCTTTGCAACAGGAATCACTGGGAAGTATTGCTATACGAGAACCAGCCTCCTTCGTTCGAGACTCCTCTCCGGATTTTTTGTAGGGGTGTCTCTCTTAGCTTTTGTCACTGCCGTGATGAACACATGGCAGTTATACTATTTGCCTATTGACATCTACACATACACATATATACTCGAACAATTCACTAAGAGATAATCTTCACGCACAATTTAGTACGAGATACCATACACATGTATTTCACTGGGAGATATATGTACATATACAATTCACTAGGAGAAACATGTACACGTACAATTCACTAGACGGTACATGTCCACGTACAATTCACTAAGAAATATTAGTACACGTGCAATTTACTAGGCAATATATGTACACATATAATTCACTAGGAGATACATTTATTTGAAATTCACTAGGTGATACATGTACACATGTAATTGACTAGGTGATTTTTGTACATGTACAATTCATTAAGAAATACATATACAATTATATGTTTAGGTATATAATTCACTAGCAGATACATGTACACGTACAATCATCTGTGAGGTATCTTTTCAAGTACAATTCACTTGAAATTGAATGTAAACAAACAATGCACTAGGGTATAGAAGCACGTGGCAAATGAATACGATTCACTGTAGAAATCTGATCAACTCTATGATTATTCAAATATTTATTTACAATCATAACAAATTACCAGAATTGCTATGCGCTCTAAATAATCTCTGTCTAGACGAATTTTACATTACAATTTCTCTTATAATTACCGGGGATTCTTTATTTTATTCTTTATTTTCACAAAAGATTGTGGCAAGGATTGTTGGACCTGGACTGGTTTGACGGACCGCAAGGTAGAGGGAGTGTTCAGCTGGGTTCACCACAATCACGTGACCTGGACAAACTGGTATCCAGGGGAACCAAATAATCAATACCCATTAGAAGATTGCGCAATTATAACCCCATTGTTAGGGTACTGGTATGATCATGACTGTTCTGATCATCTACCTTTCACGTGCGAAAAAAATATGTAAAAAGATGAAAAAAAAAAATATGTAACCACATGAGTGAAAAAGCGATGTCAAAAAAATTCTTGAACATGACTATCATGATATGATTATAGATTAATTCCCCTTACCAATCTCAAACATTTATTCTAATATGATCCAAGATCATAAAATTAATTCTATAATACAATATTTCAAGAAATATATTTGTTTTCATGACTTACAGATTTTCAAAGAAATGACTTGTTTTGTTTTACGATTCTTACAAAATATCTCCATCAAAAATCACATTTTCCACAAATCACCCATTCATTTTATATGAAGACATGAAACACCATCTGTGTAGTCCAATCTAGGGAAGTCTGTCTTTCAGCTGCTGATCAACATCGCTGTATTTTCTCTACTTGGGGGAAATTCACCACGGACAGAGAGCTGCATGATTTTTCCTCGCTGACCGCTAACGCCATTTGAATCAGCTGTGCAGACATGCGCAGATCCCACTTCTGGTATGTCCAGGGGTCCGTGTTTGCCCATCTCTCTAATTTGTATTTGCTATAGGAATTACGAGATTGAATACTGTTAGTTATCTTCACCTTTACATGTATGAATACTAATAATTATAGGGGCCTCCGTGGCCGAGTGGTAAGAGCATTGCGCTCAAAATCACAAGGCTTCTCACCTCTAGTCGGCACGGGTTCGATTCTCCCTCGCGCCGATATATGTGAAGAAATTTGCCAGCTTACTTTCGGAAGGTCGGTGATCTCTTCCCGGGGACATTGTATCTGGGTTCTCTTCTCCACCTACAAAAACTGGCCACCACCAGATAACTGAAAAATTGTTATGTGTGGCGTAAAACAATAAACAATCCATCAATCAATCAACTAATAATTATTGATCATTTAGCTTTCAACACTATTTCCAAATTTCAATAGAAAAACATTTTTTGTCTTTTTTCAGATGTTCTATACTGATATTCTAATTCTAACATTAATTGTACTTTCATCATAATTAACTCATAAGTAACTTTGAATACTATATATTTATCACACATTTACCCCATTTATCCAGTGGAGATCTCTCACACCATATTGTGTTCGTATCCCACTCATCGTATTCCTACACCGCGTGACGTATTGTAAAATATAAATATATGTGGATAGGATTCAATTATTTATTGCTTTCCGCCACACTCAACAATTTTTCAGTTATCTGGTGGCGTCCAGTTTTTGTTGGTGGAGGAGAGAACCCAGATACAATGTACCTGGGAAGAGACCACCGACCTTCCGCAAGTAAACTGGCAAACTTGCTCACATAACGCCGCGGCCGAGATTCGAACACGCGCCGACAGAGGTGAGAGGCTTTGCGATTTTGCGCCCGATGCTCTAACCACTCAGCCATGGAGGCCCCTATGTGGATAGGAAATGAATCAGGGTGATGAAATTCGGAGTAATTCAATCGTAAATATTGATAAAGTGACACATATGTTGTTAAATTTTTAAAGATTTGAAAACAATGAATTTATATAAAAAGCTAAATTAAGATCGAGGAAACGGCTCTGTCCTTTCCATTTTCTAGCCTACAGTTATCATCTTGAAAAAGTGAAACAGCCTGCAGTGATGCATACAACATATGTATCGATCATCACAGATGGCATTAACAATTTTTCAATGATCAAGGAAACAAAATTACATTTCGAAAACATTAGGTGACATACAAGAACCGAAATCGTTTCTTGAAACTCAAAATGAAAACCGTCTTATTGAACTGTTTGAATTGTCTGAGTCTTAGATAACCCAATAGTTCACATTAAGAACCGAACATACTAAAATCGGTTATGACACATTTATCTCTTTATTTCGTTGATATCAACATTCCAACGTCAAGCACCAAATGAACCGGAGATACGCCACATTCTACTAGAAACAAAATAATTCCATCACAAATACAGATGTAAGAAGTACGTCAGTCAGAATGGATAAAATGTAAAAACGAGGAATACTAAAATCATGTCAAAACAAATATGCGTACCATCTATCCTTCCGTGTTTAATAAATCAGAAGTGATAAAAGAGTTAGATAGGTTACTTGAGGAATATGGTTTAGATCCAGCTGACAAAGCTTGCAACAACATTGTATTTGTTTGTAAGGCTCATTATTACAACTGCACTCTAAACGAACTTGGCATTAATTTCACGTTTAGTAATCGCAAGTATACTCCAACTGCCCTTTCAAAAGATGAAATTCTTCAAAATCGTGCTTCAGTTTTAAATACATTTAATATCCCAGTCAATGGAGCGGATGAATATGAGTTACCGTACCTATACTGGATTCCCAAACTCCACAAAAACCCTTATAAAGGTACATTGCTGGATCCAGTAAATGTTCTAATAAACCCCTATCTTTGCTCCTCACGAAAATATTAACTGCTCTGAAGGAGAAACTTCAAACGTACTTTGCCACCATATATGCCAGAAATGGTGTAAACAAAATGTAGATTCTTCAAAATTTTAAAGAACCCTTAATGAATTTGAAATCACAAAACTTTTCTCAAATCAACAACATTAAAACGTATGATTTTACAACACTTTACACCACCATACCTCTTAATAAATTAAAGACTAGACTTTTTGACATCATAGACAATTGCTTCGTCAACAAAAATGGTAAAAGAAAATATTTATATCTAGCGATCGGTCATCCCAAAAATTATTTTCTTAAACATCACAATTATTCCACGCAAAGGTACTCTGAAGTTGATATTAAAAAGATGCTAGAGTTCCTCTTTGACAATATCTTCGCAGTCTTTGGTGATCAGGTCTTCCAAAAGTCTGTAGGAATTTTCATGGGCACGAATTGTACTATTTTATTACCTGACCTGTTTTTGTATTCTTATGAAGCAGAATTCATTCAAAAGGTTCTACATGAGAGGATAAAATCTCTTGCTGTGACCTTCAATTCGACATGTAGATATATCGACGACGTTTTATCTATCAACAATGATCATTTTCATTCATATGTCGACTCGATACATCCCAATGAACTTGATATAAAAGACACCATAGAATCTTCGACATATGCTTTGCACTTAGATATTTTACTGAAAACAGATGCTGGTCACAAACTAACACCTCAACTTTACGACAAACGGGATGATTTCAATTTGTACATCGTCAATATTCCATCGTCACCTGCATATGGTGTTTATATCTCCCAACTGACTCTATTGATTGTTTTACGTCCCGTCGAGAATTTTTCACTTATATTAAGACGTCACCAGCTGTAGGTGAAGTACAACAAATTTAGACCTATGCTTAGCGCTCAGGGCCGTAGCAGTGAGGGTGCAAACGCCTACCGTGATATGGGACCTATGTTTTTAAGGTCATATCCGAAAGACCCGTTATTCTCACTTCTAAATGCCGAGCGTTTGGCGAAGAAGCAATCACTACTTATTTTCGTCTTAGGTTTGACGCGGCCATGGCACGAGCAGGGCTCGAACTCACGACCTCTCGGTTACCCAACTGACTCAATACGCAAGGGTTTGTTCTGCATATGATCAGTTTTTAAATCGAGGCAAGTTACTGACAAAGAAGTTGATGTTACAGGGGTTTTTACAATCTCGTCTAAAGTCGGCATTTTGCAAATACCTGATCGGGATGTAGAGCTCATGGCGGGTGTGTCCGGTCCGCTAAGTTCCTCATAGGCACCTGATACCACCTCTGGCATGGCCAGGGGTCCATGTTTGCCCATCTCTCTGATTGGTATTTGCTATAGGAATTACGAAATTGAATAATGTTAGTTATCTTCATCTTTACACTGAAAGTTTCGAAACAGTCAATATCACAGGTTGCACATATTTTCCTGAATTGCAATGCATATGGCGGAAAGTTCAAAATCAACAATCACAAATACTACAACAAATCCAAAAAAGAAAGCATCTTGTTCAGTGTGCGCTCACCGTTAACCGTGTGTTCACCGTTCACAAAGCGTTCAGCGTGTGTTCACCGTTCACAAAGCGTTCACCGTGTGTTCAATGTTCGCTTTCTAGCATTCACCATTCGTTCACTCTTTGCATTGTCATTCGGAAAATGAATGCGGAAGGAGCGATGTTCATTGCAAGAAAATGAAAAAGGAATATGGACATACGTAACTATCAATCATACATGTAGATGGAATTAATTGCTGATGTAATATGTGACATCGGTCAGTACTTTCCAAAACAAAATAATAACACCTGGGATCAGGGTGCCGTAAATCTTTCATAAATGTTTTCTGGTCAAAATATCGCAAAAAACAAATAATTTTGACAAATATTGCAACATTGTTTTATGTTTACTTAGGTGGTATAACAATAAATAAGCAATAAAATTGCATTAAATTATGAAATTTGAACAGGGTATTCATAAGTACTCCAAAATACTCCAGCGTATTCTGTTTAGTATTCTTAATACCAAACATGCATTGCTTTTCTACTTTTACATATACACATATATACATCTCTATATGTAATACTGCACATAATGTACATATGACATTTGCTTTTGTTTGTGTATGATTGTTGTGTGCATTGATGTAAAATTTACGGTCATTTCATGAGAAATATAATTTTATGGTCGTTATAACGATCTTGTTCGCCAGTACAATTTTCCATGAGGTTAAATGCTGTCTGACGTGTTTTATGCCAATTGTTAGGCCGTTCTTAGCACACTGATTCTGACTACGGATTGCTGTTTACCTGATCAGGATATAAGGCTCACGGCGGGTGTGACTGGTCGAAAGGGTTGCTTAGTCCTCATAGGCACCTGATCCCACCTCAGGTATGTCCGAGTTTGCCCATCTCTCTGATTTGTATTTGTTATAGGAATTACGAGATTAATACTGTTAGTATAACTTCTGCGAAATAAGTAAAATCAGGTTCATAATGGAAATGGACAGATTATATGCAAATTAATATCAAAGTATAAAGCCTAAAAGACTATAAATTGTCTGATAAAATAGCGGTTGACTAATGTTAGTCAGGGTTTACTTCGTCCCTTTTGGAGTAATACAAGTAAACGTGTTCTCCCACAATAAATACTATGACACGGAGTTCTTGAAACACATTCTAGTTTAGCACGCACGACATTTTCTAGATGAAGTGATTTTATTTACGTCTGATGTTGCTACCTGCAGAATAACTTGAAGAATATTCTCTTATCTAAGGCAAGATCGGCCACTCTGATTCCCTCTGAATGTTTTGAACTACAAGATATTTCGTTTCCTATCAGATAATAACGCACCACAAACAAGACATTTTCCTATGGCATTCAGTACAATTTGGGTAATTTGCCAATGAGTGGCAACTGAGGTGATCACGGCATATGTTTGAATTGGTATCTGCTGATAGACCAAAGTAGAAGGATTTATTGTAGGTGGGGCACAATGATGTATAGAAATTGCTGCATCTAGACGGCGTCACGATACTGTTGGCGACAGACGTAAGTACGGGAGTGGAAATTGGGGCACAGATCATCGCTCTTCCAGTCTGTTTATTTCTATGGGTATGCATTGTGCTCCTTTGTTAGCTGACCTGTTTTTATATTCTTTTGAGACAGACTTTATTCAAAAGCTTCTACATGAGAATAAAAAAATTCTTGCTGTGGTCTTTATCGCGACATTTATGTATATACACAGCGTTTTATCTATCAAAAATAATCATTTTCATTCACATGTCGATTCGATATATCCCATTGAGCTCTAACTAAAATACATGAAGAGTCCTCCACATCGATGTTAAGAGGCATTGTCTGAAACTACTTTAAAAATACGGCACGCATAGTAACTGATTTTCTTGAAATTCGCCTAAACGATAATTCTATATAACATACTCATAGAAAATATATTTGAAAATTAAATTCTGAGATCATGATTTGTATGGAAAAAGGAACAATTTTATTAAATTTGACAATTTTCTAGTAGTTGATGTTACAGGGATTTTTACAGTTTCGTCTAAAGTAAGATTTTCGCAAATTGTATGGTCTTTATAACGATTTAGTTTGCCAGTACAACCTTCCATTAAATCAAATGCTGTCTGACGTGTTTCATACCAATTGTTAGGCCGCTCTTGGCACACTGATTCTGACTGCGAATTACTTCGTTGTTGTTTTTTTTTTTGGATCAAGATAGAGGTATCACGCCTGGTGAGACCGGTCGACAGGGGATGCTTACTCCTCTTATACACCTGATTCCACCTCTGGATTGCCCGGAGGTCCGTGTTTGCCCATCTCTCTGATTTGTAATTTTAATAAATCAGTTCAGAAGCATAGAATTAAACAAATTGATCCAGATAATTTGAGTGACTTATTGATTTATCACAGATTTTTTACGTCCCTCTCGAGAATTTTCACTCATATGGAGCCAGTGAAAGTCTGCAAAATGTAGGCCTATGCTCGGCGTACATGGCCGTTAAGCAGGGAGGTGTCTTTACCTGCTGTGACACGGGGCCTTAATTTTTGCGATCTTATCCTAAGGACCGCCCCATTTTATCGCCTATTACGACATGCAAGGTGTACTTCTGTAGAATGTTTGCAATGCCAATTGTACAATAAACGAATTTCTTTAGATCTATCATTGTATATGTGGCATACATGATGTGCCTACATGGTAAATTCATCCTTCAATTCATACTATTATGACGTCAAAATGTAGGCCGTGGCGTCGCGTATCTGTCGGTTTGCGTGGTATTATAATATTCTTTAAATATTAAACCTAACTTAATTTCGTAGAGGATCACATGACTGTGATTAAATTGAGATTTTGATATATGTAATTTTTGATCATTATTTGTTTATTATTTCTGTATAATGAAATGAATAGTATCATAAAAATCATAGATGTTTATTGATTTGAAAAATGCATGGACTTTTGTGATCAGACATTTACACAAAAGAAAAGAGAGACCCTTTTTGTGTTTATCTTTTTTCTTTCTTTTTGACATGCCAAAATCATTGAATACGTTCCCCTTCATGAAATAAAGTGGTGGATCATTACTGCATCTAAATAAAAGTTCAGTGATTAAACTTCACTGGGTCACTTAGGTATTATCTGAAAATGAAATACCCTGTAAAATTACTAACTTAAAAGAAATATATTTACATGAAATTCTGTTATTCATTTTATTTACTCACATTATTTAGATTAACTGAGAGATGAAATAGAATGGGGAATGGGGAGGGTGGGGAGAAGCACTATGCATGTACAGATACTTCTCTCAGCTGAATTAATTAAGTTAACTAAGAAGTGAATTGAGTTGGTGGTAATATTCAGTTCTATAAGAAATTCATGTATTATCTATTCTTTAGTATTAGCCTTTTCATGATTGATTGATTGATTATATATTGTTTAACGTCCCGCTCGAGAATTTTTCACTCATATGGAGACGTCACCATTGCCGGTGAAGGGCTGCACATTTAGGTCTATGTTTGGCACTTATGGCCTTTGAGCAGGGAGGGATCTTTAACGTGCCACACCTGCTGTGACACGGGGCCTCGGTTTTTGCGGTTTCATCCGAAGGACCGCCCCATTTAGTCGCCTCTTACGACAAGCAAGGGGTACTGAGGATCTATTCTAACAACCCGGATCCCCACAGGGAGCCTTTTCATGATACTTAAAACAGTATATATTCATGAATAAATTCAATTACGTAGAAGTATAGTAGAAATATCAATACTGATACACCTTACACGTGTCGTACATGGGGGTTACTTTACTTTTTTTCAGTCAGGTTGATTTTGTTTTAGCGTTACACTCGCTAGCTACAAGTTAAACTTTCTTATTAAGGACATACACAATCTTTTATAGTAGGGCAGTTGAACGTCGCATGTGAGTAACATCTTTTGTAGTAGGGCAGTTGTACGTCGCATGTGAGTAACATCTTTTGTAGTAGGGCAGTTGTACGTCGCATGTGAGTAACATCTTTTGTAGTAGGACAGTTGTACGTCGCATGTGAGTAACATCTTTTGTAGTAGGGCAGTTGGGATATCCATCAAATACAACCACAACATCCTGGTATCGTTTTGTTACATAATCAACGTAACTGTGACAGATGGACTCAAAGGGTGCATTTTTTGACCACGGCAGTCTCTGCAGAAGTGACCCTCCATCTAACACAAATAGACATGCACTCGATAAGGAATTACAACTGCAACCACACAAGGCTAGCTTATTGGCTTCTCTTGGCAAAAGGTTCAAATAGTGAGGATGGAAATGTACTCAACTCGTAACGAAACATATCCTTGGTGTCTTCCATGAGGAGATTTCCGACTTCAGTCAATCTTTGAAAGAGAAGTTGTGGATCAACAGATATTGTATCATCTTAGACCTTGGGACCAGTCTTTGATGAGAACGTGACTACCTGATTGCTTCTTTTAAACACAAATTCTTCAATGCCCTGGCCTCTCATTGACTGCACAACTTTCCTACCCACATTAACAGCATCATCTACATTCACACTCTTGTCAGTAACAACACCAGTAGCAATGTTTCGAAAACCTTTGTCGTCAAAAAAGGGGTTTCTCTCACCAAGAAGGACATTATTGTCCTTACATCTTTATGGTCCCTCATCATCCGTGAACTCGTTGTCTGTTTGTGTTGTTCACTGGTGCAATAGCCAGCTTCAGTTAAATCTTGCATGGCATTGTTGAATTCTGCTCTTGCTGGCATTGAGCAACCACTGGGGCTGCTGTGCTTCATCCATTCCTCTCCCTCGTGTCATGCCACCGATGGTTTTCACACTCCTCATAAGAACGTGCTCAATAATGAGATCTGTGGAGAGATCTATCACTTTTCCTAAGAACATGGTGCCCGTTTTTGAAACATTGGTAAACATCTGGATGGTCAATTTGCAGATTTTGCTTCTAAGAAAAATAAATATGTACACTTTTAGCATACAGATTATGCCCAGTTGATGCAAAGTAAGGCAGCATGGAATGCATGCATTGTAAGTGCAAATCCCAATTGCCTGTTCTCTCTCCTTTGATGAACTATTTTAGGAGTTTGACCATGTAACAGTACCGTATCCAAAGTTTTCCTGTGCAACGTTCTGTCAGCAATCCTCTTGTCTTGTTCATCGTCAAGGTTCTCCAAATTCTGGCTCTGACATATGTCTGAAACAGTTGCCTTCTCATTAAGCAAGTTCTCAAATAAGCTTAATGCTAAAATAAAAATCAGCTGGAATACTTGTGGAATTTCCACATCTGTCATTGGCTTCATAGGATGTTTCGTTATGATTATGAAGAAGGTGATAGATGTTACCTTGGATACATTCCCTTTTGATGCATCTGCATCAATCCAGACCACATGGACATTGGTGGTCTGAAGGGTCAAATTACGTTGAGAAGCAGGTTTAATTTCCATAACATTTAGTTCTTTGATTTCTTCGTTTTTCAGAGATTCCGGATCAGAGTTTGCTGAGAATGCTATCTTGTAATATTGTATGTTAATCTTCCCAGCCAGACTCAACTCGTCTGTAGACACTGTAGCTCAAATAACTTGGTTGCTTTGATCTGATGTTGGTGTCAGTCCCGCAATAGTACCCATACCATGAGATGTATTGAATCCATCTAAAGTCCGAATATTGTGATCCATATTGTCCACAACAAATTGTATAAATCGGCCTGGTGTGAATCCAAGAATATCTGTTCCTTGGGCTACAGCTGCGCTGGATTAAAATGTCTGCACCTCTGTATAAGAAGAGCAAATCCCAAACTGTACAACGTGTCGATCAAAAACTCTGAAGCAAAATGGTGGTGCAATTGTACACCTAAAACGATCTGCAATACTTATCCTAGGTCTTGCTGACTGCATTATAACTTGTCCTATTGACGCTACGTTGAAGTCCGAATCCTTTCCACTTACTTTATTATTATTATTATTATTACAAGGCATTTATATAGCGCATTATCTAACATTATAAATATTACTCTAAGCGCTTTACAACAGACACAATTAATATATCGCCAAACATACATACAACATAGATAAATTAAGAAAAGGACTTAATGGGGTATTTTAAAACACAAATTATATTTAGTTACGCTAACTACAAAAAAGACTAATATAGCACACTAAAACACCACACACACACATACATCGCATATATACATACACTTGCATACGTACACATACATACATACGGGTTTTTTGTGGGTTTTTTTTGTTGTTGTTTTTTTAATATGACCGATACATGTAAAAAGAAATACACATAACTTAAAAGAACAATAATAGAAATGAGTTTTAAAAGTAATTCATGCATGGTAAAAGTGAGTTAAATATTTCCGCATGCAAGTCTAAAAAGGTGTGTTTTGAGAGATTTCTTAAAAGCCCACATGGATTGTTTATCTCTCAAATATCTGGGCAAGTTGTTCTAGAGAGTGGCCGCAGATTTGTCCAAGCGTCTCTCGCCGTATATTTTAGTGCGGATTCGAGGTTGCACTAGTAGTGTACAGTCCTCTGATCGCAGCGAACGTGTTGGTTGGTAAGCACGAACGATGTCTTGCAAATACGTTGGTGCACTGCCGTGAAGACATTTGAAGACGTACACAAGAATTTTATACTGGCACCGGAAGGGCACAGGTAACCAATGGAGATTAACAAGAGTGGGGGTGATATGCTCGTGTTTTTTAGTTCTCGATACAACACGAGCTGCAGTGTTCTGAACACGTTGTAATTTGTTCGTTATGTTTGTCGGCAGTCCATATAACATCGCATTTCCGTAATCTAATCTGGAAGTGACCAGTGAGTTCATTAGCGTTCTACAGGCATCGTTCGTTAAATATGGACGTATACGTCCAATATTTCGAATGTGGAAGAAGCACGCTTTAGCAGTGGTACTAATTTGCTTCTCCATAGTGAGTGTCCTATCGAAAATGACACCAAGGTTTTTGACACATGAAACATTACTGACCACTGTGCCATCGAAAGAAAGTTGACAATTTGAAAAGTCGTTCACCCGGTGTTTAGGGGCAAAAACAATCAGTTCGGTCTTATCCTGATTCACCTTTAGAAGATTTGATCGCATCCAGTCACTGATATCTTCCAAACATGCTTCTAGACGACTTGCTATGTCTATCCAATCATCTAGTGGTTCAAACACAAGATATACTTGTGTATCATCTGCATAGCAGTGATATTCTATGTCATGTTGCCGACAAATTTGACCAATCGGTTTCGAAAAAAGACAATAAAGTCTTGGGCCCAGTACAGATCCTTGGGGCACTCCGTATTTGAGATGCATCCCATTTGAATAGATCGATTTTATTGCGACCCGTTGAGAACGATTTGACAAATATGATTTTATCCACGCTAAAGCAGACCCACATATGCCATAGGAATATTCTAAACGGTGGAAGAGGATATTGTGATCTATAACGTCGAACGCTGCTGAAAGATCCAACATGACTAAAACGGCACACGATTTGTCTCAAAAATAATTGTAGAGAGTGTGGGATAAATTCAATGTTTTTCTGTCTTGATGACAAATCACAGATCTTTGGATATGACATGCTGGGTTCTTTTGATCGAATGTCACTTTTAATCAGTCTAGCTGCAGGTGCCGAGTTCTAATTTTTCAGATTCAGGATCATCAGATTTTTGTCTCTGATAGAATGCCTGGAAAATTGATGTTGCGATCTGTTTGAAAGTAACCACATTTGGTATCCCTTGAATATCTGTAATTATAATGTCATTTCTAAAGTGCTCGATTAATTTTCTTTTCATATATTCAGCGGAATATGCTTCGCCGTTTGTGATCTCCTTCATTGTTTTGACCAAATCTATTACTGTTATCTGTTCCTTGTCATTATCTTGAAGATAATCGGTGACTCTCTGAAATGCTTCATTCAAATGCACAGGCCTTCCTTGCGACTCATTTTCTTCATGCTCACCAACATTTGGAGAAAAGGATTTTGGAAAGTCCTAAAGGTAACTGAACATGACTGATGATAGACAGAATCAGCTGCATGTTATTATTATTATTATACTATTTTTATATAGCGCCTTATCTAATTATATAATTACTCTAAAGCGCTTAACATATAAAACAAGGGCAATGTATATGTATATGTAGATCTCTAGCGTACCCCAGTCGTCCAAGCACGTCTACTGACCATGTATCATTCCGCTGCCTGCATATGTCTTCAGTGTTTTTCTGAAAATCTTTGGTCCGGATTTGAAAAACAGATTCATTTTTTCTCTTTTTCTCCGATTTCACTGCTTCCTGTCCACAAAACAAACACTGGTCAGAAATGTCAGAGCAATATCTTGAGCGTATCCAGGTGATAAACGTTTGCATTTTTGTAATTTGATAATAGTCAATCACCGGTGTATGCTCTTTTTACTTAAATAGAAATTACACACCATAGCTCAATTTTGTAAAATCATGATAAAGATTAATTTGGAGAGCTTATTAGAATTCTAATCACAATCAAGTGATGCATATTAAATGGAACATTAAAGTTTGATATCCTTGTTTATGTTCATCTTGGTTTTTAACTTAGATTGAATACCTATTATTGATTTTGTAGGAAGCGTCATATTATCATTAACTGGGAGCCAAGTCGGAAATATCTGCGTGTGTTCGATCCTAATGTTGATCTAAAGGACAGGAAAGGGTGTTGTACATTGTACATTTTACCGGAAGAAATTTTTATCAGGACAGCAGATCACATTATATTTTAGTCGTCGCTATGCTACTGAGAAGATAAAAGATTAGAACTGATTATATATGTGCAAAATTAGAAATTCAGAAATATTGTTTCTGTGTTCATCGATTAAAAAGGTGTTGTCTATTTTGTAAAGTATAATTCTAAAACAAAGATATACCGTCTATAATAGGGTAGGATTATGAACTACCCATCAGATATGAAAGATATTGACTTTCCCAGCATACCAAATGATTTCAATATGACCATCATTGGTATAATGTTAATATCGCAAAATATACCGAGCTTATTTGAAATGAAAATTTGTCACCTAAAACAAATTAGTCTTATTAACTTCTGTAAAAAATCCTTTCAATGGTAACATTTATTTCTTTACTCAAATTTATGACCATCTTCACTATCCAGACTCCCCCCCCCCAACTTCAAACATACGGTACAAATATAAGTGATCAACATCGTGTAAACCTGACCATAAACGTCATTACGATCTCCTGTCTGTTAATATTCCAAAATACGAAATCATAATTCCGTCTTTTATTATTTTAGCATTCTGCGAAAAATAGTATTTTTAGGTCTGTTCATCACGTGATTTACCTATGTGCAATTTACTAGAGGGTGCATGTGCTACATGTACAATTCGTTTACTTATACGGTTGACTAGGAAATACATGTGCACGTACTGTTATCTAGGATATAAATACACATAGGATATACATGTACATAACAAATGAATACGATTCACTGTGGGAGTTGTTGTTTTAATTATACAATTACAGTGCCAACCAGAACAAACCACCAGAGTTCTTTGCACAAGAAATCACATAAGTCTATCTATGCCCCCTCAAAGAACAGGGGAATATTGTCGATCGGTCCGTCTGTCTGTCGGTAGACCATATACTGTCCACTCAATATCCGAAGAACCGTTCACTTGATCGTGATAGTATTTCATATGTAGATTGGCTATGAATAGAAATGGACCCATATTGATTTGTAGGTCAAAACGTCAAACACAGTTTGCATTGCAGTCATCTATACAATTGATATCCGCCCAATATCTTGAAAACCGTTGCTTGATAGAAATATGTAATGAGTTCTTTTGATAAAGAAAAATAATAAATTGTAGAATAAACAAAAATAAATTTGTTTATTGAATCATTAGAGAACGAATTAGAAGAAAACTAATGTATATACACATAACACTTCTGGCATCTGATACTTTTTACTCTTTGCTACTTTAATATCCAATTCACTATTGAAATCATCGAGGAGACCTGGAGCGATCAGATATGATAAACAGTTTCATATCACTGAGTTCAATACAATATTCAAAGTAGTAGAATGTTGGAGAAAAATCCAGAGACTTTTTTTTTACAAATATATCATTACTTTTTTATTATAAAAAAAATCGTTCTTTATATTGAGCCACAATTTGTTTATGCCACTTAATTGCACCCTGAAAAAAATTTGGGTTTGATTTCCCGCCAACCCGTGCTAAACATGCTCTCTGAATCGGTAACACTTCCCCGCCATGCAGATTTTTAACAAGATGTCAATTCCGATCATAAGCTCTAACACTAAGGTTTCCCACTCTCGATTAACTTAAAAATTCATAAGCAAAAATATTTACGAATATACCATCCAAATCGTGCCATGGGAATCCCAACGGGCAGTAGGAAGACTTGATTACCAACGATTACGAAGATTTTGTCAATGAGGAACTCCAGCATCTTTTTAATATCAACTTCAGAGTAGTTGTGCATGGAGTCAGAGTGGTGTTTAACAAAATTATATTTGGATGACTGAGCACTAGATATGAATATTTCCTTCTACATTGTTTGTTGATGAAGCATCTGTCTGTAATGTCAAAAAGTCTAGTGTGTAATTTATTATGAGGTATGGTCGTGTGAAGTGTTGTAAAGTGATATGTTTTAATGTTGTTGATTTGAAAAAAAAGCTGTGATTTCAAATTTACTGACAGTTCTTTAGAATGTTTAAGAATCAGCATTTGATTTACATCACTTCTGGCATAGCATGTTTGATTGATTGGTTATTTATTGCTTTCCGCCACACTCAACAATTTTTCAGTTATCTGGTGGCGTCCAGTTTTTGTTGGTGGAGGAGAGAACCCAGATACAATGTACCTGGGAAGAGACCACCGACCTTCCGCAAGTAAACTGGCAAACTTGCTCACATAACGCCGCGGCCGAGATTCGAACGCGCGCCGACAGAGGTGAGAGGCTTTGTGATTTTGAGCTCGATGCTCTAACCACTCGGCCACGGAGGCCCCCAGAGCAGTTTGAAGTTTCTCTTTCAAAGAAATTAATATTTTCGTGAGGAACAAAGATAGGGACATGGTAAAACATTTACTGGATCCAGCGATGTATCTTTCTTTGTAAGGGTTTTGTGGAGTTTGGGGATCTAGTATAGGTACGGTAACTCATATTCATCATCTCCATTAATTGACATCTTATATGTTTAAAAAATGAACCATGATTTAGAAGTTCATTTTTTGAAAGGACAGTTGAAGTATATTGTTTGTTTGTTTATCGTCCCGTCGAGAACATTTCATCATATTGAGACGTCACCCGCTGTAGGTGAAGTAGCACAAATTTAGACCTATGTTTAGCGCTCAGGGCTGTTGCAGTGAAGGATCTTTAACGTGCCAACGCCTGCCGTGACATGGGACCTCCGTTTTAAGGTCATATCCGAAAGACCCGTGATTCTCACTTCTAAATGCCGAGCGTTTGTTGACGGAGCAATCACTACCTATGTTTACGTCTTAGGTTTGACACGGACACGGCACGAGCGGGGTTCAAACTCACGACCTCCGGGCTACAAAGGGAAAGCTCTAACAACTGAGCTACCGCGACCGGTTAGTTGAGGTATGAGTGTGATCACTAAATGAGGAATTGATACCAAGTGTGATCACTAAATGAGGAATTGATACCAAGTGTGATCACTAAATGAGGAATTGATACCAAGTTCGTTTAGAATGCAGCAGCTGCAATAATGAACCTTACAAATACATTGTTGTTACAAGCTTTGTCAGCTGGAGCAAAGCATATTCCTCATGTAGCCTATCTAACTCTTTTATCACTTCTGGTTTACTAAACACAGGAGGAGAGATGGTACGGATTCTGGTTGTGACATGTCTGATACGAGATTTTAATTTTCCGCAGATTCCTTTGATCCATTGAGACAAGGTATCAAGTTCTTTTTTAGATTTAGCCCATAGTCTGCCATTATCTTCGACAGGATTCATAATAAATATGAAGTTCTAATTGAAAGACCAATGTTTTCTAAATTTAGAACCTTTTAAAATAAGAGATATTAGACTTTTATTTTTAACTATATCAACATTACCATTAATGACATGCCCGACTGGACTATAGTTAAAAGAAGACGAAGAACAAGAACATCTAGATAGATTGAGTATAAGATGGTGTATATGTAGGCACTGTTAAGTGTAACAATATTCTACTATCACCTACATATGGTGTTTACGTTTCTCAACTGATTCCACACGCAAGAGATTGGGAGCTTGTACTGCGTACGATCAGGTTTTACATCGAGGCAGGCTACTGCAAAACAATTTGATCTTACATGGGCCTTATCTATGGAGCAATATTTCATTATCACCTGCATATGGTTCTTATATCTCTCAATTGATTCAATACGCAGTAACTTGTTCTGCATATGATCAGTTATAGACACTGTTAAGTGTAACAATATTCTACTATCACCTACATATGGTGTTTACGTTTCTCAACTGATTCCACACGCAAGAGATTGGGAGCTTGTACTGCGTACGATCAGGTTTTACATCGAAGCAGGCTACTGACAAACAATTTGATACTACAGGGGTTTGTAAAGTCTCGTCTAAAGTCAGCATTTTGCTAATTCTATGATAGTTATAGTGATTTAGTTTGCAACCTGTCATTTGTCAAATGCTGTCTGACATGTTTCATACTAATTCTAGGTCTTTTTAGACCGTTGATTTTGACTTCATTTACCTGATCAAGATGTAGGGCTCACGGTGGGTGTGACCGGTCGATGGGGATGCTTACTCCTCCTCCTACCCACCTTTGGAATGTCCAGGGGTCCATGTTTTTCCAACTCTCTTCTTGAATCCGTTATAGGAGTCATGTGATTGATTGCTGCTTGTTATGTTCGCTTTTTCATTGCAAGCTACAACCCGCACTTCTCTTTATATAGATTAATTTCTGTCATCAATTTTGTTTTCAGAAGAATAGAATGTATGCATTGATGCTTTAATATATGCAAAGGGAGAGTTCCACATTCTTCATATATTGCTTAATCATTCTATTGATATAGAAAGGAGGAAGGAAATTGTACAATCTAATTTCTGCTCAGCACAATCTTAATAATAAACAGTGTGTCTGGGAGACATGGAATTGTAATTTATGAATAATTCTACGTTAAATAATTAATGTTTAGAAAGTGAACGATGGGAGATTTCACGTGTCTGCTCTTTGTTTTGGCTGGGATGTTATGTACTAAACAAGGTAAAAGTTAAAGTGGTGTGGTTTGTGGTGCTTTTGATTTAGATATCTTAACAATACCTTCTTTGATTTTCGTATGAGGATTTATATGCAGAGTACAAAGGGTTCTTTTCGTGGAGGTGATTTACATATATTTATACACCATTGACAATACTATCTATCTTATATTTGGTTTAAGATTTGTTTTAAATTCATGTGGATATAGCCTTTAAAACGGATGTTCTGAACACGAGAGGTGTTAAAACGTTAAAGAACCCTTTACAGCTACGATCATGCGTGGCTCAAAATTTGTGTCACTTTGCGCACAATTGGTTAAGCCTTAATACCATTAAACAGTTCTCAAACGGACGTAAATCAGACACAGACAACAAAATATAAATTACATCTGATGTCGTGAAATCCTCTCAGATGCCCACTTTTTCACCAGTAGATCTAATACATTATGCTTATATACATTATGAACAGTGGGGTAGTATATAATACTTTACACACATAAGAATATGAACTTCAGGATTTCTCGAAGTACATTACACTCTATATCAAAGATTAGGAAGTGAAATATAAGAAGATCTACATGTAGGAAGACTTGATTACCAACGATTACGAAGATATTGTCAATGGGGAACTCCAGCATCTTTTTAATATCAACTTCAGAGTAGTTGTGCATGGAGTCAGAGTGGTGTTTAACAAAATTATATTTGGATGACTGAGCACTAGATATGAATATTTCCTTCTACATCTTTTGTTGATGAAGCAACTGTCTGTAATGTCAAAAAGCCTAGTGTGTAATTTATTATGAGGTATGGTCGTGTGAAGTGTTGTAAAGTGATATGTTTTAATGTTGTTGGAAAAAAAAGCTATGATTTCAAATTTACTGACAGTTCTTTAGAATGTTTAAGAATCAGCATTTGATTTATATCACTTCTGGGATATTTAGTGGCATAGCATGTTTGAAGTTTCTCTTTCAAAGAAATTAATATTTTCGTGAGGAACAAAGATAGGGACATGGTAAAACATTTACTGGATCCAGCGATGTATCTTTCTTTGTAAGGGTTTTGTGGAGTTTGGGGATCTAGTATAGGTACGGTAACTCATATTCATCTTCTCCATTGACTGAGATCTTAAATGTATAAAAAATGAACTATGATTTAGAAGTTCATTTTTTGAAAGGACAGTTGTTTGATTGATTGATTATTTATTGCTTTCCGCCACACTCAATAATTTTTCAGTTATCTAGTGGCGTCCAGTTTTTGTTAGTGGAGGAGAGAACCCAGATACAAATGTACCCGGGAAAAGACCACCGACCTTCCGCAAGAAAACTGGCAAACTTGCTCACATAACGCCGTGGCCGAGATTTGAACAGAGGTGAGAGGCTTTGTGATTTTGAGCCCGATGCTCTAACCACTCGGCCACGGAGGCCCCCAAAGGACAGTTGAAGTATATTGTTTGTTTGTTTATCGTCCCGTCGAGAATTTTTCATCATTTTGAGACGCCATCAGCTGGAGGTGAAGTAGCACAAATTTAGACCTATGCTTAGCGCTCAGGGCTGTTGCAGTGAAGGATCTTTATCGTGCCAACGCCTGCCGTGACATGGGCCCTCCATTTTTGAGGTCATATTCGAAAAACCCATAATTCTCACTTCTAAATGTCGAGCGTTTGTTGACGGAGCAATCACTACCTATGTTTACGTCTTAGGTTTGACACGGACACGGCACGAGCGGGGTTCAAACTCACGACCTCCGGGTTACAAAGGGAAAGCTCTAACCACTGAGCTACCGCGACCGGTCAGTTGAGGTATGAGTGTGATCACTAAATGAGGAATTGATACCAAGTGTGATCACTAAATGAGGAATTGATACCAAGTGTGATCACTCAATGAGGAATTGATACCAAGTGTGATCACTAAATGAGGAATTGATACCAAGTGTAATCCCTAAATGAGGAATTGATACCAAGTGTGATCACAAAATGAGGAATTGATACCAAGTGTGATCACTAAATGAGGAATTGATACCAAGTGTGATCACTAAATGAGGAATTGATACCAAGTTCGTTTAGAATGCAGCAGCTGCAATAATGAACCTTACAAATACATTGTTGTTACAAGCTTTGTCAGCTGGAGCAAAGCATATTCCTCATGTAGCCTATCTAACTCTTTTATCACTTCTGGTTTACTAAACACAGAAGGAAAGATGGTACGGATTTTGGTTGTGACATGTCTGATACGAGATTTTAATTTTCCGCAGATTCCTTTGATCCATTGAGACAAGGTACTAAGTTCTTTGTTTAAATTTAGCCCATAGTCTGCCATTATCTTCGACAAGATTCATAATAAATATGAAGTTCTGTCGCTAATTGAAAGACCAATGTTTTCTGAATTTAGAACCTTTTAAAATAAGAGATATTAGATTTTTATTTTTAACTATATCAACATTACTAGTAATGACATGCCCGACTGGACTATAGTTAAAAGAAGATGAAGGACAAGAACACCTAGATGGATTGGGTATAAGATGGTGTATATCTAGGCACTGTTAAGTGTAACAATATTCTACTATCACCTACATATGGTGTTTACGTTTCTCAACTGATTCCACACGCAAGAGATTGGGAGCTTGTTCTGCGTACGATCAGGTTTTACATCGAGGCAGGCTATTGCAAAACAATTTGATCTTACATGGGCCTTATCTATGTAGCAATATTTCATTATCACCTGCATATGGTTTTTATATCTCTCAATTGATTCAATACGCAGTAACGTGTTCTGCATATGATCAGTTTTGAAATCGAAGCAGGCTACTGACAAACAATTTGATACTACAGGGGTTTGTAAAGTCTCGTCTAAAGTCAGCATTTTGCTAATTCTATGGTAGTTATAGTGATTTAGTTTGCAACCTGTCATTTGTCAAATGCTGTCTGACATGTTTCACACTAATGCTAGTTCTTTTTAGACCGTTGATTTTGACTTCATTTACCTGATCAAGATGTAGGGCTCACGGTGGGTGTGACCGGTCGATGGGGATGCTTACTCCTCCTCCTACCCACCTTTGGAATGTCCAGGGGTCCATGTTTTTCCAACTCTCTTCTTGAATCCGTTATAGGAGTCATGTGATTGATTGCTGCTTGTTATGTTCGCTTTTTCATTGCAAGCTACAACCCGCACTTCTCTTTATATAGATTAATTTCTGTCATCAATTTTGTTTTTCAGAAGAATAGAATGTATGCATTGATGTTTTAATATATGCAAAGGGAGAGTTCCACATTCTTCATATATTGCTTAATCATTCTATTGATATAGAAAGGAGGAAGGAAATTGTACAATCTAATTTCTGCTCAGCACAATCTTAATAATAAACAGTGTGTCTGGGAGACATGGAATTGTAATTTATGAATAATTCTACGTTAAATAATTAATGTTTAGAAAGTGAACGATGGGAGATTTCACGTGTCTGCTCTTTGTTTTGGCTGGGATGTTATGTACTGAACAAGGTAAAAGTTAAAGTGGTGTGGTTTGTGGTGCTTTTGATTTAGATATCTTAACAATACCTTCTTTGATTTTCGTATGAGGATTTATATGCAGAGTACAAAGGGTTCTTTTAGTGGAGGTGATTTACATATATTTATACACCATTGACAATACTATCTATCTTATATTTGGTTTAAGATTTGTTTTAAATTCATGTGGATATAGCCTTTAAAACGGATGTTCTGAACACGAGAGGTGTTAAAACGTTAAAGAACCCTTTACAGCTACGATCGTGCGTGGGTCAAAATTTGTGCCACTTTGCGCACAATTGGTTAAGCCTTAATACCATTAAACAGTTCTTAAACGGACCTAAATCACACACAGACAACAAAATATAAATTACATCTACTCTCAGATGCCCACTTTTCGACCAATAGATCTAATACATTAAGGTTATATACATTTTGAACAGAGGAGTAGTATATAATACTTTACACACTATACGATGTTTTTGATACGAATTTGAACTTCAGGATTTCTCAAACTACATTACACTCTATATCAAATATATTAGGAAGTGAAATATAAGAAGATCTACATGTAGCATATATAAGATTATTTCTGATAGTTATCAAGTCAAAAATCTGCTCAACAATCATCTTCATCGGAATCTATACAGTAGTTAATTATATCAAGAAAAGAGGAAGATAATGGACAATCACCAATCTCCAAAGTCTGATAAGAAATACAAAATTAAGAATTGTACCAACACGGACCCCTGGATATAGTATAGGTCAGATAAGGTGCCTAGGAGGAGTAAGCATCTGTTGGCGACCGGTCACACCCATCGTAAGCCCTAACTCTTGATCAGGTAAACATTGCAATTCCGTAGTCAAATTCCGTGTGTAAAAACGACCTCACAATTGGTATGAAACACGTCGGACAGAATATGATCAAATGATAGGTTGTGCTCTGCAAACTAGATCGTTATAATGACTATAGAAATTGCGAAATGCTGGCTGTAAAGAAAATTGCTTTTTATATAAAGATTTTATTTTTTCAAAACATTGTAGGGAGAAGAAATATCTAATGGCAATTGATATATACCATCACTAATCGTAAACCGACCACTTCTCTAATCTGGACGTTTCATTCATCAGACAGTTGAGCAGTTCAGAATAGTTTAACTGTATATATTTACAGTTTTCTGAGCTTTGTATTCAAAATATTTACATTTGCCAATGTTTTGCCTTATTTGACACTACTAACAAAATTGAAAATCAATTTTCGATAACATGAAGTCAGTCACGTGATCAGACTTTTTTCTTGCGTTTGAATACAATCATCGCTTCAAAAGTATTTGAGTTATTTGTACTAGGTACTTTCACCTGTCTTTTCTTCATAACAGAATGACAAAATAAATAAAACGCATCTGAATGATTACATAGAGTTTATTTTGTAAACCAACAAGAACTTCATTAATGGATAAATCAGAAACAATCACCATACCGTTCAGTTGTTTTAATCTTTACAAAATACCATCTGCAACTAAAATTGCAACTTCTGAAGTATGGCGAATTCATACAATGTCTTGGATATTCACATTATGACAATCTAATATTAGATTCACTTTATGATGATGGTAACACGCTATTTCCAGGCAAAAGCCATCATCGTCACGAGCGAGGCTGGTTTCGAGCTCGGAAAGTTGTTCAAGTTAAAGCACCGCTGAGAATTTTGATTTAAATCCTACAACAGAAAATTCCCGATTGAACGAAAAAGCTCTTTCGTGTTTATCTTATTCTACACACTCTGGAAGAATAGTATACAACGTATCTGCAGCTGCTCTTCATCTAAAACTGTCGGTATAATGCTACAACCACGAATCCTAATGATTAACATGCCGCTGTTCCCTTCCAAAACTCTTACCTAGCGCTTAACATCAATTTAATCCATTTATCCTCCCTCATTTATTTTAGATCCTTTAAATTTCTGTCTAAATCTGTGGTCAACAAATGCGTTTACAACTTTAAGTAAGGCTGTCACCGTTTCTCCATCACCGATGGACCGGCTGTAATTTGTAATTTACTCCGCTCTTTTTGTCTTCAGATGAGTTGACATGACGCTCTAAATCATCATTATTTTACAGTCAATTCATCTTTTTCCTTCTAACATAAATACTTATTTGAGTACTTAAAGCATTATAGGATTTGATCACGTGACCAACTTCATGTCATATCACAATAACACTAAAAAATGTCATCTTATTTCTTATATATATATATATATATATATATATATATATATATATATTACATAGCTGAAATGTGATGAAATTTCCCCCAAATACACAAAGATGTGAACGCAGTCATAGACATCGTTCATATACAAGACACCAAATATAACCGATGTCACACTCGACTCACTTTTACCTTGTGTTAACAGACAATTAGGGGCACATCGTGCTGGAACAAATGTTCACTGTCTTCCACTGAGAGTTTGAATACGTTATTTGAGAAAACCAAAGATAGTCAATACGTCAATTTTTCCACACCAGAATACAGACTGATTTTTATTATTAGGGATGTTACCCATCACAAGCTTTTTAAACTACCGCGAGTTGTGATTTATATTCTTCCAAATCATGCAGGCAGTGTCATAGATTTACATTTACTAACAAAGGAATTGATGCCATCAACATAAGCAAGATCCTTGGTCATAATAAAGTCCAGTGATATATTCCAGCATAGATGAAGGTCACTTCTGCACCCTGTATTTTTTTTAAAATATACTACTTCTACTGCATACGAACTTTGTAATTACAAACTAACTTTATAGTGCTTAGATATAGACAATTCATCTACGTGTTCTTGATTTTCGTTTTCTTTCAACTATAGTTCAGCTGGACATGCCATTACCAGTGATGACGATATAGATGAAAATGAGGACCTGAAATCACTTACTTGTGAAGGTCTGAAATTCGAAAAATTCCGATCGTTCAATTGATGACAGAACTTCATCTCTATTATTTAGTTGAACATTATGGCAGATGATGGGCTAGATATTAAAAAGAACTTCATACTTATTAAAATATATAAAAATTATAATAACCAACTGTAATAACTTGACATTAATCACACTTATACTCCAACTGCCCTTTCTTTAAAATCATGCTTCAGTTTTAAACACATTGAATATCCCAGTAAATGGAATGGATGGAAATGAGTTACCGTACCTATACTGGATTCCCAAACTCCATAAAAATCCTTACAAACATGAATACATTTTTCCTTTTCCTTGTTGGATCCAGTCCATGTCCTACTAAGCCCCTATCTTTGCTCCTCACGAAAATATCAATTGCTGTGAAGGAGAAACTTTAAACGTACTGTACAACTACAAATACCAGAAGTGGTGTAAATCAAATGTGGATTCCTAAACATTCTGAAATCAACAATATTGAAACATATGACATTACATTTATGCAACCATACCTCATGATAAGTTCAAACTAGACATTTTGACATCATAGACAGTTCCCTCTTCAAAAAATGGTAAAAGGAAATATTCATAATTAGTTATCAGTCCTCAAAATAATATTTTGTTAAACACTACTGATTCTACGCACTAGAACTTTGAAGTTGATATTTAAAAGATGCCTGTGTTCCTCATTGACAATAAATTCGTAGTTTTTCGTGATCGGATCTTCCAACAGTCTACTGCAATTCCCATGAGCATGAATTGTGCTCCTTTGTTAGCTGACCTGTTTTTATGTTCTTTTGAAACATAATTCAGTAATAAGAATTCCAACCTACCGTAGGAAGACCCAATCACCAAGGAATAAGAAAATACTGTCAATGAGGCACTCCATCGTTTTTTTTTAATCAACTTCAAAGTACTTGTGCGTGGAGTCTGAGAGGTGTTTAACAGAATAATGTTTTAGTTGACTGATCATTAGATATGAATATTTCCTTTTACCATTTTTGTTGAAGAAGCAACTTTCTATGATGTCAACAAAAAGTCTAGTCTTTAATATATCATGAGGTATGGTCACTACATATTTTCTCTTTCCATTCTCACTGCATCCAGGACTTACAGAATATGCTTAGAATACAGAAAAGGAAAGACACCTTTTAATGAATGTTATGTGTTTCAGGTACAGTTTCAGTGATTGATTTCACACACAAGAATTTGTTTTATGTCATATAAGTTTGCGTGAAGACAGGCCACAGGAATATGGGTTAATGCTACAGAGGTTTCAACTTTTTTTGTTTAAACTCTGCAATTAGCCATTTGTATGGTTGTTATATCGATTTAATTTACCAGTACTACCTTTAATAGATAAAATACTGTTTTATGTTTTTGTACGAATTGTTAGACCGTTCTCTACAAACCGAATTTAACTTCGGATTACTCCGTAAACTTGTCGACTTTTATCTAGATCCACAAGGCAAGTTTCAACTAAATTTGCCAAATTCATGCTTGAGTAAGGTGGTTTCCTGTTTATTCAAAGGTCGGGGTTTTCTCCATTCAAAGTAGCAAGTTTATGTCAGTCATTATGTTTTGTGGCATCTCATGTTGTGTAAATCCCAGTTCGGTTATGTCGTATCCCAGGGGTAGGTGTCAGTTACAATATAGGCCATTTTCATAAGAATAAAGATTGAAGAAGAAATCTTTAAAAATAGCTGCAGAGGAACAGCAGGGTAAAGCAGGGTAAAGTCGACTAAGGAACGATATTGCTTAAGTACCCTTGTTGAAAATAACGCACGAAGTATACATGAAGCGTTGCAGCTTATACTCTAATTCAGGAAAGAAATCCATTTCTTAGTTGATGAATGATGACTTGTTGATTAATTTTAGCTGTGTATTTTGTTTTTGATTGTTCATTTGCATACAAGTATATCGGCCCGTATATAGTAGCCTATGTTTTCTTTGTATTGCAGCCCAAACCTTTCAAATAAGGAGAGAGTTTATCAACGGCAATTTGAAACTTACTTTGTCGAACGTTTCTAGAGTTGGTTATTTTATACAAGTCACAAAGGATGGACATGGGAGTAACTGGATATCAATTACTGATGGCAAGTACACAGTAGAGGATGCATGGAAATACACATCTGTAAACATCAGAATACGGGAAGTCACATATAATGATCACAATTCAAAATACAATGGTAAGTTCTACGCATTGCAATTCATTTAAAAACTGAACAGCGTTAGCAATTCACATAAAATTTGCCTCAAATCCAAATCTGTTCATGTTGACCATAAACAGCTCAAAGGTGTTGTTCAATTGTTATATTTGTATTCATTTACTGAACCATCGTTGCTTTACTTTGAGATACATGAAATATTCCTAGGGGTGTTTATTGGAACAGCATCCTGGATTGTGAACTTGTCAAAATATTCATCTGGGAGAAGTCCCTGATAAATTACATTCAGCTCCGGTTCTGATGACACTCGCTCCAAATAAGTTATTTGTCTATTGAACTAACTCTCTATCACTAATATGTATATATGTTTTTATACTTAATCATTGTTTGCGAGAAATACCTTCAAATTTAACGAGTGGCTAGCGCATCGCGCTCAAAATCACAAGGCTTCTCACCTCTAGTCGGAGCGAGTTCGATTCTCGCTCGCACCAATATATGTGCGAAAGTTTGCCAGTTTACTTTCGTAAGGTCGGTGGTCTCTTCCCGGGTGCATTGTATCTTAGTTCTCCCCTCCACCAATAAAACCTGGACGCCACCAGATAACTGAAAAATTGTTGAGTGTGGCGGAAAACAACAAACAAACAATCAATCAATCAAATTTGACGCTATCGACATTTCTGGCCAACTGTTAACAATGCTAGAAAATTTTTAATCTGTACCATTTTACGATACTACCTAAAGCAGACAACTATGAACTCCAAAAATACATAAAACAATTTAGGTTTGCTCGGTATATTTGGTTTATTATACGACAGAAGTGACTGACTACACCTGTAACTTCTATTTGTTTTGTGAAAAACACACATTCCATTCACATTGTTAAGGATTTCTATACAATAATTAATAATACTTTATGTACACATCAAATACTATTGACATGTTATCCAAAAAGAAATCACCCATCGTATTTTCATCACATGAAACCTACGTTCTCTTTCCCAAATTGAATACAAAATGTGCTTAACTACACTACTGTTTAAGTCTGATACATTTACCATGTGCTTGTAATACATTTATGAAATAAGTCAGAAATTTATTCAAATAAAATATGCACTTAATCACCGTTATACTGCATTGAATGCAATGTTCAGAACTTTAGCAAGCAGTGATATCACCATTATTGCAGTGCTTATGGATCATTGCTTCATTTCACCGTCACTAATTTAATGGTAGCATAATTTCGTGGTATAAAACTCGGCTACGTTTATTTTGCTGGTAATTCTATGACTTTCAACGCAGTGAGACTAAATAATATTAATATTTACCGAAAGATATTTTCCTAATTAAATAGGTATTATGTAATAAGCATGCGTAATCGTAAGCTACTTCCTACTTTTGGATATAATTTTGCCGATGAAAAATCTGATAGCGTGCATGTTGTATAGTGATTGATTGATTATATATTGTTTTACGTCCCGCTCGAGAATTTTTTACTCATAGGGAGACCATTTCCGGTGAAGGGCTACAAAATGTAGGCCTATGCTCGGCGCTCAGGGCCTTTGAGCAGGGATGGATCTTTAACGTGCCACACCTGTTGTGACACGGGACATCGTTTTTTGCGGTCTCATCCGAAGGACCGCCCCATTTAGTCGCCTCTTACGACAAGCTAGGGGTGCTGAGGATCTATTCTAACAACCCGGATCCCCACGGGGATGTTTGTATAGAGTATTTTACAATTGTTCAACATTTTATACATGACTGGCTAGTATTTCCCGATTTCTTGTCACTATGAACGAATAATCTTCTATATACATCTCAGAGTTTGTTGCAATTTCCAATGTCGAAGACTTTCTTGTCTTCGTGTTTAGTGTTACGAGTTGATTCTGCGGAAGGAGAAACAAGGAACCTAACATGGACGACTGCGCTCCTTCCAGGAAACGGGAGATACAGTATCTATCATGTCTATGATAACACGAGCAAAGTTGTCATTCAGGTGGGACGTTATAATGCTACTTCTATTGATTCTGAAAAGTACGTTTACCACACCACACCCTCCAACTCCGGCAACATAATCTGTGAGGTGAAAAACATAGCGTTAGTGGATGCTGGATATTATGGAATTGTCACTTCAGAGACTGATGCTAGAAGTGGTCAGGGTGCAATACTTGTTGTGAAAGGTAAGACAATCAGCCTAACATTATGTTACAGGTGCATTGTTTTAAGAAAAATCGTATAAATTAACAAAATCTGTATGGATGTGCAAATCTAAAAGTAAAACTAATTATGCACATGGAATGTATTAAATGCTGAAATATTTTAATTTGTGCGAAAATAAACGGACAAAATTTTTTATTTTCATGTACGTTTGAGCCTAATTCAGCCCCAACTCCTCATTTTTCTTTAATAGGGTGTGTGTTTTCATAAAACAGTTATCATATATTCATAAGAAGTTGTGTGTACATACAGTGTAGTTTATGATAACGTGGTGTCATTTTGACGTTAATTTATGCGAAGTCATGAAGAAGATATGTCATGAACTCATTATTAAAATAATCCATCTTATTTCGTCATATAGTTCGAGTTTTATTTAACAAATGTGCACAATGACCTTTATCTGAAAAGTTTATTTGACTCCCTCCAATAGTTTAAATTAATTGTAGATAACAAGGGATGCATAGGCATTTGTTTTCCAATCTCAGTCATATCAACAATTTCAATATGTATTTGATCATGTTATTGTGGAGCGATCAGTCTGGTTCGATCACCGGTGGCCAGTTAGCTCAGTTGGTAGAACATCTGAGTAGAGATTCAGGGGGCCCGGGTTCGAATCCTGGTCTGGTCAGTTGCATTTTCTCCCTGTTACATTTGGTGCCGTTGACCACCCTAGAACTTGCAGATGAAAGTCCTGCCAGGGGCAAAAGAACCTGGGTTGTGAGTCTTCGAGAACGAAGGCAATTTAAAGAGGGAGGAATGTAGTGGTCAGCCGATAGAACACCTGACTAGAGATTTTCAGGGCCCGAATTCGAATCCCGGTCTGGTCTGTTGCATTTTCTCCTTTTCTGTTACATTTGATCCTGGTCATGGCACCAGATGTTATACTCCTCAATTCATTGCCGACTACAGTTGGTGATCAGATCAAAGGGCCATATTACAAAATATTAAGACAAAACTCGATTCAACACAGAGGTAGATAGATCTTTAACTACACTGACTTGTTTATGCACAAAATTCCAAATGGCCACCAATTTATTCCCATATCTCACCATCCTGTCGATAATTTCTACGATTAGAAACACAATTTGTGTAATTGTATTTAGTAATTATAGAGTAATCCATATTCATTTAATTTCACCATTCGACATTTGGTATGTGTCACTTACATTTGGATTGATTTGCATTGTTTTAATCTAAATTAAAAGAATATCAATTGCATGTATGTACATGGAACGTGTGTACATGACGCTATACTTATGTGTATATACACAACATGTTCATGTTTTCCAAAGCTACCCAAGTATGAGTTCAGCGAAGGCACAGGAACTAAACAATGTCACACTGGATTAAGTATAAAGAACATAAAATTCATTCAGAAACATTGTGAAAAGAAATATTAGAAATACGATTCTGAATCTTTTTAAATCCAAAACATGACAAAAGGTCTGAGAATGGTTGGTTGGTTGTATAATGGTTAACGTTCCACTCAAGAATTTTTCACTTATATGGAGACTCACGCTTTACCGGGACCGGTCGCGGTAGCTCAGTGGTAAAGCTTTCGATTCGTAACCGGGAGGTCATGAGTTTGAGCCTCGCTCTTGCTATGGTCGCATCAAACCTAAGACGTGAACACAGGAAGTTATCACCCCTTCCTCTCCCCCATTTTATAGTAGTAGTGAAAGTTTGTGGAAATGTAATCTGAAACGAAAAACTGAACTTATGTCCTGATGAATCAGATATAAACATGTATACTGGCTGCCTAAAGGTGCTGTTTTAAAAGATAATTTAAATCTTGTATGTATACAAAATGAACTAGTCATATAAATATGTATATCTAATAAGATATAACGCTATGATATCTATTCATGTAGTACACAAAACACATAGAATCAAAGTGAGGGGCAGTTTTTTAACAATGCACATTTTCTGTAAAACAGATATATATGTATTTAGTGACCCCCTACACTTTTTTAAAAGTCATAGTGAATGAATGATAAGAATGCAAGGTCAAAGCAATGGGAGTAATGAAATGAAAAAACGAAATGAAATAATACAAGTCGCCACTCCCCCCTCCCCTTTCCGATTTAAGAAATAGAAATTTTGGAAAACGTAAGGCATACTTACATGTAGTAGTATTTCACCCCAACAAATTAGGATTTTGTTGACCCTGGTGTGTGTGTGTGTGTGTGTGTGTGTGTGTGTGTGTGTGTGTTAGCAAATAAGAATTCTACGCTGAAAACGGTGGCCTTGTATACAAAACGTTATTATTCTTTTTCTAACCCGACCTCATATATGTACGAGAGGTACCGCGCATTCTCAATTTGTCCATTACTTATATATACCTGTCCATCACTTATATATACCTGTCCATCATTTATATATACCTGTCCATTACTTATATATACCTGTACATTACTTATATATACCTGTTCATCACTTATATATACCTTTATCATTTATTTGGCATTTAGTTTAATCCTTTAAAAAAAATAATCCAAAACTACTGAAGGTTAAAAAATAACCTCTTTACTAATAAACATGCGGATGCTTTCTTTCCACCGATTAGTCGAATGATATGTCATGTTTTGATATCCTTTGTTTTCATGCCTATGCTGCTTTCTTGATAATATCAAAAGGCTGAAGTACATGTCATTTAGGTGTACATTTTCATTTTCTTTTCCTCATTAGCGAATGTGCACATATGACTTTATTAAAAGATTGGAAACAAAGGACTGTAAATGTCAAAGATTTGGTCAGGTATATAAGAAATATGCTAACTGCTGCGACGAATTACTCAGAAAGACCGTTGCGTTTATTTTATGATTAATTATTCATAAAAAGGCTAAGATAACGGACAGTACTCAGTCTGTTAATTTGTATAATAGATACAAAGCAAGAAAGGTAGGTAAACACGCACCCCTGGACATACCAGAGGTGAGATCAGGTGCTCAGGAGGAGTAAGTATCCCTGTTGCTCAGGAGGAGTAAACATCCCCTGTCGACCGGTCACACCCGCCGTGAACCCTATATTTTAATCAGAATCAGTGTGCTAAGAACGGCCAAACAATTGGTATGAAAAACGTCAGACAGCATTAGGTCTAATGGAACGTTGTATTGAGAAACTACATCGTTATAACGACCATAGAATTCGCGAAATGCTGACGCGTGGACATGTGCTGTATTTGCAGTATCAGGATATTATAAAAATATCAAAGGAACCTAATATTGTCATGATAATCGCCTCTCTGATCAGTCAAAATGATATATTTTTAGGAATATGACTGTTCAACCGCATAAGTCAACACTCGGAATACGCGTGACATCCAGAGACCAATGAGAATCGTCATACTTGTGAAAGCCATAAGCTAGCAACTGGAACCCCGTCCGTGCCCGTCCAATTCCCGTACAGGTTAATGCCTGGATCCTCTTTCTCGCATTAGGGATAAAATCTTACTCCCACAACCTTAACCAATAAAGCTTGCAGACGCATAATATAATAATGCCCTAACATTCATTCCTGCAATGAACAGCAAAAGGCACAACCTACAGTACCTTTATAATACTTTGTATTATTTGTGAAAAAATGACAGTATTTCAATACACTGCACCAACACCGAGTTAATTTAGGTACAAGTGAATACGTCTTATTAACTATGTGCACGTGGTAACGCTGGTCCTCATTACGGTTCAAATAAACTGCTTAGCACTACAGCAAGATAACAAGATGTCTGAAGAAAATAAAGTAAGATGAAAGGGAGCTTACCTCGTCTGGAGATTTGGTCACTGCATGCCTAAGAATCAGTATCATGAATGTGAGAACAATACCTGTACATGACCTGGAAAAATCGTGTGCTGCTCTGCTTTCAAAAGTGAAAGATATTAGTTTATATAGGGCATTTTTGGCGATTGATTGATTGCTTGATTATTTATTGCTTTCCGTCACACTTAACATTTTTTTCAGTTATCTGGTGGCGTCCAGTTTTTGTTGGTGGAGGAGAGAACCCAGACACAATGTACCTGGGAAGAGACCACCGACCTTCCGCAAGTAAACACTGGCAAACTTGCTCACATAACGCTACGGCCGAGATTTAACAAGCGCCGACAGAGGTGAGAGGCCTTGTGATTTTGAGCCCGATGCTCTAACCACTCGGCCACGGAGGCCCTAAAGCGATTGGAATGAAACCGTATGTGGCCAATACAAACTAAATTCTTGAGCATTGATGGGTAAAAAAAAAACCCCACTTCCATAGTATATCACAATACATTTCCAGCTCCTCGTAAATTTGATAATATTTGATGTACATGGACCAAAGATAATAAATTTTGGAGATGTAAATTACAATTATATTGTTTCTTTACACTGAAAAAAAAAATGCCATTGAGTCTAAGGTTTTCGAAATCCTTACATAATTGCAATGTTTATCAGGAAATGCTTCTTTCATATCTGTCGCAACAACTGAGAGTAGAACTAATCTGATTTTTCTCCAAGAAACTGAGATCGTCTGACCCAATTAATAAACTGTCTGTAGGCCATAAATGGTGATGCCTGCAACAAAATTTATACTGTATTCTATTACGCGTGTGCGTGATTGAAAATGTTAACAAACAGATGGCATATTTTCTTTAGATTTTAATAGATGTGAATATGTATACAGAATGTATTTTTCATTTTTGTGTTTTCCTTACATCTACTACATGTTGTTTAAGTCCTCTGGGGGCTCTTCTTTCCCGGCTTTTGCATCATATTATATATATATATATATATATATATATATATATATATACACGTACGCTGTATCAATTATAACAGGATAGACACACAATGTCAAGAAGTGCGCTTTGTGTGTATATCTATGTTATCTGATATAAAATGTTCAAACTCATGACAACGAAGACACCCCTTGAATGTAGGTAGAACTGTACAATTTCCACAAGTGCACCAATCAAGGAAAATTCCTCTGCCATAAAAACAGCTGGTGAGGAAGCTTCATTCTGAGAAGCAATTTCTTCCTCTGTAAAATCGGGTAAAGATTTTATTTCATTATTAAACTGCACTTTCTTATGACGACAGTGCAATCTAACTAAAATTAGATCCTTTGTTCCGCTCACGTATATCGCTATACAAGGATCTAACGAAACCGCTTACGAAGGTTAAATCCAGTGACCCTTTAGTCTAACTAATCAGCGCATTGCCTAGTAAATTGACGATGCGAACTCGGATCATTCGGAACAATACAATCTTACTAATAGCTAGCGTAGGATTTGATAATATATAATACGTTAAACTACCTTATTATTCAGCAGAGCCATTAACACGTTTTTTTGCTCCTCTTTTAAAGACTGAATTTTGAAATCTTTTAAAACTTTTTCAATAGCGTGTTCCACTTCAGTCTCCATGTTTGTTTTTTCCCGAACTATTCATTTACCGAGTGCAAATATTGATTATTCAATTGATTTATTGGGGTTTTTTTTCCACCACACTCAACAATTTTTCAGTTATCTGGTGGCGTCCAGTTTTTGTAGGTGGAGGAAAGAACCCAGATGCAACGTACCCAGCAAGAGACCACCGACCTTCAGAAAGTAAACTGGCAAACTTTCTCACATATATCGGCGCGAGCGAGAATCGAACCCACGCTAACTAGAGGTAAGAGGCCTTGTGATTTTAAGCGCAATGCTGTAACCACTCGGCCACGAAGCGCCCCCCCCCCCCCCCCCCCGTGCAAATATTAAGAGCTCTCTGACTGGATGAACATATCGCTGAATAAGCATGATTAAAAGGTCACTGGATTTGACCTTCGTATGAGGTTTCGTTAGATCCTTGTGTAGCGAAATACATGAGCGGATCAAAGGATCTAATTTTGATTAGATTGGACGAAAGTGTTACTGTGCAATTTGCCAAACTACATTATGTTCTACTGACGTCAGCATCAGTGCTATGATACGATAAGATTTATTTAAAGTCGGTATGCACTGTGGGACGTGGGTGCCGGTCTTTCGGATGAGACCGTATAAACCGAGGTCCCGTGTCGCAGTAGGTTTGGCACGATAAAGATCCCTCCCTGCTCAAAGGCCCTGAGTGCCGAGCATAGGCCTAAATTTGCAGCCCTGTCACCGGTAATGGTGACAGCCGCCGGATAGCTGAAAAATTGCTCAGACGGCTATAAACAAACAAAACAAAATAAAGTCGGTATGTATATGTAAACAGTACAACACAAGCTCCAGGGAGCTTTTGACCGACATCACTAACAATAAATATACAAGCAAAATGACAAGACAATAGACAACACGAAGCATGCAGACATTTGAAATAATATAGCATAAAGCAAAGCAATAATATTAGTAAGGCGATAAAATTAGTAGCCTATCACAAAGTAAATACATGTAACACATACTGTCATATATACTTAATTGGCACAAGCAAGCACTAGTATGGTATCAAGATAATTTAAAGCACCAAAAGTATGGTAAAGGTATAGCACAAATATAGAATTAAGATACAGCAGCAGTGCTGCCCTCTAGTTGGTGCTAGGAGTTAACTCGGCAGGGAGGTAACATTTGATATTATCAATAGAGCAGCTACCGGGGATTAAAAAAATAGATTCGGTGATCTCTATGAAATATCACCCTACTGACGAAAATTGCAACTTAATGATTTTCAGAATCCATTACACATCAAAAATATATTTGGCGAATGACCCTCCCCCTCCCTACCCCTTTAAGGATATGGAAGTTATGAACTGTACCCATATGTTGAAACCCCTCCATCCCTCCACGATTTCAGCTGTTGGTTGGGGACTTTTTTTAGGAAGTCATACACGTAAACTAGCACCCCCATACCCACCCACATACCCACCCCCAACCCAGGAGTTAGGCCCCTCTACCCACCCCAACCCAGGAGCTACGGAATTGAAGTTAGGAGGAAAATTTATATAAGATACATTTATAACAAGACTTTTGAATTTTAGACTATTGCAAATCACTTTCATGTTAGATTTGTGAGTAAAATGTCCGCAGTTTATACATTGATAAATTCTTCAAAAAGAATGCTTGATTCTTATAATTCCAATTTGATCACTTTATTATCAATTTTTAAAGCATTGGCATTTCATTTTTTGTTTTCAGGCGCTTCTGTAAACTTCGCGTTTTCGGATTTATTGATGTGTAAATACTCGTTCAGTTTTATTTTTGTCCAATCTAAACAATTGTAATAAACAACATTGGAATTACTGTGTATATATAGTTGTACTGCACAATGACGCGTGCACCAGCAGCAATGTCCAATGTTGTTGTTAGCCTTTTAAAAAAAAGCAAAATTTAATAGCTCCACATAAAAACTATTAAAAGAATCGTTAGTACATATGTACTTCATTTTCAAATCCAATATCTTCCTATTCGGGTTCCTTTTCACTGCTGAGCTAGAATGTACAGACAAACTGGGGCCAGTTTTACAAAAGGTCGTAAGTCTTAGAATTAGTCGTAAGACATGACCTACGATGTACGGCCGTTTTACAAAGATTTAGGATTTGCGAGTTGCGATGAAATTCGGTCCAAAGTTTACAACCGCCAGGTGGCGACCCTTTGTCCTAAGTTTTGTCTGAAGTGCTCCACAAAATCTTTGTTACTATGGTTATTAAAATCATTCAGCATGCCTGCATTTCTAATATTCGATGTCATCAATCAATCTCATAAAAAAACGTGCGTTGCGGGTATTTCACGATAAATTCGTTTGACTACATAAATGTTGATGAAGTCAAGAAGTATCGCTTACTCTGGCGGTGCATTTACGGCTAACAGATTTAGTGTGAGGAGATGTAAAGTATCCAAGGAACAGAAGCAATTATTAAAGCTGCACCAGCTGCCATACGGAGATTTATTATTGTCTGCATACACATATAACCTTTATGACAATGTGTTCACCTCCTCTGATAACATCGTCACACGAAAGGTGGTTACATATTCGTATATTTCCGTGAGTGCGCGGATCCAACAAAAGTGACAGTTGCGTGTCAAAGATCCATTGTATTTACGTATATTTCCACACACACACACGTGCGCGCGCGCTACACGCCGCTCGCACGCACACACACAATCACACACACATACACACACACACACACACACACACACACACACACAGATATATATATATATATATATATATATATATATATATATATACACACCACATTAGACGCTTATTACGATACACCCCTTCCCACGCACTACATACTCCATGGCCATACATGTACATAAAACTTAAACGCACAGTGCTGTACAATGCCTTGGTAGATTTATACCGTATACCAGTTATTAGTATTTACATGAAAAACGGTATTGCATTTTTTTTCAAATACAGTTGTGAGTAAATTTATTAATCTCTTATTACCTTTCTCCAGTCCCCCTCCCCCAACAACAAGCGTGGGGTGACCCCTTTTAATGATCTGCAACGATTAATTTTCAACTGAATTAGAGGAGTAGAAACTATGATACTGAAGTACATATGTACATTAATATAGAATTACGTCCCCCCCCCCTCTCTCTCTCTCTCTCTCTCTCTCTCTCTCTCCACGCACACATTAAGGACAATGGTCTTTTTTTATTTTTAATTCTCACATAGAAAGAAAGAGGTGACTTTTCCAATACCCATTATGTTGATAGCATGATGGCCTCGGGTTTCGCGCGGTATCTATGTTCATATTTACAACCTCATGCACTGAAGAGTTCCGGTACGACTTGCGACAAAAGACGTTACGATTTACGATTACGATACGTTTTGTAAAACGGTTCTACGATATACCGTAAGTTCTTCAATTCTACGACTCAAGATTTCCGACCTTTTGTAAAGCGCAGCCCTGATCTATCAAACCACTGTGACGTCAGTTTTGAGAAAAGACGCCTGCCTACAGCTCTGTCTACAGACACAATACGTTTGGTTATAGAGTTAAATGTGAAATAGTGTATGTGTATATGGAACTTTGTATTAGGTGAAATGTTTCAAATAATGCATTTTCCATTGACTGCAATTATTATCAGAATATTCCTAAGCCAGATGTTACATGTGTGGGGGCGCTGATCCCTCCCTGTTCAAGGGCCATCAGCCTAAAGTTTACAGCCCTTCACAGGCAATAGTGACGTCTCCTTATGAGTGAAAAGGGACTTTAAAAACATACAAGCAAGCAATCTTACCTAAGTTTTTTTCTATACTCAGCATGACATGATCTTGTCCTTTGAAGTTAGTTTGCTAATTTTGTGACAAGCGGGATGATTTCTCCTTCTACATCGTGAACTCCCAATATCTATGTATTGACATTCCATCATCGCTGGCATGAGCAAGAGCATGTTCTGAGTATGATCAGATTTAAATAGAGACAACCTATTGACAAATAAATTGAAGTTAAAGGGATTTCAACAGCATCATTTAAAGTCAGCATTTCGCAGATTCTATGGTCGTTCTAACGATATGATTTACTAGTAAAATCTGTAATTATACTGAATGCTTTCTGACGTGTTTTATACCAATTGTTAAATCGTTCTTTATCTATTAAATTTTGACTACGGATTATTCGGTTTATCTGATCATGATCACCGGGTTCACAGGGGATGCTTACTTTTTCTTGACACCTTTAAGGTCCCCAGGGCTTCATGCTTACTCTACTGTTAAATTTTAATTCTTTATAGGAATTATGAGATTGATAAATATTCGTTATCTTCCCTTTTTCATATCGCTATACATATAAATCGGATAAATTATGTATCATTGTATGACAGTGAGTGCATGACATAAAGATTGATTGATTGATTAAAAATTGTTTAAAGTCCCGCTCGAGAATCTTTCACTCATATGGACACGGGACCTCGGTTTTGGCGGTCTCATCCGAAGGACCATCCCATTTAGTCGCTTCTTACGACAAGCAAGGATCTATTCTAACCACCCGGATCCCCACGGGGTTGATTGATTGATTGCTTGTTTGTTTTCCGTCCCGCCGATAATTTTTCACTCATATTGAGACGTCACCAGCTGTAGGTGAAGTTCCACAAATTTAGACCTATGCTTAGCGCTCAGGGCCGTAGCAGTGAGGGTTCTTTAACGTGCCAACGCCTACCGTGACACGGGACCTCCGTTTTAAAATCATATCCGAAAGACCCGTGATTCTCACTTCTAAATGCCGAGCGTTTGGCGAAGGAGCAATCACTACCTATTTTTCGTCTTAGGTTTGACGCGGACATGGCACGAGCGGGGCTCGAACTCACGACCTCCCGGTTACGAAGCAAACGCTCTAACCACTGAGCTACCGCGACCGGTCTCCCCACGGGGTTAAACGAAATAAGGATAAGTAAGGTTTGACACCATGGGACGCTGCTATTTTATCAAATAATTGCTATCCCTTAATACAGGGACATTGTACTGTTATTCGCAATGTCAAGAAATGTTTAAAACTATTTCATTCTGATTCTATTCGTAGGAAAACCAACGAAACCCCAGATAACAGAAATCATGAATGCAAACAAAAGCAGTGATGTGATATTGGTCTGCTCCAGTAATTCCACCTCTCGTCCGTCGTATTACGCCAGAGACGTAGCTTTAAGCTATGTTTGGTACATCAACAACACCGTCATTGCGTCAGAGACCAGTATGACGCTGAGATTTCCCTGGCGTTCTAAAGACGTCAGATTTAACAAGTATTCATGTCAATCGAATGAAACTATTGCGTCCGAAAAAAGTGATGAAATCAAGATAAAGGATTTGTGTAAGTATCGTACGAAAAAGATTTTCAAAATCCATGGATACAATGGATATTGTTTTAGGTTTACTCACCTCTGAACGGAGGTGGACAAACCTAATCCTGGTTATTAGCAAGCGAAGTAAAGCCTTTGAGCGGGGATGGGTCTTTATCGTGCAACACCTGCTGTGACACGGGGCCTCAGTTTTTTGTAGTCTAACTCGAATGACCGCCCCATTTAGTCGCCTCTTACGACAAGAATGGGGTACCGAGGAAGTATTCTAACCCTGATCCCCACAGAAGGTAAAACCATAGTAATAAGTTTAAAATTTTTGAAGTATTTAATCATTATAGTTAAGTGAACAGTAAGTTCAATGATGATGAAATGTTTTCGATAATAGTGAAGTGCATAAGTTCCACATACATTACACCAATGAGGCTCACATTAAATGTGGAATCTTTTCAGAACAAGGTCTCCCAGAGAGGGTTACTTTTGAATTTTAAATGCTTGTATTTTAATTTTGATTTCCTGTCTTAATTTGCATTTCTGATTTAGACTTAATCGAGCCCATTTTGAATATAAATGGAAAGATACAGGAATTCGTAAACTTTACTGAGGGAGAACGGCTAACTCTGTCCTGTGTGGTGTACGGAAGACCAACGCCCCGCATCAACATCAGCAGATATTCACAGGTGAAAATCCTGGAAAGCAGAGTATCCAATTCGGTGGAAGTATCGATACCGGAAGTCCAATGTTCCAATTCCGACATCTACAGATGTACAGGAAGCTTGGAGGGATTTGTTCGCAAACACAAGGAAGTGACTCTTAGGGTTCTTTGTAAGTTATTTTAAGTGGCTTGGATGATCCTTGTTGCTATTGTCTGTTTGTCTGCCAATGGAATGCAGTTATATATTCAACTTATTTCTTCATTCTTTATTGCAGATAAACCTGATCACCCTGTATAGTAACACTTTGTGCGATTGCACCAAAACCTTGTTCATGATCCAAAACTGATATTATGGAAAACCTGATAATTTTAAAAATCTTCTTAAATGTTCAAAATAGCATAAATGTACATTATTCCTTCAAGGTTTCTAAATTTCAGAACTTTTAAAAGGGTTTCCATATAGAAACTACAGGGTTTATTTTACTATATTGACAAGCTATGCTGATATGAGTTATACGAAGTGAAGAATTTCCTCAATATTTTCTTTCACTTAAGGTAACACAAGGATTGATGCTAAGCCAAGGTTTAAAACTAACTACGGCACCAGAAGTGGTAGTGGTGTAATGGTGATTGTGAATGCGCCAATCATTTCCTATCCCAAACCTTCAGCTAATTTGATTTCCTGGTCAGGACCAATACCGAGTAATATACAAAATGAAATCAAAGAAAGAGGAGGTGTCATTTATAAGCACTGGATCACTAGCATTATTCCTGTCAACGACCAGACATATTTTGGAAACTACTCGATGAAATATGACAGAGAAGTCCTCTTCACCGTTACAATTAATGCTGAAGGTTTTACAAGCAGTTTTAATATTTTCTTTATCTAGAGGATGTTAACTCATATAGATAGGTCAACCGTTGTAGATAATGTGCCATATATACAAATCTATACATAGCATCCACGGTCGTGTGAGTGGTGATTCTTTATAATCGTGTAAACGCTTGGCGCGAGGTGGACCCTTGGGTTCTGAGATATTATCCAAATTACTTTCGAGTTTTACTTCCGAATACCGATCATGTGACAAAGAACAGTCATTTCCTATTAAGTTTGACACGACCTATGTACAAGCGGACGTCGAACGCCAGCATCCCTATCGCGTACCGTGCACTCTATCCGCTGAGCCATCCCGACAGGTGATAATGGAATTTAAGACTGAATGAAAAATTGAAGATAATGAGCAGTGACCAATCACATAATCGTATACAGAATAAAAATCAAGAGAAGCACAAACACGGACCCCTGGACACAGCAGGTGTTCAGGAGGAGTAAGCATCCCTTGTTTATCCGTAACATCCACCTAGAACCCTTTATCTTAATCAGGTAAACGGAATAATCCGTACTCAAAATCGGTATGTAAAGAACGGCCTAACAATTGGTATTAGCCCTTATGACAGGTTGTATTTACAAATTAGATCACTATAACGAACACTGGCTTTGAGAAATGCTAACTTTAAACGAGATTATTATATGCCAGCTGAGTTTTCAATATATAATGCAAATCGACATATTTTGCTGATTGCCAGTAAATCACCGTGAAATGACGGAATCCATGCAAAGAGGATGCGTGATACTGAGTATATATATCATTGATTCGTGATCAATTTGTAATGTATATTTTAGTATAAATACTGTAGTAGAAGATATCAATGTTTTTAAATAAAATGACCCATCTTTGACTTTGTTGGTAATATTCTGTAATATTAATGCTTTCCTGTTAACTTACAGGAATACCGAAACCACCATTGAACGTCACCGGCTATTCCTACATCAGTGGGTACATCAAACCGCCACTGAACTTCACCGGCTATTCCTACACCATTGGGTACATCAACCTGACCTGGATATCAAACTTCAATGGTGGGCCTGAACAATTCTTTATCTTATCACGCAAAGATGATTCCGGATGGGTAGAGGTTGCCAATATAACAGATCCTGGGGAAGGTGACAGGGGATATTATGACCTAGGGCTTTTAAACCCAGGTCGCGAATACTGGTACCGATTGGAGAGTTGCAATAGAATCGGTTGTGCCGTCCGAAGTGTAGACGTCAAGTTCGATGTAACAGGCAAGATTTCTATTACATTGATTCATTTCTGCTAAAAAGTATAGTACAATGTGAATAGTTTAAGACTTCATCTTGGAACCGTAACACTGATTAAAATGACAACGGACGCTCGAGTTCATCAAATAAACCATCATTTTACTTTGGTATATATTGAGTAGTTCATGATTAGCGTGTTTTATAAGGATATACCTAATATATAAATGAGATACAGTTCAAATCAAAGAAGTTTTTTATTTGTATCAAGAACGATACTTTCATCTTTCAATAATAAGGCAGAATGCATGCAGTCCATCAATAAGCTTTACGTCTCGATTTGATTTCTAGACTAATGAAAAGTTTCAGATTACAGAGCTGCGATTTTAAAAGTTGTTCATAACTTGGACAGTACCTGTCTTTTTCTTTAAGGGCACAAGATACGAATAAATGATGTGATTTCAGAACGATTCAAATCACTAATGTAGCGCAAGAATTTGTAAAAGAGTGTTTTTGGAAACAAAGTTATACAAAGAACTGCTGTTATAAACTACTGTAAAGGAATTCTTATTTGCGTAAGATTATCTCGGTCACGAAAAGTAGTCACCATTAACTAGTGTTTTACTGGTCAATCCCGTCATACTGTAGTCACCATTAACTAGTATTTAACTGGTCAATCCCGTCATAATGTAGTCACCATTAACTAGTATTTAACTGGTCAATCCCGTAATACTGTAGTCACCATTAACTAGTATTTAACTAATCAATCCCGTCATAATGTAGTCACCATTAACTAGTATTTAACTGATCAATCCCGTCATACTGTAGTCACCATTAACTAGTATTTAACTGGTCAATCCCGTAATACTGTAGTCACCATTAACTAGTATTTAACTGGTAAATCCCGTAATACTGTAGTCACCATTAACTAGTATTTAACTGATCAATCCCGTCATACTGTAGTCACCATTAACTAGTATTTAACTGGTCAATCCCGTCATAATGTAGTCACCATTAACTAGTATTTAACTGATCAATCCCGTCATACTGTAGTCACCATTAACTAGTATTTAACTGGTCAATCCCGTCATAATGTAGTCACCATTAACTAGTATTTAACTGGTAAATCCTGTCATAATGTAGTCACCATTAAGTAGTATTTAACTGGTCAATCCCGTCATAATGTAGTCACCATTAACTAGTATTTAACTGATCAATCCCGTAATACTGTAGTCACCATTAACTAGTATTTTACTGATCAATCCCATAATAATGTAGTCACCATTAACTAGTATTTAACTGATCAATCCCGTCATACTGTAGTCACCATTAACTAGTATTTAACTGGTCAATCCCGTCATAATGTAGTCACCATTAACTAGTATTTAACTGGTAAATCCTGTCATAATGTAGTCACCATTAACTAGTATTTAACTGGTAAATCCTGTCATAATGTAGTCACCATTAACTAGTATTTAACTGGTCAATCCTGTCATAATGTAGTCACCATTAACTAGTATTTAACTGGTAAATCCTGTCATAATGTAGTCACCATTAACTAGTATTTAACTGGTAAATCCTGTCATAATGTAGTCACCATTAACTAGTATTTAACTGGTAAATCCTGTCATAATGTAGTCACCATTAACTAGTATTTAACTGATCAATCCCGTCATACTGTAGTCACCATTAACTAGTATTTAACTGATCAATCTCGTCATACTGTAGTCACCATTAACTAGTATTTAACTGGTAAATCCTGTCATAATGTAGTCACCATTAACTAGTATTTAACTGGTAAATCCTGTCATAATGTAGTCACCATTAACTAGTATTTAACTGATAAATCCTGTCATAATGTAGTCACCATTAACTAGTATTTAACTGATCAATCCCGTCATACTGTAGTCACCATTAACTAGTATTTAACTGATCAATCCCGTCATACTGTAGTCACCATTAACTAGTATTTAACTGGTAAATCCCGTAATAATGTAGTCACCATTAACTAGTATTTAACTGGTCAATCCCGTCATACTGTAGTCACCATTAACTAGTATTTAACTGGTAAATCCTGTCATAATGTAGTCACCATTAACTGGTATTTAACTGGTCAATCCTGTCATAATGTAGTTACCATTCACTAGTATTTAACTGGTCAATCCCGTAATAATGTAGTCACCATTAACTGGTATTTAACTGGTAAATCCTGTCATACTGTAGTCACCATTAACTAGTATTTTACTGATCAATCCCATAATAATGTAGTCACCATTAACTAGTATTTAACTGGTCAATCCTGTCATAATGTAGTCACCATTAACTAGTATTTAACTGGTAAATCCCGTAATAATGTAGTCACCATTAACTAGTATTTAACTGGTCAATCCCGTCATACTGTAGTCACCATTAACTAGTATTTAACTGGTCAATACCGTCATACTGTAGTCACCATTAACTAGTATTTAACTGGTCAATCCCGTCATAATGTAGTCACCATTAACTAGTATTTAACTGGTATATCCGGTAATAATATTGTCGCCAATAATAAACTAATTGACAGAGTCGCTTTTACTTCGCTGGTTTTCTACAAGCAACTGTATTGGGATATTCTATCTCTCTAACTATGGTTTTTAAATATGTAGTTTAACATTATTAACATTTAATTTGAATCCATTTTACTGTAGAAGTATATAACGGTAATAACAAAAATTATCATTGGGTGAAAGGAATTTGCTTCAAACACAGGGCAGCTCCTATCCTCTACCGGTTTTATAAATCAGTTTAACTAGTTCTTAACTAATGCACGTTTTGATACTTTGACTGATCGTGGTAGAAGATTTGATACTTTGATTATGTATAGTATAAACCTTGATATTTCTATAGACTATGGTAAAAGCCTTCATATACTTCTATTTACAGAAGTAATTGAAACTTCTTGTATCTTCAATATATATTTGTTTCAATTCGTCATTGCAGAATTTATTTCATCCTTCGGTTTATTAAAAAAACAACAACACAGTTTCATCCTGTATACAGTGTAAACAGTTATTGGTAGTACATTAGAGTCTAAAATTAAAAATACAATTAAATATATCCCATTTTTCAACCTTTATGTAGATACGATTAAAAATGAGTCTTATTATTTCCAGAATTGATTACATCTTACCATTTGAGCACTTGTACATGTCACTGTAGTAAGTATTAAAATTCATTATTTATTCAACCATGTCCTGAGCATTGTAGCAAAAACTAAGACACGTATTGTTTATCGTGAGATAAAATAAAAAGGTGAAGATGACGAACAATGATCAATCTCATGACTCTTATGAGGAATACAAAATTATGAGTTGGGCAAACTCGGACCCCTGGATATACCAGAAGTGAGATCAGGTGCCTAAGAGGAGTAAGCGTCCCCTGTCGACCGGTCACAATATCATGTAGAATTCATTTAGAAACAGCAATTCAAAAGGCAGAAGTTCAAGCGACGCGCTGTAAATACTGCTCCAGTACAGTTATGAAAACAAGCATTTTTTTCAAAGAGAATTATTTGCTTCGTCTATTTTTTTCAGAATGAATTTTATGCTATCAACGTCTTTTTAAAACATTCAAGGACATATCGCATGTTACTGAACTTTTTATTCAAAAAATTAATTCTTTGCACGCCTAAAAATGACTTTAAATGTGTTTTAAATGAAATATTTTGCGTAGTTTTCGACTTTGAAAGCTTGGAAATTCAAATCTTTACTTTCGATATTTTACGCGCTACTATTTGATTACTTTTATTTTACTCGAGATGCACCCATGGTCACGTGGACCTAGTTGATTTCGTACTCGTTTTCCTTATTCCGTATCCGTATGCACAGATGACCGTTTGAATGTTAAGACTTTGTCGGCATCAAAATAAAGCTTTCACAATTTATCAGCTGATTGAAGAGGGTCGCATGTGACGTCACATATCATGTGACTAATCAACACGTTGTGTGTGTGTGTGTGTGTGTGTGTGTGTGTGTGTGTGTGTGTGTGTGAGAGAGAGAGAGAGGGGGGGGGGGAAGAGAGATGTTCAGTATAATTTTGACATGTGAGGGCAGCAGTGCTAAAGTGTTTGGAATTTGAGTGAACAAACTTAATGTACATTATCTGTATATTGTAAATAATCTTTTGAATTTTAGTTTCAACAAGGATTTTCGTGATCACCATGCTTTCCACACTGGTGGTTATCATTGTATGTATAACTGCGGGGATAACTTTCCAAAAATTAATGAGGAAGCAACCAGGATACCAGCAACCGCAACGCAGCAGTGATCGCAACCCCACATCCATCGCAAACCGACAGCAACTGCAACATGACAGGGCTGCAGAGTTCCCATTAAATGAATACGAGGATATCAGTGCGGCAAACGATAATCATACGTACGATAAGGTGGGACCCTCGAATGTAGCCCCAGATGATACCCATGTGTATTCAAACACAAACTGGGTGATTACTTAAACACGTGTTGATAAAACTCCAGAATGTTATATAAAACTTACATAACGAAATTCTTCAAAATCTTGATAATACCGTTAATTGAATATCCGTGGAAGCAAAACAAGTCGGGCTATTTAGTACTAGTCAGACTATTTAAATCCACACAGAATTGCGTTTGATTGTATGTTTCTTTCGGAATTTCATCTCTGCTATAGAACTAGCAGACTCTGAGGTAGCGTCCTCTTGATGGAGTAATCGTTTGACATCGTCAGGAAGACGGCGAGAATGCTCTGTAGTGTCATAGCGTGGCCAGAACGAGTGGTTAACAGGGCTCAAGACTTAGTGGGTGATACAAAATATTTGTATAGTGCAAAAGTTCTAGAGCGTAAGAAGAGGGTTATTTTTGTTATTCGTATACGCTATGGAGTATGCAAGTTAATTTTTCTTAGTTTTGGTATGCGTTATATAGTGCGTAAATTTTTATTTTTTTTGTTTGTTTGGGTGGTTTTGTTTTGTTTTGTTTTGTTTTTTAGTGTACGTTACAGCGTGCGTTAATTATATTGTTTTCCTCTAAATTTAGTATGCATTATAGAGCACGTAAACTATTATTATTATTCAATTTAGTATACGTTACAGTGCTTTAGTTATTTTTTTTCTTCTTCTAATTTTAGTGTGCATAATAGAGTGCGTAAATTATTATTCTAATTTTTAATTTTAGTGAACGTTACAGAGTGCGCAATTTTTTTTTTTATTTTTTTTTTATAATTTTAGTGTACGTTATAGAGTACTTAAATCTCTCTCTCTCTCTCTCTCTCTCTCTCTCTCTCATTTTATATTATAGAGTGCGGAAATTATAGCGTATAAATTTTTCTTCTAATTGCAATATCCGTTATACAGTGTGTAGTTTATTTGTCTAATTTTTGGATATATAGTAAAGTGTGTGATTTATTTTCATTTTTCGGTATACGTTTTAGTGTGTGCAAGCTTTATTTTTCTCCTATTTTTGGTATATGTTAGTTTACATTAAGATATTGTAGATAATGTAATAATATATATCTTAATATGTATCTGTGTCTAAATATGCTGTGTTCAAAAGGTATTTATACATATTCATAGTTTGATTTACCTTTACGCATTTTTTTTTTCGGAAAGAAGGTAACCTAAATATTTGTTTTAAAAAAATGTAAGCACGAAATTTTGAAGATGATTCATAATCAGCTGTACACCACGGAATTTGATTTGAATATGATCTCTCTCTCTCTCTCTCTCTCTCTCTCTCTCTCTCTCTATATATATATATATATATATATATATAAGGGGAATATTGAATAACTGGGTTTTTTTTCCTGCACATCAAACACGGTCGATTCCTGCCTCAAACTCCTGCTGATTTTACGGGTTGGTGACTTTGACTTCCATGTGTATCAATATTACTCGGGGAACTCTAAACATGAACTCTTATAACTAACATTTTCTTTCTAATTTAAGATTAAAAAGAGTTTTGAGATAAAGAAAATAATAATGTGTGAAAAGTACTAGGGAAATTGTAATTCTTATCAAAACTATTAGATATAGAAGATATTTTCAGTGAATAAAAATTGACTCTGATGTCAATGCAGGTTTTACAAACCGTTTCGAAAACCAATATACATTTCGTAAAGAATGGATTACGTATTAAAACCGATTTAGCAATACCAGGAAATGGATTCTCCCTTGTATTAGGGGGAAATCCATATTGTCATACAAGCCCAAGGCGACGAGCAGCTAATCCGATGAGACGGATTATCCATGGATTTTACTTTTAATTGATTGAAAAATAAAACAAACGCTGCAGTTCATTCACGCTGGACTCCATACACGTCAAGCCAATGCGGAGTGTTCGAAATCAGATTCTAATTTTAGAAGTAATTTTTGTTCTAAAGGGAAAAAAGTACATTTAGAAAGAATAACCTCAGATTACTTAACATAGTCCTTGTTGTAAAGAAAGTGACGTAATCATCCACGGGTAAATTATGACAAATTGATTTCTACAGGTGATTTCTGAACCAAAACATTATCTTGTAGTATAGCTTGTATATATCATTTATTTTTGCTTACAAAAAATGCACATTCGTAATAGGAATGGAATTCAGTAGATGTAACATTGCCATTACAGATGTGAACAATTTATTATCATTGGTAAGGCAGTGAATAGTTGAACAGAAAAGGAATATGCTTGGTCAGTAAATTTCATTGTTTTGTTGGAATTCAGTAGATGTAACATTGCCATTACAGATGTGAACAATTTATTATCATTGGTAAGGCAGTGAATAGTTGAACAGAAAAGGAATATGCTTGGTCAGTAAATTTCATTGTTTTGTTATCTTTACTCTATATCAAAGCATGACACACTCTATTTATATCATTTATAATATGTCTATTGTCTATTACATTGTTCTGCTCATATAAAATTTAATAAACACATTTTTAAAAGGTTTATATTCAGCATTGATAATTCTCGTTACTGTTTTTAATCCTAATCCTGGATGCATATCTTTGATATTTTTTCATGTCCCATACATATATATATATATATATATATATATATATATATATATGTGTGTGTGTGTGTGTGTGTGTGTGTGTGTGTGTGTGTGTGTGGTTTCATTTAATTTTTATTATTATATATTATATATCAAAGTATCGACATATAATAAATAAAATATAAATGAAATCACACACGCACACAAATATATATATATATATATATATATATATATATATATATATATAATCAATGTATCGACATTTTATAAACTGCATTTTTAAATCACTTAGCAATGCATTTTTTTTAGGAAAGAATTTTAACACTGTTCCTACACTTATCACTTATTTCATTTTTCATTATGATTTAGATTAGTTGTTGTTTGTTTTACCTGCCGTCAAGAATTTTCACTCTTATTGAAATGTCACCAGCTGTAGGTGGAAGTACCACAAAATTTGACCTATGTTTACGCTCAAGGCCGTAGCAGTGAGGGTTCTTTAATGTGCCAACGCCTGTCGCCACACGGAACCTTCGTTTTAAAGGTCATATCCGAAAGACTTGTGATTCTTAATTTAAATACCAAGCGTTCGGCGAAATAGCAATAACTACCTATGTTAACGTCCTAGGTTTGACGTGGCCATGGCATGAGCGGGGCTCGAACTCACGACCTCCCGGTGACGAAGCGAACACTCCAGCACTGAGCCACCGAAACAAGTGATAATTAGGAACAAGAGGCCCGTGGGTCTTACTGCTCAACTTAGTCACCTTAGCCTTGTTGTTCAACCGCCAAGGTTAGACAAAGACATTTTCAAAAACTACCGTCCTGTGTCTAATCTTTTGTTCATTTCAAAGATTCATGAAAGTGTAATAGTAAATCGAATTGACTCGAATTGCATGACAACTTTAAGTCTGTGAACAGAACGGAACGCGTCACAGAAACTGCACTAATGAAGGTCTACCATGGCATCGTATGTGCACTTGATAATAACTCTTGTTATGCTCCACCTCTCTGTGACTTTCGATGTCATAGACCACAATATCCTATTTCAACGTATGGACAATATGTTTGGTATCACAGAATCCGCGTTGAAATGGATTAAATCCTATTTTAGGTATAGATATTAACGTGTTGCCGTCGGTTCATCGTTGTCTGATGCTTTTCCCCTCGATTGCGGTGTACCCCAAGGTTCATTCCTAGGTCCGAGACACTATTGTCTATTTTCTAAACGTCTAGGGGAAGTATGCAGACGTCATAATATGACGTATCATATATACGCCGATGACATCCAGATCTATATTATCGTTGAACCTAGTGATAAATGGACTGACTCTCAAGTTGTCTATTGGACATACGTATGAATTACTGTCAACCTTCTCAAACTTAATGAAGATAAAACAGAACTTTATAGTCTTCGCACCAAAACATAGAGCAGTTTCGATCTTGATTTGGCGACTGTGTTGTTAGTGATACACCTTTCGTTAAAAAAAAAAAAAAAAAAAAAAAAAAAAAAAAAAAAAGATTGGCGTATTCTTTTGACAAATCCCTTACCATGGAAGACACGGCTCTCAATTTCCTGCTCAGGATTTCTGTACATTCGCAAAATTGACTGTATTCGTATCAGCAAAACTGTATTAAACTGGTTAGTTACATCCAGACTACATTAACTGCACTGCTTTATAGTGTTCATTCTCAACACATCACCAAACTAAAGACAGCACAAAACACAGCCGCAAAATCAAAAATTAATCGGACGCTCCAAAACATCTGGCCATATTACTCCCATTCTAATAAATCGCCACTGTGTCCCACTCTAATAAACCCTCACTGTCTCCCAGATGAATACAGAATTCAATACAAGATCCTTCTACATACATACAAGTCTCTCAACAGCCTATCTCTAGTCTACATGAAAGGTGTTCTAGCTGTTTACAACCCAACACGATCACTGCAATCAGAATCTCTATTCCAAGTATCGCGGACACGTGCGAGAACATACGGGGACCATCGCTTGGACAAGGCCACAGCGAGTTCCTGGAACTCTCTGCCTTTTTAAACTCGGACAATGTACATTACTGTCTGGTTTTAAAACAGATCTTAAACGTATCGTAATTTGTGAACATTTCATACTCAGTGGCCTTACATTTCGGTGATGACAATACGAGTAATTTTATCCACATGTCTGTACATGTCACATGTTTTAAATACCTATAATAAAAAAAAATTTCTTCCTGCAAAGCAAACTATTGACAGTTTGTTTACAAGAAGAAATTTTTTTTTTATTACAGACATTTATTACGTCGAGCACTTGTATGTACATATTGATTTTATATTCAAGATCGTCTTTACTTTTCATATATTTTTATTCATAAAGCGCTTTACAGGACTAATGTTGACAGAGCGCTATATAAATCTTTTAATTACAATTACTATTGCAATTATCAAAAGACCTCCGAGGTCAAAGTCACAATGTCAAACATGATGAAATTATAGGTAATTGAGAATTATAATGGAAATTTCGTAGCATTTTTAAAAAAATATATTTTATTCAAGACCCACTGAGATAATTTCAATCAAACTTGGCAAATATCATACTAAGGTAAAGGTAATTTAAGTTTGCTGAAATGAAGGGCCATGGTCTCTCGAAAGGGGAGTTAATCAGAAAAAGGCTTAAATAGCGTAGGGTCTTTTAATCCAATCCCCCCACCAGCCAAAGAACCATTGGGGTAGAAATTTGAAATTTACACATATATTAGCCTCATGAGTTGTAGATTCAAATCATGGCCCCCTGGTGTAGGGTGGGACCACATTAGAGAATCAAAGCTTTCTATGGGAAGCTATAGGGAAAATGTTCTTATCATAAGATCAACTGGGCAGTGATTAGTCGTACTAATATACAAGCATCGCCAGGTAGTTATTCTTATCAGGGCAAACGAGAGCAAAAATTTTTTTTATGGGTGTAGACAGAAAATTTAATAAAACAAATTCATTTGAAGTGTACTTGCATTACACGCTTACAAGTTTTATTTCGCGGGGAAAGCATTAGCCCCAACTAATTATATTCTCCAATGTGTGACATATTAATACCACAGGCACAGGAAGTATGGATACTACTCAACCCACCCACCCCCTCTCTCTCCCTCTTTCGTTGTCTCTCTGCATTCTATCGGTATAATAAAATACATCGGTAGAAGGCCAGTCTCTAAACTTACAAAAGTGTGAAACGATTGCATAAATCGAAATTGGGATAAGGTAGACTAGGAATGCACACATTCCGGAGAAATTATCCCCCCCCTTAAAGAAAAATCTGAAAGAGGGGGGGGGGGGTAGTATTCATACTTCAGGTGTTTGTGATTAATAAACACTGTTACAATTAACCATGATCTAAGCTACTAAAAATCACTTTTTATTCACGAGAATTTTAATATAGTGTATACTCTCGCGAGGCTGCACTGACTATAAAATAAGTAAATAAATTTCACCAGAGAAATTATATGTGGATGAAAGGAGCTATGCACAACAATATTTTGAAATTGAAAAGGTAAAAAAGTGGATACATCATTACAAACTGCTGCACCGGCCAGAGGGAGTGAAACAAGATTGACTCCGTGTTCAAAATAATAAACAGATAATACGTTATACCAATATAATCACGGCCAGTCATCAGCGCTAACTCTATCGTTTAAACACGAAGAACCTCAGAATGCGTGTTTTCTGTGAGGTTCTCCGTGTCGTCACCAGACAGACCGGATCCTCAACAGGAGAAAGACCCGTAGCGCATAAAAATCTGCACTGTAAACCTTGTGGCTTCGCAGGTTTGGGCTCCTCTGGGTTCGCCCTGGCTAATTCCCGGGGTTTTGTCGTAAGTTTGAAAGTCTCTATGCTGGACAAAAACAGCTTTCTTGGAATAAACTTGCATGTAGTACTTGATTTCAATTCAGACATTTTTGCTGCTTTGTGTGGTGTAACTACATTTAAGTGCTTTGGTTGTGACAGTTGTGCGCTTCAACTCTTCCAAAACAGAGTTCATTAGAACTCTGTGTTCCTCCAGCCAATCATTTCTCTTCTCGTCATGATGGACCTCGTCTGAAATGTCCAGAGCATTTGTTTCTACTGCCGCACTCTTGTCCTCCAGATCTGGTGTTTAAACGGTTAGTTCTTTTTGTGAGATCTCGCGTGAATCCAAATGTCTGTCACAACCTCACTGCTATGTCTCTGATCCACAGTGTGGGAACTGTCCCGCCTCCCGGCGCTGTTATCTCCTTCACCTGGCGCTATCTTACTACTCCCCGTGTCGTTTTCCTGTATACATCTGGTGGTTTGATTCCTTTGATGTAAGTGCTGGAAATATTCGTTGTCAGCCCATGCTGGTAAAAATGGAGGAACCTTCACATTATCTGCTTTCAAGGCTTCTGTCCTTGAGATTACATCTTTGATCCTTTCATGTGTAACAAAGTCAGTTTTCAGGTTGTCATCATCACCAACAGTTTAAAAGCGGTGACACAGATTTGATAAACCATTGCTTCCTGGTTTTCCGTGTTCATGCAATATTTCAACTTCTAGTTTGCTTGGTTGTAAGGTTGTAAGGTGAATGATACGTGTGACGTGTGACGCAACGTCAAACAATATGACGTAACTTAATTACTTGTTAAATGGATGTTTCTAGAGGTTTTTTTTCTGTGTATTATGAGGAATTGTATTTAGAGAATAATTATCTTCTAAAACCAGGTTCCTGTCCTAAGCAAATAACACAAAATGTTCTTTTCTCCAACTTTGAGACAGTTTATTAAAAAACAGAAAATGGAAGGTGTCAATAAAAGGGGGAACTCCCCCGATCCCTCCTTCTGGTAGGATAGGATAAGATTTATTTAAAGTCGGTATGTATATTTAAACAGTACAACACAAGATCCAGGGAGCTTTTGACCAACATCACTAACAATAAACATACAAGCAAAATGACAAGCCAATAGACAACACGAAGCATGCAGACATTTAAAATAATATAACATAAAACAAAGCAATAAATATTAGTAGCCTATCACAAAGTAAATACATGTAACACATACTGTCATATATACTTAATTGGCACAAGCAAGCACTAGTATGGCATCAAGATAATTTAAAGCACCAAAAGTATGGTAAAGGAATAGCACAAATATAGAATTTAGATACAGCAGCAGACTCAAAAATATGGTAAACTAATGGCACTAATACAGAAATTAAACTAGAGCATCATGCATATCATAAAACTAAGCAGAAATGAAACAGAATACACACAGTTAAATTGAACATGCTGTACATTTACATGCCTTTCCATTCCAGGTTGATATAAGGCTTTTGAAATGTGAGAAATTTGATTCAGATCTAAAATTTTCAGGAAGTTCATTCCATAAAACAGCAGATGCATATTTAAAAGACTTTTTACCATAAGTGCTAGTCCTGACTCTAGGTACATCTAATATGTTACTATATCTAAAACTATATGATGTGTTCTTAAGAGCAACTAAATCTGATAGACAGTTTGGGGAAAGGTCATGGATAATTTTGAAACACTCAACAGCCATGGTTCTTATTCTTTTAATTTTGAGAGCTGGCAAATTAGCTTGATGTAAAAGATCTTCATAAGAGCAATGGAAGTCGTTATAAATAAATCTTAATGCCCGTTCTTGGATACGCTCCATCTTAGATGTGCTGCCTTGACTACAGAAATGCCATGCCATAGAGCAAAAGTTAAAATGAGATAGTATAAAACTGTGAAAGATTGTAAGTCTGTTTGTTTTTGATAAAAAAAAACACCAATTCGTTTCAGAACATTGAGCTGTTGGGCAGCCTTTCTGCAGATATTACTAATATAATTCTCAAAATTAAGTTTAAAATCAATGTCCACTCCCAAAAGCTTTACAGACTCTTCACATAAAATTTCAGCATTTTCAATTATAAAAACAGGCTCTCTTTTATAGGTTTTCATACCAACAGCAATAGCTTGAAATTTGCTGGGATTCGCCTGCATACAATTTTCCCTGAACCATTTGATTAAAATGTTGCTCTCATTATGTAAAACCGAGATAAGTTTGTCAAAATTTTCATGCCAGAAGGATAATGTATTATCATCAGCATAATTATAGAGTGTTCCTTGCTTGATAAAATAGAATATGTCATTAATAAAAGCATTAAACAAAAGAGGGCCAAGTATGGATCCTTGTGGTACCCCCTTTCTGATACCAGACCAGCTGCTCAAGACTCCGTTGATTTTTACCTGCTGTGAACGACAAGACAAGTAATTTTCCAAAAGTTCCACAGATTTTGAAGAGAGCCCGTAGGCTGAAAGTTTACACAGAAGAATATCACGTGGCAAGCAATCAAAAGCTTTCGAAAGATCCATTAAAACAGCTGCCACATGTAAATTTTGATCTAACGCGCATTTCCAGTCTTCTAGCAGTCTGAGCAATGTGGTCTGGCATCCATAACCTTTCCTTAAAGCACATAAAAATCATGGAAAATGTTATCAAAATATTCCGACAACTGCATAGACATGACCTTTTCATAAATTTTCGATATGACGGGAAGAATACTAACAGGTCTGTAGTTTTTCTTCGATAGTGGGCCATCCTTTTTAAATAAGGGAATGACTTGAACTTGCTTAAGTCTATCTGGGAAGAAACCTGTACTGATGGATTGAATGACCAGCTCACATAGGTGATGATTAATAACTGGGGAGCCTGCTTTGAGTAGTTTAGCTGGGATGTTGTCGACTCCAGTTGCCTTTTTAGAACCTAGTTTGTTGACAATTTTGTTGATGGTACAAACATCTACATGTTTAAACTCAAAATTATTTTCTGGTAATTCTACTTTCTTATGAATAGCTTCTAGACTACAGTGGTTGTGTTTATCAAATGTTACATCCTTCCCTATGTCACTTGCAACATTTACGTAAAATTCATTAAAAGTATCACAGATTTCCTTGCTGTTATTTAGAATTTTGCCCTTTTCACACAAAACTATGTTGTTATCACCACTTTTACATTATTTAGACAGGAACGACTTGATAGTAGACCAAAATTCACTAGATTTCTGACCCCCCCCCCCCCCCCCCCCCCACACACACACATCTTTCTGAAAAGTAGTTCCTTATTGAGTTTTTCTTTAGTCTATTAACCAAATTTCTCTGTATTCTATATTTCTCCGAGTTTTTGTCTGATTTATGTTTCTGAAATTTGCTACTTAGCATCTGTTTCTTGTAAATAGCTTTTCTCAAGGTTCTATTCATGTAAGGTACATATTTTTGTCTTGTTTGTCGTTTTTTCCAAGGGGCATGTTTATCCGCAACCTGTTCTACGTGCCCTATTGTAACATGATACCAAGGTCATTTTGGCCAAAATCAAGGTTATAGGAATTTGTTTAAGCGATAACTATATCTATTATTTTATCATATTTATATTTCTAAACATATTAAAAACCCCGGCTAATCACGATTAGACAGTGTAGTGGTCTTTAAAAAAAAAAATAAAAAATGAAAAAATAAAATAAAAAAAGATCTGCTTCAACGATCTGTTATTTTTTTTTAATTTACAAATTAAAGTGACAGAAAATATCTAAACATCTTATTGCATGTGTGACCTATAAATAGGATGGGATCATTGTTACTTTTATTATCCTTTCTTATTATTTTTAACAATTTCTTTGTTCCGGGATAACTCGAAACGCTGTTATTAGCATCACCTATTTAAGCGTCTGGATGACATTGGTTTATTTACCATCATGGCCGTCGTATTTGAATGAATCATGAGGATGGAGATTTATTTTCTTATTTTTGATTGATCACCGATAGTATTTTGTCTTCCATCAGCTTGATTTTCGAGTTACGTTTGCATACAGTGCTAAAATGAATTGAAGATTGGAGAAAATTCTACGAATGATAAGTTTTTAAAGCAACACGCGTCCATGACGACAAGTGGGGACAAGTTTTAAAATTCTGGGTAATTCAAATTGGGAAAGATTTACTCACATATTATGTCCATTTCTGTTGGACACTATTTTGCCGTCTTAACTAGCAATTTCCTAAACCAATATTCGAAACTGTTTCTTGAAAATTCTGAATTTAAACTTAAAGAATATTACATGTGCAACTGTTGTGTTTATACTAAAAATTATCAGGTTGTGCTATTTGTGGTTCTTTGTAACATCGATCAAGCTGGGCTTCATTATTATTGCCATTTGGCAAATTTTTTTTTTCAAACGTGGCAAAAAAAAAATTGAGAAAGTGGCAAAAATAATTTTTGCAGTAACTTTAATTTGATAATGCAAGCACGTCTTGTCTTGTTTTTTGTCACCTGTTTGTTTATTCAGTCAGTTTCTATTAATCCATTCAGCATGGATTTTAAGTCCAGTGCAACTTTATAAATCTTTGAATTTAGAGTAAATCATCTTGTAGGCTTACTACTTATTTCATTATTTTATTTTAGTGTTTAGAACTGAAACAGTCTATACTAAGATGGCACAAAGAAGGTCAAAGATGTCGAAAAAAGAGTTTGATGATCAATTCGAAGCTTTTTTAAAAGAGGTAGACTTTTTTGAAAATCTGTTATGAATTATCTTTTGTTATTATAATATCGTGCAATCCATTATACTTCATTGATTATAGTCTGTATTATGAGTTTTATATTTAATACTAACCATGATTTATAGGTAAAAGGGTAACAGATGATTCATTGTATCATATTTTCAGGCTTGTCAATAAGTTTGTAGGCCATTTATTGTCTATTTAGACAAAATGCTCAAAAAATTGGGGCTGACAAATTGATAAAATTGGGTGTCAGATTTGTGAGTTTCTCCCAGGATATACCTTGGGTATATTTAAAGTTGTTATTGTCAATGAGAAAATTTTTAACTATTCTAAATAAATTCTTCATTTTACTCTAACTGCATGGTGGTAACTTTTAATTTCTGGGGACCAGCATAATAAATTCTATGGTGTGTATTACCAGTGTTTTTCATTCATAAAAATGGCTACCAAATTTAGGCAGTTTCTCTTTGCAAAAATATTCAAGAATTCTTAGTTACCTATGCTTATGATGTTCATCAAAGATACTGTGTATTGATGCGATTATACAATTACCTACAGTCGATGTCATCAGAAGAGTCAATGGACTCCTCCCGTGTGGCTAAATACCTGAATCCCCCAAAGAAGGAAAAATACTGGTGGATGGAACAAGACGACGATGATGATGGACAGGATATTGGACGAGGTATTTCTTGAATTGTATAATCATTAAAGCACTGATGTATAATTTCATTACATGGCACATGTTATATGACGTATAAATGCATAATAGACTGGCAAGACATAAGTATGTTACGGAAAATCACATCATGCATACAAAATTGTTGCTGGGGCTTTCAAAATTGTTTTGTCCACTATTCCATTTCAAGAGTTAGAGAATATGCACAATGCACATGCTATTTTGTGTATTTTGCATGAAATGTACTTACAGGGTTTATAGCTGCAAAGTAATGTCAAGGTCATTTTACATTCTGAAGTAATATTAAGGTCAGTTTAAATTCTAGGCAGTACAGTGCAAAAAGAACATTTCTTTCTTCAAGCAATTAAGGTGCATGAACTTTAGTCACTTCTACTTGTAAAAAAAAAAAAAATGCAGTGTATGGGAAATTGTGCTTGTTTGAAAAATGTTTAGTATATCTTTTAGGTCTTTGATTTCAAAGTTGAAATGGTGTATTCACTTGTTATTAGGCCTAACAGCCAGTGGTAAGAGCTTTTTCAAGAAAAAGAAACCTGAGCCAGAGAGTAGCACACCTATTAGAGAGGACCAGACAACCTCTATACGCGACAAGAAACCGGACCTGGACAGCTCAGATGACGGGAAAAAGATTTTAAGTCCAGCAGATCGGCGCACAAAAACGAAGAGAGAGGTATGTGGAAAACAAAGCAAGAGAGAGGTATGTAAGGAAACAAACCAAGAGAGAGGTATGTAGAAAACAGGATATATTTTCTGTGAATGCTACAATATTTATAGCTTCAAAATTGTATAAAACTTCTGATTCTGTAGCATCGCAGCATAGATAGATACATTGTAATGTATTCAGAGGACATGCTTTGTTTGTTACATGAGAGATTTCTAGTGACAGTCATTGTGTTTAGCAGTAAGATATCATCTTTCCAAGCCAAGTATCCAATTCACTTATTCGTATCTCTTCCCTTGGCAGGAGTTGAAGATCAAGAGGTGAGAGTAAGTGATATGGACACTTGGCTTATGAAGACAGTAAAAGGTGTGATGGATAATATACACTTATTGCATAGCTTCATGGGGACCAGTCAATCTGCTGCCCCAAGGTAGGGGAGGAGGCCTAGAATATTGTTGATGAAGGTCAAAGAGATGAGACCATTGAAACTATAAAGGCCAAGGGGAAGTTTCCCAGGTCTTCTATCCTGTCAATGAACGATACCCCAAAAGCAGTCCTAAAAGTGTTTCATTACATAATCTACTGTATAATTATTTATTCATATATTTTCTAATCCACTGTTTCATTTTCAATATGGCTGGGGGCTAGAAATGTCACTGAGGACAGTTCATGGGAAGTTTTAGAAAAATGAGACTGATTGATACTGTTACAAAGTTGGATAAAAAGAAATATTGATTATTTGCATGGTTTTGTTATTATTGCATTAAAGAAGTGTATATTGTTTTGTGTGTTTGGAATGATATTTGGAGTATGTCAAGTAATATCAACAAAATATCGGAGTGATAAATTTATAATACACATTGCTTTGCTTTCTGATTGGATGATATCTGGAATAGTTCTAGGTGTACAATCATGCTGGTTTTGTGTTATACTTGTATTTTTATATTGATGAAATGAATTCTCTGCACTAGATGAAAGCAAAGGGAGTACGGGGGAAAACAGACAACTCAATGAGCAAGGACTCACTGGAGGACAGTAAGAATTTTTATTAAAAAGAATGATTTATAGTAGCCAATCACAATAAAAGAATGATTTATAGTAGCCAATCACAATAAAAGAATGGTGTATAGTAGCCAATCACAAGAAAAGAATGATTTATAGTAGCCAATCACAATAAAAGAATGATTTATAGCCAATCACAATAAAAGAATGATTTATAGTAGCCAATCACAATAAAAGAATGATTTATAGTAGCCAATCACAAGAAAAGAATGGTGTATAGTAGCCAATCACAAGAAAAGAATGATTTATAGTAGCCAATCACAATAAAAGAATGATTTATAGCCAATCACAATAAAAGAATGATTTATAGTAGCCAATCACAAGAAAAGAATGGTGTATAGTAGCCAATCACAAGAAAAGAATGATTTATAGTAGCCAATCACAATAAAAGAATGATTTATAGTAGCCAATCACAATACCTGACATTTCATAATCCACTTTTTATCTGAGTGCTATCAGAATGAATTCAGCACAGGTGCTGTATGAGATTTATGTATAAGATATATTGACAATGCAAAGTAGTACACATAAACAATGTTTAAATACCCATGCACTGTGTATAATTGTTTATTTTTACTTCAATTAGTATCTGAAAAATCTGAGGAAGAAAGCACGAAAATGAACGACAAGTAAGATACTCTTTCCAACCTACTTTCATTTTATTCTTTTCATTAATCAGCTTAATGTAATTCATGCATACTTAAGCAATGTCAAGATTTTGGTTCAAATTATTTATGATGTCATTCATAGTTAAACACCATACAAGTTAAATTGAAATGAAAGCTGTTAATATGTGTAAATGGCAAGGTCCATGTGTATTTTATAGGAAGGGGATGAGTGGGACTAAAAGTAGCACAGAGCCCTCACAGAATGGTAGAACAGGTAGGGTTAAGGACCAGTCTCTCACACAATGTAACTTTTATTTATGAGGGATGTTGTATATTTACCTTGTAGTTGAATGTTTATGATTGAGAATTATCCAAAAAAAAAAGATTTTATTTTGGAAACATGTGGTATACAAGTTATTAAGTGATTATGGTGATGTCACAATTGTGGGCGGGTTTGATCGCTGGTGCCAGATCTGTATTTAATCATCATACTTTTTTCGTTTCTTGTTACACTATAAGCCTGGGGTCCATGCCTGTTTTAAATTTCTATTTTTCTGCAGGCAAAAACACAATGCCTGGTATGGAAACTCTGGATGAAATGGCAGAGAAAGAGAAATTTTTCCAGGTAATTTTTTTTTATCTAATCAATAGTCTTTCCTTTATGAATTAAATTCAACAACAGCTGATGTAAAATGGTGGTGGTGGTGGGGGGGGGGGAGGTGGAATTATTGTATTTTGCACTGGATTCCATATTACATATGAACTTTATATTGCTGTGTTATTTCTTGTGTTTTCCTTATTATTTATAAATTCATGTGTTTATGGAATTATGTATATCAATTTAATAAAACATAAGCTTTGATGGAGAAATGAAAGTGCTAAGTACACAATCAGTAATAATAAATGTCAGTCTTCATTGACACATACATTTTGATTGTACATTTATATCTACACTGTACATTTACTAACAGTAAAGAATGAAAGTAAATTTTGCTCAAAGTAATTTGGGGCATTTTACACATAATAACCATGCAGCAATTTACACATGATAAACCACGTAACTGTTTACACATGATAAACCACGTAACTGTTTACACATGATAAACCACGTAACTGTTTACACATGATAAACCACATAACTGTTTACACATGATAAACCACGTAACTGTTTACACATGATAAACCACGTAACTGTTTACACATGATAAACCATGTAACTGTTTACACATGATAAACCACGTAACTGTTTACACATGATAAACCACGTAACTGTTTACACATGATAAACCATGCAGCAATTTACACATGATAAACCATGCAGCAATTTACATATGATAAACCACACAGCAGTGACACATAATAAACCACACAGCAATTTACACATGATAAACCACACAGCAGTGACACATAATAAACCACACAGCTGTGACACATAATAAACCATGCAGCAGTTTACACATAATAAACCATACAGCATTTTACACATAATAAACCATACAGCAATTTACGCATAATAAACCACACAGCTGTGACACATAATAAACCACGCAGCAATTTACACATAATAAACCATACAGCATTTTACACATAATAAACCATACAGCAATTTACGCATAATAAACCACACAGCTGTGACACATAATAAACCACGCAGCAATTTACACATAATAAACCATGCAGCAATTTACATGTGATAAACCATGCAGCAATTTACATGTGATAAACCACACAGCAGTTTACACATAATAAACCACGCAGCTGTTTACTCATAATAAACCACGCAGCAGTGACACATGATAAATCACGCAGCTGTATATATAAATATAAGCGGTTCTACTATAAAACATACTTTATAACATATAAAATAAGTAAAAAAATTTCTCTTTCCTGATAATTTAATTTGGAAATGAACAGATTTAATGTAATTTGATAAACAATTATAAAAGAAATATGAATTTTGTTTATGATGTGAAGCAGTATTTTTGTACCAATAAAATTGAAACAGAGAAACCAAATGTATTTCAACATTAATTCTAGACACTGTATTCCGCACGATGTATATTTTGTAACTTATTGACTGCTTTGTTTATACAATATAATGCTGACATCAAATGAATCAATGAAATTGCATGTTAGAAGTTGAATCAAATTACCTGAGCATGATCTCACAACTGTGTGATGTCACAATTGATTAACATCACAGTCTGTATAAGAGGATGTGTCATGGATGTGATGTCAGTACAATCGATATCAGATACGGAGCCATATTTTTCAGGACTTGGAGAAGAATGCAACTGGAGGGACGCTAGATTATAGTCGACTCAACCGTGACCTGAGTCAGAGTGCCACCACCATGTCACCAGAGGGCGCTGCTAAAGCTGCTGCCACGCTTGCTGCACTGGAGGACATCGAACAAGAGGATGGGTCACTGATCCCCCCTCTCAAGTCTGAACCAATCACTGATCATGTAAAGTCTCACCCTCTGAATTACGTCAATCTTTTGGGATCATTATAATAGATAAAATATATCAGTTTTATCTCATAGACCAAATTAGCAACTGTTACATATATATGATATTTAATGAAATTCATATTGTATATCTGATGCATATAACAGCAATAATCATGCCATTAATCCTTTTAGAATTGTATGTCTTAATATGGACTCTATACTTTATTAAAGGACCCATCTGTACAGAAACCCAGCATGTTGTCTAAAGGTAGGCAGCAAAATATAAGATGCATGTTATACCACAGAACACTTTTATGAATGGAAAGTGCAAGATATATGTGATAATATTTTTGAAATTGAAAAGATTGAGTGAAGAAATGCAGTTTTAATAGAAATTGATTTCTAGAAAGTTAAAAATCTAACCTCCCAATCTACATACCACATGTCACATGTTAGGCCTCTGCAAGGGCATGACAGTTATAAGGACAAGAAAATAGTGACTATTTAATTTTCCATTAAATTTTATGGTTCTAAAGGAAGCCAGCCATATGATGAGACAATACATCAGTGTTGAAATTTTCATGTGTTGCCTCTAGATAATTCTTCTGCCAGAAATAATATTAATTTGTGACTGTCCTCATGATGCTGTGCAATGTTTGAAATTCAGAATGGACAAAAACAGTCCAGGGTACATCATGATACTAGTGAAAGACAACGAATAAAGAAATAATGGTTTAGTCTCACAAATACAGTATTATCAAGCTTAAATCTCAGCCTAAAATGTTTGATTTTACTATATAGTCACATGGCTTTCTGTCTAACCTTATTTTACTAGTAGTCACATGACTTTCTGTGTGACATGATTTTACTATGTAGTCACATGACTTTCTGTGTGACCTGATTTTACTAAATAATCACATGACTTTCTGTGTGACTTAAATTTACTATGTAGTCACATGACTTTCTGTGTGACCTGATTTTACTAAGTAATCACATGACTTTCTGTCTGACCTAATTTTACTATGTAGTCACATGACTTTCTGTCTGACCTGATTTCAATTTTGTAGTGTCTCTGATGGACTCCATGGATTCCACGATGAACACAACTGGTTCCCCAAAAATTGGGGGCACACTGCAGGAACCAAGGAAATCCGAAGGTGTGGATGATGTGGATGGTCATATTCACGTCCAGCAATCAACGCCAGGGTCCTTCAAAACAGGAACAGGTAGGAAAGGGTGTTTGGAAAGTTTTTCTGGGTTTTTAAAAGTTAGGCAGGGTGTTCTAGTGGATTTTCTTCTTGTTCTGTTAGAGGTAATTGTGAGGGGTATTGGAGAAGGTGTTTACAGAGACAATGGGGAGGATCCAAGTTCTTATATCCACTTAATTAATGGTGATATGATTTTGATAGAGAATAAAGAGAAGGCGTAGTAATAATAAATGTTGATAACACATGAAGATTATAGAATTTTAACACACAACCATTAATGTGGAAATTGCTTTGATAATTTTGTGATGGGAAATTACCATGGAAAAAGAATATATTTGTTAATTCTGTTTGCTTGTGAACAGGGAAACGATCAAGTAAGAAAATGCTTTAAATACTTAACAGATAATAATGTATACCAATTCATATTTGTAGAATTTAATATATTGTTATACTTGCATATATATATTCATCCAGCTAAACAGGAAAGATGGAGTAGTAGTAGGGTTTCCTGTTTAGCTGGAATAGAGTTAGTTCAGTTGTTCACAGTTAAACTATAGAATAGATTGATATCGATAGTGAACTGTAGTCTTTTTCTTACTTTTTTTTTCTGACACTGTGTTTGAGGGTTATAACTATTGGTTACGGTGAATTGATTGCTAGAGTTTTGGAACTTTTTGTGTCTGGTGTTGTATTGTGGTTATGGGTAATGGTTTATATAATGTATACAGGAAAATCTTCACCCCCATTTTATTTTCGCCCATTTCACTATCGTCCTAGGCAAATGAATTTAATACTTGGTAAATTTTGGTAAATTCCTTCTTATGTGCAAAACGGCATGGATGAATTTAAAAATGGGACAAAATTGTATTTCCAAAAATAAAGTGGGTGAATTTTTACCATGTATAATACACATATTATGATATTTAAATAGCAATGCACTATTGTAAAAGCTTTGTATTAATATCTTTTAATATCAGTATTTGTTTATGATAATAATACTGGAATATTAAGCAGATTATGTATCAAGATGCAGTTAAAGATGTGAGCATAGAGAATGTTATTTAGTTAATTTTGATTGACAGGCGAATTCAATGCCCATATGTCAGGTATACCAAGTCACATCATCATCCTTCATTCTGTGAAATCAGTTTCTCATAGAATTCTAAATTTCACCGCTCATCTGACTCTGAAATTAAGTTTTATTCATTTAATCTTCATCATTTCAGATCATAGCATTACAATTGATTCAGAAATTTTAGATTTTGTTCCGGGACTTGGTATAATTTCTGCTTTACACTCTATGCTTGCGTACCTCAAAACTTTTAAAATTTAGGTTTTGAATGAATTTCACTATCTTATTAATCATGGTAATTGCTTGTCATATGTACAGTATACAGGTATGTAGCTGTACATTAATAATTAAGAAGTCCAAGTCACTAGTCTTTATAAATGTTCTCAGAAAATGGAGGTCCATTTCATGTTAATAATAAATAATAATAAATAATCGTCACTGTTATGACCTTGAGCAACATGCAAAGGTCAAAATTTTGTGGCACTTTACCTTAAAGCAGATGACAGCTCCACATGTATGCACAAACATTCAATCATAGAAAACATCTGCTTCATTATTCAAAAATCATTATTCATTTATTTATTAAAAGGTATATGTACCATGTTTAATACGCAATCACAAGCTTTTCCATACTTTTTCACATTTGTGCATACATTGAATTTTACAAACTAAATACATGTAGTTCAATGCTACTAGCACTTTATATGTGTATTAAAATTTCATTTTGAGTTGATGTCATTAATTCTATATCTTAAAAACAAATTCATTTATATCAGCAGAATGCATATAAAGTTCACAGCATTAACATTTTTGTTAGATGTGGTTTTCTAATGCAAGTTTTACAAATGAAATATTAAGGTGTATTGACCAGTATGCATTAAAACTCAAAAGTAATATTGGCTGATTGGGAGTGAACCAGCATATATTGACTGTTACCAAATGTCTAAAGATTTTTCATAGTATTTATAATAAAACAAGTTTTCTTTAAAAGTTTTCTCTTTTCATTGTTTGTGTGTTTTTTGTGTTTATTCTTTATCCAAAGAAACCATTCTCAAAGAATTGTGATATGAAAACTAGTTCCTTGTGTGCAGGTTTTATGGGTACCAACACCAGTAATGAAATTGAGGCTCTCCACAAGGCATTGCGGGAAGTGGGGTTGTCTCCTACAATAAAGAACGACAGCCAGCCGCTGGACTCCTCAATGGCCAACAATTCTGAACTCCTGCAGAAAATTCTGTCAGCCGAACCAGAGACAGGTAACATCCAATATTATGTTAAATGTGTACTTGACAATTCTATCAGCCAAAACCAGAGAGAAGTAACATCAGTGTTATCATATTATATCTGTACGTGACAATTCTGTCAGCTGAAAGTAACTAAGGTTTTTCTGACTCCCTCAGGTAAACAAAGAACAGTGCAGGAAGTCTTGCAGGAAATGGACAACATCGAGAAACAGAACCGAAGTCGACATGATCAAGACGACGTACAGCTGCTGTCTGAGAAGAGGAAGTCCCCTGTGGACAGTTCGTTATCAAATCACCTTAATGTTTTTCTTTTTTAGAATTTCTACTTGTCATTGAATTAAATTCTGGCTCATCAGTGCTAACATCTAAATTAACATCAGGCTCTCTAATGACCTTTTTCTGATCTGTCTGTCTCTTGTCTCATAACTTCTCCAAAACTCATTTCCCAGGGTTAAAGGGATTAAAGTTTGTTAAATTAAAGGATCATGCCCCTGTACAATGAGTGAGAATAAAGAAATAGTGAAAATATAGTGGCATTATTTGATATTTCAAAAAGTCACTGGTCAAAATAGCTGCAGAACTGTTATTCTTTATGGAAAAATTTGGAATCTCTCAGGAAAAAATTGGAGATTTTGGTCTGTCCTAATTTTCCCTCAGAGAGCTACAGTTCTGCAGCAGAAATGAGAAAATCTAAATGACAGCAGCTGTATCTGTCTATTATGTTGATTCAGTTTTTGAATCATGGCCAGTAAGGGAAAACAGTAGCACTACAGCATGACAAAACAAAAATCAAGCAGATTTATTAATCACAAAGTTCTTCAGTCATCGGCTTGTCTGTGTTTAGTATTCCTGTTCCCAGTATGAGACATGAAACTGTTAGGAATCCTTTCCTCAGGTTGTCTGTGACTTAGATAGAAATTGACATAGTAGTGACTGGAAATGTAAATTTAACATTGCAAAAGATTTAAAAATGTATACACTGAAAAGCAGCAATATTTACAATAAATCCAGACTGGCAGTAAGTGGTAAGGAGGCACAGCACAGGGTCCAAACTTTGTAGGATTTTTTCTCTGTAGATGACTCAGGTGAGCTTTGTTTCCTATGGGCCACATGTTTGCATAATTTGTAAACAATGATTGTTACAGTGTACATACACATTTCCTTGTTAAAGAAGCATTTCAAATAGCAATGAGTATTTGAAAAAAAAAATTTTTATATTTTGGAAAAACAGACAATGTTTTTGACTTTGTGTTTTGAATTGTTATGTATTGAACTGTGTGAGGATTTCTTGCATGTTTTAGTTAAAAGTATGAGTTAGAAAAAAACTTTGTATTACACTTCATAAATATATCATTGTATTGAACTGTGAGGATTTCTTGCATTTTGAAATTTCTATTATAGTTTAGGAATATATTTTTCACAAGTCAAATATGTGACTGAACATTAAACACATACCTTGATTTTGAAATTTGTGTAATATGTTCATAATTGGCTTTTAAGGTGGGAGAAAAATGGAAGAGATACGAGGCTTTGGTCTGTCCCCCATCCAAGTGGACAATTCCTCGCCCCGAGGGTTTGACCAGTCCCACACGGAGGACACAGAGATGTATCAACCCGTCACACAGATTGTAAGTAATGGGTCACACAGTGCTGTCCAATAGGCATTTACTGAAGTAGTATGTCTGGGTACCCTATGTTATTATTATTATTATAACATTTATATAGCGCTAAATATAATTAAATTACTCTAAAGCGCTTTATATAATTATTTGAAACTGCACAATGAATATACGCAACTAAAATTAATTGAAAATAACATGGGCATACAAAATATAAAAAGGGGTTTAGATATAGAAATGGGTTAAACAGTGATTAAAATATTCGTAAAACATGTTATGTGTTACATGCTGTTACATCATTCAGCTGTAATGCATGTATGTGGTGAATCTAGTTTTATTCCTAAGAATTTCGTGCAATTTCACGTGATTACACACTTGCAAGAGTTCAGGTCTCATAAATTTTCTGCTGATGTATATTTATTAATGTAGTAATAGAAATTGCTTGCAAAAATGCCTTTGTGAAAAAATCATCAGCTCCAAATTTTGTGAAATAAAATTCTCATCAAAGTTGACAGATTTACAGTGTTATCAGATGTACCAAGGAAATGTTTATAATCTAAAACTAATGCTGGCAATAATGATTTGATTAAATGAAGTTAACTAAAAAATTTAACAAGGAATCATGTAAACCTTTAAGTAATTTTAGGTAATTTATTAGATATGATTTCAAGTTACATACTGAGTATTAAAAATCAGACAAACTTTTTAACAGACAGGTTCAAAGGTCAAGGTAAGCTTGTGTGTTGTGTGGCATAAAGTTTGAATTGTGTGACCTTACAATAAGAACTCAGTGTGGATCCACAATGCTGTTGGAATGTCTAATGTAGAACTGAGAGTTTAATTTTGCATGTTTACAAGAGGAAAAAGAAAACAGATCAAGTTTTGTATGCTCTTACATAGTTATGCTAGAAACCATTTATGTTTGAAATATGCATGCAGCAAATTTATTTATGTTCCAGAATTTTGTCTCACCTTCAAAGTGTGGTGGGCACATCAACATCACTTTGTCTAGTGTCTGTCCTGCAACTGTCTGTCTTGTCTTGTGTTGTCTGGTCCCATCTCCCCATGATTTATCATTATGTCTGGTGTCTGTCTTGTGTTGTCTGGTCCCATCTCCCCATGATCTATCATTATGTCTGGTGTCTGTCTTGTGTTGTCTGGTCCCATCTCCCCATGATCTATCATTATGTCTGGTGTCTGTCTTGTGTTGTCTGGTCCCATCTCCCCATGATCTATCATTATGTCTGGTGTCTTGTCTTGTGTTGTCTGGTCCCATCTCCCCATGATCTATCATTATGTCTGGTGTCTTGTCTTGTGTTGTCTGGTCCCATCTCCCCATGATCTATCATTATGTCTGGTGTCTTGTCTTGTGTTGTCTGGTCCCATCTCCCCATGATCTATCATTATGTCTGGTGTCTGTCTTGTGTTGTCTGGTCCCATCTCCCCATGATTTATCATTATGTCTGCTGTCTGTCTTGTGTTGTCTGGTCCCATCTCCCCATGATCTATCATTATGTCTGGTGTCTTGTCTTGTGTTGTCTGGTCCCATCTCCCCATGATCTATCATTATGTCTGGTGTCTTGTCTTGTGTTTGTCTGCTCCCATCTCCCCATGATCTATCATTATGTCTGGTGTCTTGTCTTGTGTTGTCTGGTCCCATCTCCCCATGATTTATCATTATGTCTGGTGTCTTGTCTTGTGTTGTCTGGTCCCATCTCCCCATGATCTATCATTATGTCTGGTGTCTTGTCTTGTGTTTGTCTGCTCCCATCTCCCCATGATCTATCATTATGTCTGGTGTCTTGTCTTGTGTTTGTCTGCTCCCATCTCCCCATGATCTATCATTATGTCTGGTGTCTTGTCTTGTGTTGTCTGGTCCCATCTCCCCATGATCTAGCATTATGTCTGATGTCTTGTCTTGTGTTGTCTGGTCCCATCTCCCCATGATCTATCATTATGTCTGGTGTCTTGTCTTGTGTTGTCTGGTCCCATCTCCCCATGATCTAGCATTATGTCTTGTGTCTGTCTTGTGTTTGTCTGGTCCCATCTCTCCATGATCTATCATTATGTCTGGTGTCTGTCTTGTGTTGTCTGGTCCCATCTCTCCATGATCTATCATTATGTCTGGTGTCTGTCTTGTGTTGTCTGGTCCCATCTCTCCATGATCTATCATTATGTCTGGTGTCTGTCTTGTGTTGTCTGGTCCCATCTCTCCATGATCTAGCATTATGTCTTGTGTTTGTTTGTCGTTTGTTTGTCTTGTCTGGTGTTTGTTTGTTGTTTGTTTGTCTTGTCTGGTGTTTGTCTTGTGTTTGTTTGTCGTTTGTTTGTCATTTGTTTGTCTTCTCTGGTGTGTGTCTTGTGTTTGTTTGTCTTGTGTCTCTCTTGTTTGGGGTCTGTCTAATCTAGTGTTTATCTTGCCTGATGTCTGACTGGCCTGATGTCTGTCTGTCTTGTCAAACTTCTGTCTGTATTGTCTGGTTTCTGTCTGAGTTAAGTGACATTTTTACCATAAAACACAGGGATGTGGTTATACCCAGTTGCCTTCCCACCAGTGCATGTAAAATTTTGTGTGTGCAGTCAAATACAGAAAATCTTATCACCTACACAACAAATGAAGTTCTTCCTGGAAAGATATTCAGATTTTTTAAAGTCTACTTACATTTATGTGGGTCCATAGATCTTACCGTGGGCCCATAAATCTTACTTTGGACCCTTAGATCTCAGTGTGGACCCTTAGATCTAAGTGTGGACCCTTAGATCTTAGTGTGGACTCTTAGATCTCAGTGTGGACCCTGAGATCTCAGTGTGGACCCTTAGATCTCAGTGTGGACCCTTAGATCTCAGTGTGAACCCTTAGATCTCAGTGTGGACCCTTAGATCTCAGTGTGAAGCCTTAGATCTCAGTGTGAACCCTTAGATCTCAGTGTGGACCCTTAGATCTCATTGTGGACCTGTAAACTTGGAAAAATCAGTAGCCTACATATGCCTCTCTCTCTTCCCCCACTCTCTTCAATCTTAGATCCAACTCTTAAGGACATACACAATACACAACATTTCTGGCATTTTCTCTAAAATGCTGGATGATTTCTGAAATAGGTTTAACTTATATTATAGTAACATTACACTACGTTCAGTATCGGCCTGAGTATCTCAGTGGTTAGATCACCAAACTGTTTAAAATATGGACAAATATATCAGTACAGACTGCTAGTGTATGTATTTGTAATCACAATCTATTTGTAAGCACATTGTATATCACAGTACTTTCACATTGTTGTTTCTTTCACTTTCAAATTTATTGTTTTTCCCTGTTCAAACATTGTACATCAGAGTAGCTGTACAGACAGTTCACATCACAGGACTTGTTCATAATAAATGTACATTATACTAACTGTATACACGCTGTACATTACATGTAAATTACCTGTACACACAAATTGCATTACAACACCTGTACACACATTGTACATTACATTACTGTACATAAATAGTGCAATGCATTGCCTGTACACACACTGTACATAACCTGTACATAGATTGTAATTACAATATATATATATATATATATATATATATATATATATATATATATATATATATATATATATTACCTGTACACATTTTCTAAATACACTACCTGTACACAAAATGTTCAGTACAGTCCTTTTGTACACCATATGTATTTCATCACCTGTACACACAGTGTACATTATAACATCTGTACATACACTGACATAGTATTTACAGTTATGGTATTGTACATTCATATATACTTATCATACAATGTACATTACTATACTTGTATACACTGTGTACACTTTGATATTTATTTTTTGCCACCTTGTTATTGAAAAAAATTTGTAATCTCACTTATTCTCTTTAGATAAAATTGTCATGCACAATATGAAAATATGCCATGCTTACAATGACATATTACCTTTTAATATTAGCATAATATGTAATGCAGGCTATGAATTGTATGTATCTCACGGAAGAGCTGTGAATAACTAATACACTATGTACATAAAATAAAAATTAGAATCAAACCTCAAAATATGTACAGTGACTGTTGTGTTTAAATCATGAAATTTTCATTCACAGTCAATATCAGAAAGAGGAAGAACCAAAAAGAAAAATTCTAAAGAGAAAGTAAAAACAAAGTCCAAAAAGTCCTCTCCCTCCTCCCCTGGCCGCAGTCTGTCTCCAAGGTCAACACCAAGGAGATGGATGTCACCAAGGTCAAATACTGTGAAGTTAGATGAGAGGTCAAGGTCATTATCTCCAACTAAAGCAGGTAATTTACATAAAAAAATGTTTCTTTGTAGGGAGTATAAAGTTAAAGTTCACAATAAAATGGACAAGAATTATTTCTGATGCCAAAGCAAATTGCCAGCGATAATGTAATTGTTTTAACAGCTGGAGTTTGTCATTTCAACTTGATAGTAGCAATTTTCATGCTGTACAAAAAATACAAATAAATGTACAAGCTTCCTGCATTTTACAATAAAGGTTCTACCCTGAAGAACAAATATAATCATGTCAAGAGCTCTGGTTATGGTCAACAATCACCAGGGAGAACCCCAAGTAAAGAGAGGCCCTCAAGTGCAAAGGAAAGGGGGACCCTGAGAACAGAAGAACACAGAGGGGCTCAGCATGGGGGCAAGGACAGGGCTCAAGAGAGGGCCGGGAAGAAGGAGAGAAGACTGAGAGAGGTGGGACAAGCAGAGCAGCTGTGGTCCCCAGCAGACATTTCACGACAGAAAATTATCGGTAATTAAGTATCGTAATTATTGTACGAGGGAAACCTTTTGAGTTCGTAAAGTACGCCTATAACTTTTTAACACGATTATGAAGTTGCATGATTTTTTTACACAGAACTTGCATAATCATTCCTCTCTCGAACGGTATCACGGTATGCAGCGCACGAGGTCCACTTTCGTGCTGCGCTGGGTATTTTCGACACGTGGTTTTATACACTATAGTAAAATATAGCGTTCAATATGGATGGAAAAATTTCTGAACAGAGGGTATATTGTAAGATTCAAGCACACCTCGGATTTCCGACAATGGAAATTCATGCTGATTTGCAAAAGGTTTATGGGAATGGTGCTTTAAAATATGCTACATTTTGCAAGTGGGTATGTCGTTTTAATGATGGCCGGGAGTCAATTGAAAATGACCCTCGAGTGCGTAGGCCGGTTTGCGTTTTGATGGAAAAGAACGTTGCTACTGTGAAAACGTTAATTGAGGAAGATGCATGTCATACCTTGTAAGAGATAGAGATATTAAGTGGCATTCATTTGTCAAGTGTTTTGAAGATTTTACATGAACGACTTGGGCTACGTAAGATCTGCGTGCACTGGGTGCCCCATTTGCTCATTGAGGAGCGGAAACAAAGTTGGGTTTGACTTGCATCGCAAGTTATAAAAAAATATGATAAATGTGACCCACGTCGTTTGGAAGAGATAGTTACAGGTGATGAAACCTGGATCTATCATTTACAACCTGATTCTAAGGCTAAAAATAAGGTTTGGGTTTCATCTGAGGGCGACAGACCTATCATTGCGTGCCGTTGCAAAACATCAAATCGCATGTTGTATGCAATATTCTTTGATTCGAAAGGTCCAGTCCCTCAAATTCCAGTCCCGAAAGGTAGTTCTGTCACTGGAAAGTTTTACAGAGAAAGTGTTCTTACTCAGCTTGTTGATTTCTATCAGAAACGCAGACTGCACACCGGTGTCCGCGGCGTCAAATTACTCCATGATAATGCACCAGCCCATAAATCCGCTACGGGACAGGAATATCTGAAAGAATCTGGGCTTGATGTCCTAGATCATCCCCCATACAGCCCTGACCTGTCCCCCTGTGACTTTTGGTTGTTCCCAAGACTAAAGGAAATGCTGGCAGGGCACTGTTTTGAATCACGTTGTCGTATAGGCAGTGCGGTCTACCAGTGTCTGCAACATATACCTAAAGAGGAGTACCGGGCGGCGTTCCAGAAATGGGTAGATCGGTGTAAAATGTGTGTTGAGGCAGACGGGGCATACTTTGAAGGTCTTAGATAAATAAAATTTTGATATTTCAAGCGGTTTTAAAAAGACTGCCCTACTCTACGAACTTAAAATGTGTCCCTCGTAATTATGGAGTTAATACTTTTTCATTGGTTACCTTTCTTTTAAAGGCTTCTTCCCAGGAGTAGCCAGTTTCAGCACCTTCTAGATTTTTTTTTATAATATACTGTGCATGTTTATTTAACAACCTAATTCACCAGTCATTTCATGTTTTTTAATGGATGATTAAATCTAAATGCCAGTAAGCTGTTTTGATCAACAGTACAGTACAACATGCTTATAGTGAAGTGCTAGCGATGAACAACTTTTATTCATTATAAACCTAATTCATTATATCCAGTAAGTTCATAATAAGTTTTAAAATGACAAGAAATGAAAATCACTTCATTATAAGCGTGTTCACTGTAACTGTGATTTACAGTATTCTGATTCCACAACTTGTGCTAATCTATCAGTTTGATGTACAAAGATTTGAGATTAGTACCATGTTCATGGTTGTGTAGAGTATTATTTTTTTTTTTGGCTGAAATTCAGGTACACAGTCTCCTAAACAGAGCCAGGGACACCGTACAGGCCTGGAATCCCAGCTACGAGTCTCCATCGATTCCTTCGCTGCCTACATCACAGACCACTTCTCCCCAGCGAAAGGGATGCCCAGGGTAAAGGGTTACATTATAACAAATCAAGATCTAGTGAACATATATGTAAAAAGGATTTAGTTAGAAGAATGACTGTAATAGGGTATGAGATTGTTGCATTTCGGACTGTCTGTCTGTCTGTCAGTCTTCCCTGTCTGTCTGTCAGTCCTCTGTCAGTCTTCTGTCTGTCAGTCATCTCTCTGTCTTTCAGTCTTCTGTCAGTTTTCTGTCTGTCTGTCAGTTGTCTGTCTGACTGTCAGTCTTCTGTCTGTCTGTCAGTCTTCTGTCTGTCGGTTGTCTGTCTGTCTTTCAGTCTTCGGTCAGTCTGTCTGACTGTCAGTCTTCTGTCTATCTGTCAGTTGTCTGTCTGACTGTCAGTCTTCTGTCTGTCAGTCTTCTGTTTGTCTTTCAGTCTTTGGTCAGTCTTCTGTCTTGTCAGTTGTCTGTCAGTCTTCTGTCTGTCTGTCAGTCTTCTGTCTATCTGTCAGTTGTCTGTCTGTCTGTCAGTAATGCTAGGCTACACACACTGGAGCTGTGATATAGTTTTGTTGCAAGTACAGATGATCCACTCCAATAATTATAGTGAAACCTGCAGCTGCAATTTTATTGTTATTATAATTTCCTGTCATCATTTCAGACCAAATTTTCTGAAAATGAACCGGCTTTGTCAGCAAGCTGGAAGGGAGATAAATCTGTAGAGGGACTGCCTATTGACCTAGAAGAACTCCAAAAACTGGTGCTGTCTGAGAGAACTGCCAATCAAAAGTTGAGAGGTATGTTTAGAAATCATTTGATGAGTATCAATAAATTTTATTTTAACATTGGAAAGCAGACAATTGTAAGGGAATGAAGTGTAATATGTTTCTTCTGCTGAATAATGAAGAGTCTTAAAACTCCCTCCCATTGGACTGATCATGTAGCATATTACCGATGTCTTCCTGTGTGTGTTTTTCATGGTTCACTCTTGTGTAAATAATGGCATATTCTAAACTGATTTTTACCCAGCATGAAGGTATGCTTTTCATAAAGATCAGAGTTCCAGCTTATTTTGAGGTTAATGGTGCGCTCTGTAGATCAAGGATTTTTTTTTTTTAATTGTCCCACTTATTTTGCAAAGTCACCGTTTCACTCTGAAAAATACTGTACATGAAATTGAGCAAGGGCTGTTATTGGGGATATGCAGTAGTAAATATTATTGTATTAAAATATGTAGAAGAAATGATTCACTTTTAAGATGTACATATATGTGTAAATCTCAATGTTGTGTATCAGAAGGAATATACATTCAGATTTGTAATGTCCCTGTTTGGAGTTACTTCCCTTTACAAGTTCTTAGTATAGTCCTAAATTTCTTTACTGATTCCTTGATTTTGCAGAGGAACTCGAGAATTCAGTACGAGTTCATGAACGAGAACTTGAGAAACAGAAACTGGGGTATGAGGATGAAATCCACAAACTGAAACAGGAAAACTATGTCTTATCTGCTAAGGTTTGTAGTCTTATACATCACTGTATGTCCTATCTGCCAAGGTCTGTAGTCTTATACATCACTGTATGACCTATCTGCCAAGGTCTGTAGTCTTGTACGTCACTGTATGTCCTATCAGCTAAGGTTTGTAGTCTTATACATCACTGTATGACCTATCAGCCAAGGTTTGTAGTCTTATACGTCACTGTATGCCCTATCCACCAAGGTTTGTAGTCTTATACATCACTGTATGTCCTATCAGCCAAGGTTTGTAGTCTTATACATCACTGTATGACCTATCAGCCAAGGTCTGTAGTCTTATACATCACTGTATGACCTATCAGCCAAGGTCTGTAGTCTTATACATCACTGTATGTCCTATCTGCCAAGGTTTGTAGTCTTGTACGTCACTGTATGTCCTATCAGCCAAGGTCTGTAGTCTTATACGTCACTGTATGCCCTATCCACCAAGGTTTGTAGTCTTATACGTCACTGTATGTCCTATCCACCAAGGTCTGTAGTCTTATACGTCACTGTATGCCCTATCCACCAAGGTTTGTAGTCTTATACGTCACTGTATGTCCTATCCACCAAGGTTTGTAGTCTTATATGTCACTGTATGCCCTATCCACCAAGGTCTGTAGTCTTTTACGTCACTGTATGTCCTATCCGCCAAGGTCTGTAGTCTTATAAATCTCTGTATGTCCTAACAGCCAAGGTTTGTAGGCTTAAAACACAGCTTTATACTGTACTATACGCATTGCTGTTTTCACTCTACACACAGGTACAAATGTACCTTGAAAAGTTATCAGGTTTACCTAAATACAGATTCCTTGAGACATCTCTATTTTGAATTGTAATGTGTGATTTTTAACTTAACACCAATTACAGATACCCAGATACTTCTCCATTTTCATTTATGATTTCACTCTACACACATGTTTACAATACTTGATTTTTATCTTCACTCTACCTAAAATTGTTTAGTTAAGAGATGTCTTCATTGTGATTTGTAATACATCATTTTTAAACCTCACTTCACCTACAAATGTGTAGAGATATCTTTATTGTGATTTGTAATGTGTGATTATTTATACACTCGTTGAAGACGGGACATATTATGGTATGGCTGTGTCCGGCTGTCTGTCTGTATATCTGGACCTGTAAGCTTCAGGATCTTACAACTTGGTACATTTAATCACCATGATGAGAGGAAGATGCCTATTGTTTTTCAAGGTCAAGGTCATAGTATCAGTTAATGGGGAAAACTGTGTAGGCAGGATACAGACCAAACCTTTGGGGCTAGGACCATCAAACAGAGTACACAAACTCCTCATGCCAAGTGGAGGACATCTTTTGTTCTTCAAGGTCAAATGTCAAGGTCATAGTATCACTTAATAGGGAAACCTTGTAGGCAGATTGCAGACCAAACCATTAGGGTTATGACTGTCAAACGTGGTACACATACACCTTATGCCAAGCGGAAGCTGTCTGTTATTTCTCAAGATCAAAAGTCAAGGTCATAGTATCACTTAGTAGAAAAACCTTGTTATGTGAGGGCTCTTTATTCATATGCAAAAGAAACAAATCAATGTCACAGCTTGATGAGACTGATACTACCTTAATGAAGTTTTACAACTCATGGCTTACGATACAAACTCCCTATATAAGCTTGTGACGGGTGTATTATGTACCGTTTTCAGTGCTATTGTTATCTTCACTCTCTCTACAGATACCAGGAGACAACGAGAAGTTGAAGAAACAGGTGATGAATGGTGCCACTGGTGAGATCAGTACGGAACAAATGGAACGTCTGAAGAAAGATCTACAGGAACAGGAAAATCTAATAGCCGGTTACCAGCAGGAGAACCAGCGACTGTATGACCAGGTGAAGGGCTTACAGAAACAGGCCAAGGTCACTGAGGAGAGAATGTTCTCCGAGAACCAGAGACTGCAGACTGAACTTACAAACCTCAGGTCAGAATCTGGGCAATAAATCAGATGAATTACTGTACATGAATTCACCATACAATGGCTATTTTTTATGGGTGTCCATTTTTTGCACAAATTTTTGGATACGCACAAAAATCACAATCCCAAAATATATATATCGGTATATATACCAAAAGTATATATAGATACTATGCAACCACAGAGAATGGAAATGCAGAGCAGTACTTTGAGGGATTTAATATTTTAACATCTTTAGTGGAGTGGTGAAGCAAGAGTACTAATATAAGGCAGTAAATAAAAAAACTCTGACACCTGGGTTTCCTCTGGGTACTTGGGTTTCCTCCCATATCAATGACCCCTTCACGCCAAAATCTGAACCGACGAGAGGCATTAATATAGTTGTAAAACATGTTTGTTAATCATCATAAAATAAATAAAATTTAATAGTAAATTAGAAAATCCTTATTTATCCATTATCATACATTGCAAAAGCACCGATCAGGATGACACAAAATAATGCATCATCTCTGACTGCGCCAGATTTGAAATATGCTAAAATAAGTATACATACAGTATGTTATGATGTCAGTTGTGTGCAAGTTCTAAATGAGGTCAAGGATATTTGTTATAGTAGCATTGACTGAAAGTACAGGGCCGGTGTAGCTCACCCATACAGATGTAATTCACTTCCTGCTGTTACAAAGGACTTCAGTTTGAGACCAGCTGTAATACTAACATGCTAGATTCTAGAATGAATTGAAAACTCTCTAATCTATTTATATCCCCTGTGCGAAATGGATGATTAAAATAAGAGTTGAATATCTCCAGCACATTTGAAGTCACACCAATCAGTTCTGTACCATTGACTGGGAAGTCTCTGTTCTTTTGGTTTTCTCCAATGAAATGTTCATTTGGTTTTCTCCAATGAAATGTTCTTTTGGTTTTCTCCAATGAAATGTTGTAAAATTGTCACTGAAAGCCACATTGATTATCTTACATTGATTATATACAGAGCAAAAAATGGTGAAGATGAGGATATTCCACTGATGAAAACCAGGGTGTTAGGATCGGACCAGGGCGGTTCTGATGTTACCTCGGCCCTAGGAATGGGGCAGATTGCAGAATTAGAGGCCAGACTAAGAGAGCATAAGGTATCATCTTTAATTTATAGAATTTAGTAAACAGCACAGAACGTGTTGTTTTGTTGGGTATGATAATTAACTTTTTTTATGCAAAGTTGTCTTCTTATGTATATTTTTTAACACTCTATGTCCATATGTTATATGTAAAAGTAAGAAATTCCTTGTGTATTTAATGTGAGATAACATGACTTACATTAACTGATATATTCAATGCTTAATCCTAATAGCAAACCACTGAAAATTAAAAGCAAAAGCTTAATATTAACAATGTTGTCTTGACATTATTTCAAAAAACTCCAAATGATTCTGGTTACAAATTGTGTAGTTTATAGGCACACCTCAGACTGTTTTTGGCTAAAGGTAGCACAATTTTCGTTAAAAAGTTATGTAATCAATGTAGATAAGATAAAATCTTTCATATTATAAATATTCAAGGTTTTATCTATTAGAATTTTGAAAATGATTGAATTTTACAGAGACAAGAGGTGACAATGAAACGCGAGCTGGAAATATCACAGAGAACAAAGATTGAGTTGGATCACCAAATGGACAAACTGATTAAAGAGAGAGAACTCCTACATGAGAAACTGGAGAAGGCATCATATCCAGAGGACATTAGGGTGAGCTGTTGATCAGAGTGTTTGATTTGTTGTTAACTGTCTATCTGGTGGATGTCGTTGTAAGCTGTTGATCAGAGTGTTTGATTTGTTGTTAACTGTCTATCTGGAGGATAACATTGTTAGCTGTTGATCAGTATGTCATCTATTGAACAAATAACATGAAATATTTTGCAGACAATTTCACATAACATGGAAATATGATTTCTATTTGTCGACCCCCACACCCTTTTGATAGAGGCATCCATTGAAGTTCTGCATACCTCTTACAGTATACATCAATACTGACATTCTGATCAATTTCAAGAAATCTCTTCTTTCATTTTTCGGATCTTATTTAAATTTTATCTACAGGGTTGGACATTTTTATAAATTTCTGACATTAATGATTTCAGAAATTAGAAGACAGGTATAAAGAGGAGGTAGAAAGACTTAATAGGAAACTCAAGTGGTATGCTGAAAATCAGAAACTATTGGACCAAGACACCAAGAAACTGAAAGTAAAAGAAGAAGAAATCACTAAGCTGAAGTCCAGGATACAAGATCTCCAGTCTGAGGTTAGTATAATATTTAGGCATGGATCTATGAATTCAGACTTATGGGTGTACACCATCAGGGCATGGATCTAGGAATTCAGACTTATGTGTGTACACCATCAGGGCATGGATCTAAGAATTCAGACTTAATATGAGTACGACATCAGAGCATGGATCTAGGAATTCTCTCTGAGATTAAAACAACATATTGAGACCATTGGCACCTGGGTTAAGGATATTGTACTATAACCTATAATTAAACAATGAAGAAAATTCAGATGATGAATAGATATTTCTCTCCAGTCTGTGTTGTCCCTCTTTACATTTTTTTTATGTTTCAGAAAGCTTAACTACATGTGTCATTACTACAGAATGCTAATTTATCCATGTTTTAAAAGCGTAACATATCTCACCGATTCATAACACTCTATATACAATATAAAGTTTATAAACATTAACACCAAACAGTGGGCACTATTGCTTTTGTTGCTTCCCTCTAATAACACTGCTATATAAACAGTAAGCAATTGTTTTAATCCAAAAACAAAAACTTATATACAATGCTTTTCTAATTTTGCCTACTCTTAGTTTCTATTTTAAAGGCTGTTTAGTATCAATTTATGTCCTGTTTTTATGCATTTCTTTTTCTTCGTTACATTGTCTTGCATGTAAATCACTTTAGGGTAATTGTCTTAATTAGATACAGCACTACAGAAATAATAATGTAAACGTCTACCATGTTATATTGGAAACAAAATGAATGTCTCTAAAAACATCATATCTCTAGAAGTTAAGACCGTATTAATTATTGTCAGTTCATTATGATAATTATAAGTACACGTACATAACATTTTTATTCTGGAAAATTAAAGTTCCTGAAAAAATAATATTTGCACTTTTTTTTTTAAAGCTGATTACATTGAATTACAGCAGTCTATCATCTTTTTGTTCTCATTGAGAAATGTTCTGTTCAAACCATCCAGCATTTGTTCCTCAGTCAAACTGTGTAATCCCAACCATCCAGCATTTGTTCCTCAGTCAAAACTGTGTATTCCCAAACCATCCAGCATTTGTTCCTCAGTCAAACTGTGTAATCCCAAACCGTCCAGCATTTGTTCCTCAGTCAAACTGTGTAATCCCAAACCATCCAGCATTTGTTCCTCAGTCAAAACTGTGTAATCCCAAACCATCCAGCATTTGTTTTTCAGTCAAAACTGTGTATTCCCAAACCATCCAGCATTTGTTCCTCAGTCAAAACTGTGTAATCCCAAACCATCCAGCATTTGTTCCTCAGTCAAAACTGTGTATTCCCAAACCTTCCAGCATTTGTTCCTCAGTCAAGACTGTGTAATCCCAAACCATCCAGCATTTGTTCCTCAGTCAAACTGTGTAATCCCAACCATCCAGCATTTGTTCCTCAGTCAAGACTGTGTAATCCCAAACCATCCAGCATTTGTTCTTCAGTCAAAACTGTGTAATCCCAAACCATCCAGCAGCTGTTTACTATTGTATTGGTATAATAAATTCTCCATGATCTAATTGTAAGCAGATTTGAATTGGTAACTGAGTTAAAATAGTCCCTAGGCATTACAATATGACTTTCATGACCCAGTAATTAAATCATTGAAGTAACACTGTATCGCTGATTACATGTAAAATAAAATCCTTATTCATTTGAAATTCTTACTTGTTCCTATATCTGTTGTGCGTAAATTTTTATTACTAAATATATTTTGTTCATTTTTCAAGCCGTAGGCTAGTGAAGACGGGAGTGGGTGGGAAGTGTAAAAATTAATGTCTGTCTGTTACAATTGCCTGACCATTATAGTCTATAGATCTCGCTAATACCTACAAAATTTCCGAACTTCATAGATTTTATATGCAATCTGCTAATGATCAGAATCATTGTGAGTGGCAGGTAATCTTGATCAGGTCAGTGGAGACATAAAAAGTTCACTTTACATTCTATTTTAACCCTTCAGTACAACAGAAAAAAAAATAGATGGATAAAACAAGGAATGAAAAATGTGATAGAAAGTTGTGATAAAACCCAACAGCCTTTATGTTATTTATTTGGTATGTGACAAAGTTCAATAAACTGTTTATATTTTCAGACAGGCAAACGAATAGAAGAAAACAGAATGAGAAGTACAGAGAGAGCTAAAGATGCCAAGAAAATTCAGGATCTACAAAGACAGGTGATTTGATAGACTTAATACAGCGAGCTACACATTTACAATTGATAGTTGCATGTGAGAGCTACATATTTACAGTCAGTAGTCATGTGAGAGCTACATATTTACAGTCAGTAGTCATGTGAGAGCTACATATTTACAGTCAGTAGTCATGTGAGAGCTACATATTTACAGTCAGTAGTCATGTGAGAGCTACATATTTACAGTCAGTAGTCATGTGAGAGCTACATATTTACAGTCAGTAGTCATGTGAGAGCTACATATTTACAGTCAGTAGTCATGTGAGAGTTACATATTTACAGTCAGTAGTCATATGAGAGCTACATATTTACAGTCAGTAGTCATGTGAGAGCTACATATTTACAGTCAGTAGTCATGTGAGAGTTACATATTTACAGTCAGTAGTCATATGAGAGCTACATATTTACAGTCAGTAGTCATGTGAGAGCTACATATTTACAGTCAGTAGTCATGTGAGAGCTACATATTTACAGTCAGTATTCATGTGAGAGCTACATATTTACAGTCAGTAGTCATGTGAGAGCTACATATTTACAGTCAGTAATCATGTGAGAGCTACTTATTTGCAGTCAGTAGTCATGTGAGAGTTACATATTTACAGTCAGCAGTCATGTCTGAGAGTTGTATATTTACAGTCAGCAGTCATGTCTGAGAGCTACATATTTACAGTCAGCAGTCATGTGAGAGTTGTATATTTACAGTCAGTAGTCATGTGAGAGTTGTATATTTACAGTCAGTAGTCATGTGAGAGCTACATATTTACAGTCAGTATTCATGTGAGAGCTACATATTTACAGTCAGTAGTCATGTGAGAGCTACATATTTACAGTCAGTAGTCATGTGAGAGCTACATATTTACAGTCAGTAGTCATGTGAGAGCTACATATTTACAGTCAGTATTCATGTGAGAGCTACATATTTACAGTCAGTAGTCATGTGAGAGTTACATATTTACAGTCAGTAGTCATATGAGAGCTACATATTTACAGTCAGTAGTCATGTGAGAGCTACATATTTACAGTCAGTAGTCATGTGAGAGTTACATATTTACAGTCAGTAGTCATATGAAAGCTACATATTTACAGTCAGTAGTCATGTGAGAGCTACATATTTACAGTCAGTAGTCATGTGAGAGTTACATATTTACAGTCAGCAGTCATGTCTGAGAGTTACATATTTACAGTCAGCAGTCATGTGTGAAAGCTACACAATAGCAAGGATTAAGTTTTTGTTAGAGCCATATTGTTTTCACACCATCCAAAGTTTTGCACTTAATTTTCATGCTTTCCCTATTTTATGTGAATATAAAAAGTTAACTGAGGTGTGTATCAAGCACCTTTGGTTTTCTGGTCCAATGAATCTGGTCTATGAGAGGAATTATAAAAGCTGTGACCCTGATTTTGATACTGGTATTCAATGGTTGTTCTGCTGTGACCCTGATTTTGATATTGGTATTCAATGGTTGTTCTGCTGTGACCCTGATTTTGATACTGGTATTCAGTGATTGCTCTTCTGTGACCCTGATTTTGATACTGGTATTCAATGATTGTTCTGCTGTGACCCTGATTTTGATACTGGTATTCAGTGATTGTTCTGCTGTGACCCTGATTTTGATATTTGTATTCAATGATTGTTCTGCTGTGACCCTGATTTTGATACTGGTATTCAGTGATTGTTCTACTGTGACCCTGATTTTGATACTGGTATTCAGTGATTGTTCTTCTGTGACCCTGATTTTGATATTGGTATTCGATGAGTGTTCTGCTGTGACCCTGATTTTGATGCTGGTATTCAATGATTGTTCTACTGTGACCCTGATTTTGATATTGGTATTCAGTGATTGTTCTGCTGTGACCCTGATTTTGATATTGGTATTCAATGATTGTTCTGCTGTGACCCTGATTTTGATATTGGTATTCAGTGATTGTTCTGCTGTGACCCTGATTTTGATACTGGTATTCAGTGATTGTTCTGCTGTGACCCTGATTTTGATACTGGTATTCAGTGATTGTTCTGCTGTGAACCTGAGTTTGATACTGGTATTCAATGATTGTTCTGGTGTGACCCTGATTTTGACACTGGTATTCAGTGATTGTTCTGCTGTGACCCTGATTTTGATACTGGTATTCAGTGATTGTTCTGGTGTGACCCTGATTTTAATACTGGTATTCAGTGATTGTTCTGGTGTGACCCTGATTTTGATACTGGTATTCAGTGATTGTTCTGCTGTGACCCTGATTTTGATACTGGTATTCAGTGATTGTTCTGGTGTGACCCTGATTTTGATACTGGTATTCATTGATTGTTCTGCTGTGACCCTGATTTTGATACTGGTATTCAGTGATTGTTCTGGTGTGACCCTGATTTTAATACTGGTATTCAGTGATTGTTCTGGTGTGACCCTGATTTTGATACTGGTATTCAGTGATTGTTCTGGTGTGACCCTGATTTTGATACTGGTATTCAGTGATTGTTCTGCTGTGACCCTGATTTTGATACTGGTATTCAGTGATTGTTCTGCTGTGACCCTGATTTTGATACTGGTATTCAATTATTGTTCTGCTGTGACCCTGATTTTGATACTGGTATTCAGTGATTGTTCTGGTGTGACCCTGATTTTGATACTGGTATTCAATGACTGTTCTGCTGTGACCCTGATTTTGATACTGGTATTCAGTGATTGTTCTACTGTGACCCTGATTTTGATACTGGTATTCAGTGATTGTTCTGCTGTGACCCTGATTTTGATGCTGGTATTCAGTGATTGTTCTGCTGTGACCCTGATTTTGATACTGGTATTCAGTGATTGTTCTGCTGTGACCCTGATTTTGATACTGGTATTCAATGATTGTTCTGGTGTGACCCTGATTTTGATACTGGTATTCAATGATTGTTCTGGTGTGACCCTGATTTTGATACTGGTATTCAGTGATTGTTCTGGTGTGACCCTGATTTTGATACTGGTATTCAGTGATTGTTCTGCTGTGACCCTGGTTTTGATACTGGTATTCAGTGATTGTTCTGGTGTGACCCTGATTTTGATACTGGTGTTCAGTGATTGTTCTGCTGTGACCCTGATTTTGATACTGGTGTTCAGTGATTGTTCTGCTGTGACCCTGATTTTGATACTGGTATTCAGTGATTGTTCTGCTGTGACCCTGATTTTGATGCTGGTATTCAGTGATTGTTCTGCTGTGACCCTGATTTTGATACTGGTATTCAGTGATTGTTCTGCTGTGACCCTGATTTTGATACTGGTATTCAGTGATTGTTCTACTGTGACCCTGATTTTGATACTGGTATTCAGTGATTGTTCTGCTGTGACCCTGATTTTGATACTGGTATTCAGTGATTGTTCTGCTGTGACCCTGATTTTGATACTGGTATTCAGTGATTGTTCTGCTGTGACCCTGATTTAGATACTGGTATTCAGTGATTGTTCTACTGTGACCCTGATTTTGATACTGGTATTCAGTGATTGTTCTGCTGTGACCCTGATTTTGATACTGGTATTCAGTGATTGTTCTGGTGTGACCCTGATTTTGATACTGGTATTCAGTGATTGTTCTGCTGTGACCCTGATTTTGATACTGGTATTCAGTGATTGTTCTGTTGTGACCCTGATTTTGATACTGGTATTCAGTGATTGTTCTGCTGTGACCCTGATTTTGATACTGGTATTCAGTGATTGTTCTGGTGTGACCCTGATTTTGATACTGGTATTCAGTGATTGTTCTACTGGGGAAGAAGTATAATCCCTCAAATACATAAACCTGGTTCCGAAGAAAGAAAACTTTCTATTCAGAAGCCATTTCAAAGTAGAAGGGAGAGGGAATTAGGAATTGGGAAAAAATACTTTAAGATATATTTTCAATGATTTGCTACATGAATTTGAAACAGACACTTACAAAGTAGGACTAGTGAACCTATCACTCATTTTTTCTTCAGTCCTGCAAACCATAAGCAGCAGTCATGACAAACTTTGATAATGATAACTAATATGAGTGTATTGCTTGGTAAGCTAAAAAAATCTTAATATGATGAACTTTTAGTCAAAGTCAGTAGCCAAATAAGAACATTTTTAATTTTAACTTCTAAATCCTTCCTACGCAAAATACAAGAGACAGCACGACCAGGTTTCTGTTTTCATTAAAGCTACACGAGAACAAATGTTTGAAATATGATAAGCTTGAACATAAAAGAGCACCTGACATAGGAATTAGTTTTTGCTTTACGTTTATTGAGAACTTACAATTTTCTGTCAAATTTGTAGGTGAAGGAGATGGAGCAGATCATGAAGAGAAGACACCCGAATTCCCTGCCCTCCTTAATGATGACGGCCGCTGTAATACCAGAAGAACAGTCGCAGTCTCCATTAGTAACAGTGCTGGAGGGGCGTGTCCGAAAACTAGAACAGGAGCTGGAGAGCAGGCAGAAAGAAGAAGATAAGATGTTACGGGCCGTGGAACAGAAATATAACAACATTAAGGTAAGGACTGGAGTATTACAGGACAAGGTTTTATAAGATAAAGGTTGGAGTATTGGAGTACAAGGTGTTATAAGATAAAGGTTGGAGTATTGGAGTACAAGGTATTATAAGATAAAGGTTGGAGTATTGGAGTACAAGGTGTTATAATGTTATGATTGAAGTACTGGAGTACAAGGTATTATAAGATAAAGGTTGGAGTATTGGAGTACAAGGTGTTATAAGATAAAGGTTGGAGTATTGGAGTACAAGGTGTTATAAGGTTGAAGGACAAGGTTTTATTAAACATACATACAAGGTAATATTGTAGGACCATATAACCTACGGTAATAGAACACCCAATGTCTACTTTTCTTTGACAGCTAAAATACGAGGAAAGAATCGGCGATCTAGAAACTCAGTTAGCAGCTTACCACCGACCTGATGATCAGAATCTAAAGTCGTACGAACATCCCCACACCCACGCCGTCGCATTGCAGCAGGAACTGGATGCTGCAAGGGAGCGCTATAAAAAACAAGTGGTGGATCTAGAGGGGCAGATATCTCAACTTAATGCACAGCTGCAGATGGCTCAGAAAAACCAAGAAGGTACATCTGTGTGTGAATGTTGAACTCAGGAGGGCTGTCCTAATGTGTGCACATTTTTTTAAAACTAAACCGAATCAAAGGCTGAAGTATGCTTTTGTGATCAGCTTCTATCTTGCACCTGGATGTATGTCTCTTTGGTGTATACTTTTCTCATTGTTATTTTATTGAGAACCATATTCAAATGAAGAGACATGGTCCATTCAAGGGGAAATTATAATAATAATAAAAACAGTGAGGTTAAGGTATGAGGTTTTATAACTTGTCAGAAGAAGCATTGAAGAAGAAAATGCAAACCTTTTCTGAAGAACCACATAACCAGAAAAGTGAAAAATTGTCTGAAGAATCACTGAACCAGAAAAGTGAAAAGTTGCCTGAGAAGCACTGAACCAGAAAAGTGAAAACTTATCTGAAGAATCACTGAATTCAAAACTTGTATGAAAAACCACTGAATCATAAAAGCCAAATCTTGTTTGAAATTAGGTTTCCTTGTATAAATTCAAATAATGAAACTAATGTGAGGTTTTTCAAGAACATCAAACATTTTAAGATAAAACCATTATGTATTTAAGATTCACGTCAGTTTGTTCAAACCATGAACATTGGCATTCAATATTCTATTTGGATACAATAGATCATATTGCTGTGCAATTGCCCTCATGTCGACTTAAATACAGCTTCAAGTCTTTTCACAATGTGACTGTGTTAGAACATGGACAGTTTAGTTTTACAGGGTATAAAATTATTCATAAAGTTTGTATGAAAGATGACATGTACAGTTAAACAGACTTACAGTGAACAAGCATATAGTGATGAGAATCCCGTGGGGATCTGGTCTAGGATAGATCCTCAATACCCCTTGCTTGTTGCAAGAGGCAACTAAATGGGACAGTCCTTTGGATGAGACCGGAAATGCTGAGGTCCCGTTTCATAGCAGGTGTGGCACGATAAAGATTCCTCTCTGCTCAAAGGCCACAAGTGCCGAGTGTAGGCCTAAATTTGCAGCCCTCCACCGGCAATGGTGACGTCTCTATATGGGTGAAAGATTCTCGAGTGGGATGTTAAACAATATACAAACAAACAGACTTACAGCGAATGGGCTTATAACAAATACATGCTTATAGTGAACAGGCTTATAAAAAATATACACTTATAGTGAACAGGCTTATAACAAATCTACACTTATAGTGAACAGGCTTATAACAAATTTACACTTATAATGAACAGGCTTATAACAAATGTACACTTATAGTGAACAGGCTTGTAACAAATGTACACTTATAGTGAACAGGCTTATAACAAATCTATACTTATAGTGAACAGGTTTATAACAAATCTACACTTATAGTGAACAGGCTTATAATAAATCTACACTTATAGTGAACAGGCTTACAAAACTTTTATGCTTATTTAAGGAAAATAACAAAAAAATTATTGGATATCATGAACTAGTTTATCCCTGGGGGTTCTCTATAACCATATTTTTCTGTATACATGTAATTTTGATGATTTTTGTGTGGATGTTTATTGTAGTTTTTATGATACATTTTGTTATCAATACATGTGTATTATGTATTTTTAATCCAGTTCCAAAGAATGAGATTCAGGCCTCCAAGGAGAAGGAAATAGAACTGAGTAGTCGCCTTCAGCTTCTACAGTTAGAGCTGAATACCAAGAACCATGATATTCAGGTCTTACACAAATCTCTGGAGAGACTCCGAAAGGAAAAGCAAACTTCTCTAGTCAATGGATTGTCTCTAGGTATGTAACAAAATCTCTGGAGAGACTCCGAAAGGAAAAACAAACTTCTCTAGTCAATGGATTGTCTCTAGGTATGTAACAAAATACCTTGAGAGACTCCAAAAGCAAAAACAAAACAAAAGCAAAAACAAAAAAAAACTAAACAACAACAAAACTCCAAAAGGAAAAACAAAACAAAAACAACAACAAAAAACCAACAACGAAACGAAAAAAAAGACTGTCTTCTAGTATTTAGGAAGCTGTAACCAACTTAGATTTCAGACATATATGGCCCAATATTTGAGTTCAAAATTTGAACTGGCTCAGTGATGTAAAGTACTGTGCAAACAAACACCATATACCCATAGTTCTGGGATTAAAATCTTTATCATAAATTCTGAAAAGATTTTAAGCTGCATGGCACATAGTCAAATGGAAAGCAAAACTTCAATCAGAATAAATTACAAAGGCTTATGAGATTATCAGTGATGTAGCCCAATATCAAGTTTCACAAAGTTATCAGTGACACATATTGATCTCGTGGATCTTGCGTTTAGTCCATGGCTGTTGTTTGTCAGTTTACATCCTCCTACTTTGTTTTGCTTCCTTCTAATCCCTAGTTCAGTTTATTTATTTTATATGTAGATAAGAAGAAAAAGAAACACAAGGATGAGACAGGAATTGAGAAAGAAACAGAAATTCCTGAGAAAGAACCTTGTGACCATAACGATGAAATCTACAAACTGGCCCAGGAGAACGAAGGGCTCCGAGCCAAGGTAGAGTTTCAAAAATGACGTCATTTCTTATAATCAGCTGACACAAACCTGGAATGCGATTATAAATTTTTGAGAACTGCAAAATGATTGTTCTTGTGCTTATCTATAAGAAGATTGTTTTTGAAATGTATCACACAATTTTAAAGATGGATGAATTACAACTTGAGGCAGAACACAGTCGACTTAAAGTGCACAAAGTTCAAGCTGAGCATGAAGCTTATGTTCGCAAGAGCCGAGAAAAATACGAAGAGAAGGTAATTATACGATGTCATGCTACATCGTCTGTGTCCAAATTCTACGTCCACATGGGAATTTTATGAAATTATTATTTCAGCTATGTAGAAAACCTTGTTATGATATCCCCCATCACTGAAATTACTGATTTTTTACAAACCACATGTCTTAGTTTCAGATTTTGTGATTTCAGATTGAGGCTCTCTGTCAGTCCCACCAGAAGGAACTACAACAGATGTTAGCAGAGCAAGCCTTAGAACACTCGGCCTCTAAAACTGCCCAACTCCACAGTAAAGTTAATGCACAGGAAGTAAGTCAACACACATAGGAAGTAAACACTCAATTCACTCTTTGATGTGTAGCAAATTGTGAAATGTAGATAAAATATTAGTGATCAATTTGAAATAAAATTAAATATTACAGTAAAACAAGGTTATAGCAAATCTCCAGGGCCAGTGAAAACTGGTTCATTATAACAAAACATTGTTATATCCAGTAAAGTTTTTGGTGTGTTCACTTTGCAGTATTCTCGATTGTTATAAGTGTGTTCGTTTTAAGCTTGTTTTACTGTAAACAGACTTCTGTTATATAAAACAAAGTAATTCCAAAATGTGTTAAATATGATTTTCGCTAATGATTCAAAATAGTAAAGAAAAAAATAGGAATTCAATTGAAAAGAAATACTGAGGTTTACATGAACATATGGAAAACACTGCCTCCTAAGACAGAACTGGGTTTGATGTTAGGTGATGATCCAGCATTTGAGGGAACAGTTGGGTGGTGCCCAGGTAGAGCTGGAGCAGTTATCTGTCCTGAAGATTAAGGAGGCCAGTCACTTAACACGTATAGAAAAATTACAAGAAGAACTCAGAGATGCTAAAAAGTATCACTCTCCTGTAAGTATATTCTTATATATACAAAGAATCTCGCCATTAAAACCATCTCCTCTCTACAGTAGTTCAACACAATTTTAATCCAAATTCATTCTCGGAAACATTTAGTACTTGACTGATCCCTTCCATTTAACCAAAAATAAAAAAATGTTTAAACTTGTGTTATATTTTATTTTATAGGGGATGAAGCATTTTGAACAAATAGAAGATAAGATTCTCAGTATCGAAAAGAAACATGAAAATCGTGAGCGAGATCTACAACAGGTGATTCAGAAGTCTAAGGACTCGCACACTCAGGAACTAGAGCAGCAAGCGGCCAAATGGAAACAGGTTGTGGAGGTCAAGAATCAAGAAATCCAGAGATTCCGTGTGGAGCTGGACGCTATTCTGGACGTGCTAAGACTTTTACAGAAACAAGGTGTAGTTTTACCGGTCAGGACTAGTAACACATACTCATAGCAGGAAATCTTCAGTGTAGGACACTGTAGTGGATTCTACCAGTCAGGACCAGATTCTACCAGTCAGGACCAGTTAAACCTACTCATAGCAGAAAATATCCAGTGTAGGGCTGTCTATCTACATAGTATGTTCTTGGTTTACTGGGTGATTCATGGTGCATTTGTCTTGCATCAATGATACAGGAATAGAATTCAGCAATACCATTATTTCTGGATATTGAGTAATGGTTGTGTAGATATACTGTTTGTGCTATAGAATATGAGTGACTGAATGAAGGAGAGTTATGTGCAGCACATGCTCAGTTTTTCAGTCTCTGTATGTATTGTATTTAAAGATTAGCAGAAAAGATAGCTCATTCTGACACATGCTCCGAATTTAAAAAAAAATATGACTAAGTGCTTCCCATTGTTTTTCATTGTTAGTACATACTGTCAAACTGCTGTCAGTATATCTACTCTCAGACTGTTTGTCACTGTTAGTACGTACTGTCAAACTGCTGTCAGTATATCTACTCTCAGACTGTTTATCACTTTTAGTACGTACTGTCAAACTACATTCAGTATATCTACTCTCAGACTGTTTGTCACTGTTAGTACATACTGTCAAACTGCTGTCAGTATATCTACTCTCAGACTGTTTATCACTTTTAGTACGTACTGTCAAACTACATTCAGTATATCTACTCTCAGACTGTTTGTCACTGTTAGTACGTACTGTCAAACTACTGTCAGTATATCTACTCTCAGACTGTTGTCAGTGGCATGTTTTATTATCTTCATTATTTGACATGTTAATTTAATAATAAATAAATTAAATGCCAGGATTAATGGTTTTCTTTCCACTGGTCTTCAGGATGTGTTAGAAGATCAGATATTGTCAAATTGCTAGTATCTAACAATCGTCAAAATATTGTTATAGATATTTCATTGAATTTTGTCTGCTTTGTGGTGTACTGTAAATTATTCAATAATGGCGTTCTCATGACCCTTGTTTAACCTCTCTCTACTTCGTCTCGGGAAGAAGCAGTTACCAGTTAAAAGCTTAATTCATGAGAGTGGTATAGTTTGAAAAAAAAATCCTTTTCTTCGCATGCATTTATGAGTGCATACTATATATAAAGCAATATGGAGACTAATTGTACATCTTGTGACTGACAGTGATTCGACATTGTCATATTGATGACAAATTGTAACAGTGAATTGCATCTTTACAAGAAAACATTGCAATGCAATGCAGGAAATTGGTTCTGGATTTAAGTGTGTCTGGTATGTCACTGGCGCCCATTTTCTTGACTCCTTGGGCTTTGCTACTACCGTGATTAATAGGAACTGGTATGGTCCTTGACACCTTGCCACTGTTGAACTGGTTTGGTCCTTGACACCTTTGCCACTGTTGAACTGGTTTGGTCTTTGACACCTTGCCACTGTTGAACTGGTTTGGTCCTTGACACCTTTGCCACTGTTGAACTGGTTTGGTCCTTGACACCTTGCCACTGTTGAACTGGTATGGTCCTTGACACCTTTGCCACTGTTGAACTGGTTTGGTCTTTGACACCTTGCCACTGTTGAACTGGTTTGGTCCTTGACACCTTGCCACTGTTGAAGTGGTTTGGTCCTTGACACCTTGCCACTGTTGAACTGGTATGGTCTTTGACACCTTGCCACTGTTGAACTGGTTTGGTCCTTGACACCTTGCCAGTGTTGAAGTGGTTTGGTCCTTGACACCTTGCCACTGTTGAACTGGTATGGTCTTTGACACCTTGCCACTGTTGAACTGGTATGGTCTCTGACACTTTGCCACTGTTGGGGAAACCCTTGTACAACTTGGTTGTTCGGGTACAGTTTTACAAACAATTGTGGAAAGTGAACCCTGGTGATATTTAATTATATTTAATTAGTCCAACTACATGGGAACAGTAATTGGTTGATTGATTTATATTGTTTAACGTCTCTCTCGAGAATTTTTCACTCAAAAGGAGACGTCACCATTGCCGGTGAAGGGCTGCAAAATTTATGTCTATGCTCGGCGCTTACGGCCTTTTAGCAGGGAGGAATCTGTATCGTGCCACACCTGTTGTTACACGGTACCACGTTTTTTGCGGTCTAATCCGTACGACCGCCCCATTTAGTCACCTCTTATGACAAGCAAGAGGGTGCTGAGGATTTATTCTAACCCGGATCCCCACAGGATCATGGGAACAGTAAGAATGACAAGTATTTATAGAATGTCTTAACTTTAATTGCAAAGAAATTGAAGCTTCATACACCCAACCGTAAGTAAGCACCGTGACACGGGACCTCCGTTTTTAAGGTCATATCCGAAAGACCCGTGATTCTCATTTCCAAGTGTCATACGTTTTGGCTAAGAAGCAATCACTACGTATTTTAACGTCTAAGGTTTGACGTGGCCAAAGCACGAGCATGGCTGGAACTCACGACCTCCGGGTTACGAAGCGAACGCTCTAACCACTGAGCTACCGCGACCGGTTATGAATACTATGTATCTAAAATGATATTATGTGACAATACCAATTTTTTGTTGATATGACCTAGCCCCGCCGTCACCAAAATTGCCTCTTTCTCAACCTCAACTCAAATCCTTGAGGTTTCCTTAACTGAGACGTTCCTTAATTCACCGTCACCAAACACACTGAGGACCATCTCGGTTTTAGGGGAATTGTTTTCGCCTCAACTTGGTTGAGTGTTTACACTAATAACCTAGAAACCCACTACTCGAGGTATTCTTACCTCTAGCAGCTCAAGGTAATTGTATCTAGAAACAAAAAAGTGCGTTGAGCTATGACGATTATTTGATTACTATTTGCTTATTTAAACCATTTAAATCAGATATTTAAATTTGACAAAATTATCACAGCCATTAATACTTTTCCCTATTGTGCTAATTATGCATGTACTGTATAATGTTATTTACTGTAATAAAAATGGATACATGTATATGATTTCTTGAGTGTCGGATCCAAGATTTCCGAAAAAATAAATAAATAAATAAATAAATAGGGGGAGGGGCATGTGAAAATCAAGTATAAGCCAAAATAATCAGCCACTATGGGTGCTAAATCTGGAGGTTTGCTCATATTATTTTGTGAATTTGTGGCTAACAAAAAAAAGAATAAAAAAAAAAAAAAAAAAAAAAAAAAAAAAAAAAAAAAAAAAGGGGGGGGGGGGGTTCTACATCCGCTGTTGTATGTTATATTCATACTACTATAAATTTGACCAATACAGGGGACTGACACCCTGACGATTCCCGCGGGCTACCCGACTAGTAACCTGTTACTTGGTAATAAAGACTCACAGAACTCGAAAAATAAATCAATCAATTAAAAAAAAATGTTTAGATCTTTATATCAATTTTTTTTTCAAATTAATTTACAACAATATTGTGATCGTCATTATCTTAATATAAACTTGTTTCTTCTCAATTTACTAGAAACAAAGAAAAAAGATATACTGATTTCTTATTAATCTTGTAAGTTGTATCAAAATAAAAATCAGCTAACGTTATCTCCAAATGAAAAGCTTTGGTCTAGATATAATTCCTTAGCACAATACAATTAAAATTTCTGCATCAGAACACAGTCTATAACCTACGGTATGAATCGCAGTACATTTGCTTGCTATTATAGTACGATAATATTTTGTTATAAGTATACTGCGTCCGTATTTTGACATTAAACGCAAATGGTTGCGACGAAGCCCCTGCATACATATTGTAAAACCCCATTTGTTTTGATTAGCCGATAGGGGTCGCTGATTCAGACTGTTCACCCCTAATAAACACTGGCGCATGCGCCCAGCGCTTAAAAAAATACATACTTGCACTTAACTACAAAATACCACAAAAAGACTGACAGCACTTCACCTCTGCTTGTTTTTCAGAGGAAAATCATCTAGAATCAACAGTTTTATAAGTATTATGAGCACGTTTGATCATTTTTGTAACAATTATTTAACACAAATTAGAGAAAAGATATGCTATGAATTTAATTAAAATTCTACAGCTCTTTTATTTCATTTTATTATTTTCCCCCCTTCATTCTCTACAAAAATAACATTTTTTTATACGAAGTTGATGTACGTAAAACTTAGTTATATGATTTCAAACACTTCTTAATCCTCATTGCTGATATTTATAAATGTTTCCTTCTTTCTTTTTTTTTTTTAAATAAATGCATTACTTTTATAGAAACCACAGATACTTTCTGTTTCAAGCGCTGGTCAGCTTAGTGTTTCTGTTACGCTACAACCCCAATATCCATTATTCGGAGAGGAAAGTGATTGATTGATTGTGTGTTGTTTAACGTCCCTCTCAGTAATTTTTCACTTATTTGGAGATGTCACTATTGCCGGTGAAGGGCTGCAAAACTTCTGCTTATACTCTTCGCTTACTGCCTTTGTGCAGAGCGGGTTATTTATCGTGTTACACCCGTTGTGACACGGAACCGCAGCTTTTTGCGGTCTCATCCTTGCCATCCTCACGCGGAACAAATGTTTGATAACGCTAACAAAGGCGTGATATTATACAGGGTTACAAGGAATAATAAATCAAAGGCATCATAGAGCAAATCATGGGTGTAATATAACGACAGATACACGTAATAAAGCAAAACAAAGAAGTAATAAAGTCCTACTAATACCAGCTCATAAGCTATTATTCTGCTCCTCCACATCTACAAACGGATGTGCATGTGTAAGCAAAAGTAAGTTACACCGTACATTTCACCACACTATTTCATATCATTTTATATTTATAACAATCATTCCTCATTTTAAAATTGCTTTTGATTGATTGATTATATATTGTCTAACGTCCCGCTCGAGAATATCTCACTCATATGGAGACATACATTGCTTTTACGTCATAAATTAAGGATACGGTCCTTCGGATGAGACCGCAAAAACCGAGGTCCCGTGTCACAGCAGGTGTGGCACGTTCTAGATCCCTCCCTGCTCAAAGCCATAAGCGCCGAGCATAGGCCTAAATTTGCAGCCCTTCTCCGGCAATGGTGACGTCTCTATATGAGTGGAAGATTCTCGAGCGGGACGTTAAACAATATATAATCAATCAACAATTTTGCAGCAGCATTATGGGTAGTCCTCATCATTTTTCTGTGCTAAATATATATATATATATATATATATATATATATATATATATATATATAAGGATATGGGCGGACCCAATAGGGAAGTCTTTGTGGTCTCGAAGAAGCATGCAGGCAAATGTTTGGATACGTAGTAACTCTTCCTCGGTCTAGAGGTGAAAAACTCATGTCTCTTGGGGGGTACCTGAAAAATCCTTCGGTCACGTGACACAATACATTTTTTCAAGATAAATAAAGACCCCTTACTGTAAATGGATGCCAAGCGCACGTCAAAATATACTAATAAGTAATTTCGCCATAAGCTGGAACAAACCCTATAATGAAACCAAGTATATTATTTGTAAAGACTGGTTAACATTATATCACTGAATGAATTAATATCTTCATCTGTGTGTGAGGATTAAGTTGAAATCGGTTCCTGCAATTAACATAGTAGTTGTTTTAAAGGTATTGGATTTTCTTTACTTCGCCACTGTTAAATTCAGTCACGAAAAGATTATCTCTTGTATCCACACATAAACCCCATGGACCGTGCAAACCGCAGTTGTCGATGTAACGGAGGAACTGTCCGTCCTGATCTAGGATATGGATGCAGTCGTTGTAGTAGTGTGCTGTTAGGATCTGACTCCTGCTGTCTGTAGTAATGCCGTATGGACAAAACGGCCCCTTGCTTTTAGAAATATGGCCAGTGTACTTAAATCGGTGTTGTCCAGCCTGATTGACCACCACTACTTCTTTAGCCATGTTGTCAGCCACACAAATATCCAGGTTCCTGTTCTCACTGATGTATTTAAGATAATCAGGTGAATAGAGAGGTTGACCCTGATCATCAAACTGAATGGTTTGTGTCTCTTTGAAGCCAGAGTAACGGACAACTTTGGCTTGTTTGACATCATCACTGATCATGGTAACCAGAAGGTCACCAGATGAAGTACTACAGACCGAGTTGGGTTTCCACCCCTGTAATATGATCACTTCTTTTATCTGCTTATTCTTCACTGTATTTACCGTTCTTGCTCCACGGTCAGTATAAACTAACTCCTCATCCGTCGTCACAGCTATGTCTTCTGGGTAATTCCCTGACTTGGATTTGCTTGATTTTAATAGTTTGCCCCGGATATCATACAGTGTCATAGTTTTGCTTTCCCCACGAGTCCAGATTTCGTCATCACTGAGACAGGCCACACTGCGAAGTCCGTTGCACCCAGTGTCTATGGTGGTTATCAGCTGTGGTTCATCAAGTAATGCTTTGACTGGATAAGACGATGCACATTCTGGTGTCTTTCACGTGTAGCCATGCTCTTCAGTTGTTATTGATCCAATGAACCAAACAGTTCATCGAGACGTTCTGTGTTGATTTCTTGAGGAGTGAAACTTGGTAATGTCACTTTGACTGTAGAAGACTGTTTGCGTAGGATATCCAAGTGTTTGGCTTTCATCTCGTTAATATTGGTTTTTCGTTCCCTGACAATGGCGTCGACTTGTTGGTGCCAGATGTCTCCTAGTTGGGTGGCAGCTGTTGTTAGTTTCGAATAGCGTCTTTCCAGATCTGACTTTTCTCTATTTATTTCTGATGCAATTTGCTCATACTTGGGACGCAATAATGTTCGTAATTCTTTGACATCTTTTTCTATGGCTTTCCGTTTAAAATTCAAGATCTCCAATGCTGTTAGAAAGGTGTGACCTTTGTGAGAATTCGATGAAATACATGTAGCACAAATAGAAACATCACATTCCTGACAGTAAAGTTGACGGTGATTTTTGGTGTGATTTGAACATTTCGAGTGTCTGACAGTAGATCCTCGTTGCACGAATGGCACAACTTTATGTTCTTTGGATAAATCTGAAATGTGTTCCCCGACACAGGCCTTGCAGAGTTTCACTTCACAAAGGTCACAGTACATCGAGGGGACAGGAGTGTCACACAAGTCACAGCGCAGGCCATCTTGGGCACTGTATCGAGGATCCATAGCCTGGCTTTGGACACAAGGCACCTACAGTGTAAATTTAATGTATGTAACAATCGAAATTTTATATCTTTGATTTTAATATCTCAAAAATGAATTGATGCGTTTCTTTAAAATAGATTATTTTTTATTCAACATTAGTATGTTTGTTATGAAAATGCTGAACAGTCCAATTGAAATACAAATGATTGATTGCGCTTACGCTTAAATAAAGTATTTAAATTACTTCAAATGTTTTCTGTAGAAAATATGCACTTGGGGAATCTTGACTGTTTTATTGTGTTTAATACTGTTTGTCTGTCCTAGCTATTGTCTTTTTGTGTTTATCTACATTAGATTCAGTAACTGTTCATGTCACACAGTGAACGTTATCCATACGGAGAGCTTTCCACCGTGACTTCGTAATCGAATAACTCAAAAACAACGCTACACATTTCGTAACGTATTTCATATAAGACCAAGAGGCCCATGGGCCTCAACACTCACATGATTACTCAGGTCATGCTGTTGAACAACTATTATGATTTTTAAAAGATATTTTTGCAATTTTCCCATGAAAATGTTTGACTTCGTACTGTGGCCTCAACCTACCCCGTAGGCTTACGATGTAACCATGATTCGATGTCACAAGATGAAAAACAAATTGTGGTATGAAATGTAAGGCCTTGTCATCAGGAACCTATATACAAAATACAAAAGCCTTACCTGAAAAAGCTCAGAAGATGCTGCACAGGTTAACGTTTAAACAGTAGGTCAAAATCCAGGTCAAGGTTACAAGGTAAAAATGTTGGTATCAAAAAGGGTCTTGTCACAAGAAATGCGTAAAAGAAATATGGACGATGTATCACTAGCCTTTCAAAAGGTATGAACAAGGTTATACTTATAAAATTTGGGTCAACCTCCAAGGTCAAATGGTCAAAGATTACAGCATGAAATAATTTTTTTGAGATAAGAAATTTATGTACTAGATATGAAAACCCTATCTTAAAAATCTTAAGGAAATATTGCTTAGGTTAGGCTTTCTTAAAAGTAGGGCAATCTCAAAAACTTTGATACCAAAATAAAAAGTCTTATCACGAGGAATACAATATATAAGAGCCCCATCACTCAATATTAAAATTTGTGAGCAAGGTTCAAGTTTCACACGGACAGGACAAAAACAAAATGTCCCCAACTTTAGTTACTGGTGCATGAAAAATCAACAAAAATTGGAATCATTTGCATTTTGGTATAATTTATTGTGATTCTGCTAATCTTGAAAAGAATATTTTTTAATTTCCTGTATATTCCCATATAAGACTTTGATCTCATATCATGGCCGCACTATACCTATCGGATCTCTGAATTGAACAAACTTAAATTTGCACCATCTTAAGATCGCATATCAGTATCATTTATCATGGCCTTGCTGTTCTTAAGAAAATTTCAAGATCTTTTCCCATACATCCCCATGTAGAAATTTAGCCCCTTATTATGGTCTCACCTTGCCCCCGGGGACCACAATTTGCATATACATATCTTGAATAAATCGTAACTTGTATATTGATTGATTGATTATATATTGTTTAACGTCCCTCTCGAGAATTTTTCACTCATGGAGACGTCACGAATCCTGGAGAAGGGCTGCAACATTTAGGGCTATGCTCGGCGCTTATGGCCTTTAAACAGGGAGAGATCCTTATCGTGCCACACCTGCTGTGACACGGGGCCTCGGTTTTTGCGCTTTCATCTGAAGAGACCGCCCCATTTAGTCGCCTCCTACGAAAAAGAAGGGGTACAGAAGATCTATTCTAACCGGATCCCCACTTTAAGCTTCAAACAACCAAACATAGTGCATATTAATAATGATCAGAAAATCCTCTAAAAAATTGATTGAATTCTTGGACCATAGTCTAGAACGGGGCTCTATACGCATGCAAGTTAAAGCCTTTCAATGAAAACGAAAATTTAAAAAAGAAGTGCAAAACCGAATGTTTTTATTTTCATTTTAAAATCATTAATGTTTGTTCAACTTCTTTGAAGTGAAACGTACCAGCAGTGCATATTTCTAAATAACAACAAATTTACATCTAGGTAATACAACGCTTACCTGCTAGATTAAATAGGTATCCAACATGGCTGCCGACTACGATGTCTTTTTGTGTTTTAATCTTCGTGGTCTATTTCATTCTCACACCAAAGCTCCCGCTTGATTCTTCACCGCATATCGAGGTCATAGAGATAATGCGGCCTTTCATAGTAAACATAGATAGACCTATAGTGTAATATATATTCAATAACCTTAGCATATCCTGTTTTTCATAAGAGACAACTAAATGAGGCGTTCCTTGGGATGAGGCCGCAAAAAACAGCAAGCGTGGTTGTCATACACTGTTTACCATATTTGTCATTGATATTAATATACTGAACATAGGTCTGTGCGTGTTAAATGTCTAACTTATCATGTGAAAGCATATCCATATAATCATTCAAATACGTGTTATAAGTCGTTTATTTCCTGGTATATTGTTAGTGGGTATTTCAACTTCTAAGTCACAACACCCCCGTGGGGATCCGGGTTGTTAGAAAAGATCCTCAATACCCCTTGCTTGTCGAAAGAGGTGACTAAATGGGGCAATCCTTCGGATTAGACCGTAAAAACCGAGGCCCCGTGTCACAGCAGGTGTGGCACGATAAAGATACCTCTCTGCTCAAAGGCCACCCCATTTAGTCGCCTCGTACGACAAGCAAGGGGTACTAAGGTTCTATTCTAACAACGCGGATCCCCACGGGGTTAAAGATGTTGAAGAAATGGCGGATCAATCAATGATATCACTTGTTTTTTACGAATCAAAATGGAGATTTTAGTTTAAGGGGTAGCTATTAAAAGAGATTCAATATGATTTTTAAGGGGAACAAGAAAGTCTAGATATTCTGAAACAGAGCTAAATGATCCAATCAGGTTCAATATGTTTTCTAAATTACATGAAAATGATAAGACATTTAAGATTATTGACACACTGATCATTTTACACGTCATAGAATCCCAGATCAAATTTGTAATTAACGAATGATTCTTCAGGTAAAATATCAATTTAAGTAAATGGGAAATAAGATAGAGAAAATTGACAGCCAGTCCCTTTGACACCATATTCATCTGTCACCGGTGAGTAAACATTTTTACAGCAGGGTTTATCCAGGTGTATTTAATCCGTTGAATAAAACAGTGATATTATTAGCTACTTTGAATCGTGTACAAGCACAGAACGTATGTAGTATGGACAACTTTTGCTCCATGTGGTTTATTTATTTATTATATCGATAGTCAAAGGCTTTAATCCATGAACACAACCCACTCTAGAAATAAATTATAATGATTCATACTGCATACTGATTTTGACTACAGATTACTCTGTTTACTTGATCGAGGTATACATGTGGGGCCCATAAAGGTGGGATAGATGGACGGGGCAGACTTACTCCTCCTAGGAATCTGTTATGTCCAGGGGTTTGCGTTTGCCCTAGTCTGATTAATGTATTATAGGAGTTATGAGATTGATGGTTGTTCGTTATATTTAACTTTACTTACTCAAGATATAGTGCTCACGGCAGATGTGATCGGTCGGCAGGGGATGCTTACTTCACCTAGGCACCTGCTCACAATTCTGGTATATCCAGGGGTCTGTGTTTTCCTTACTCTGAATTGAATTTTGTATTCTTTATAGGTGCTATGAATTTATCTTCATCTTTTTATGCACATAAAATGTTCATAATATATAAACATATATATGCAGGTAAAATGTTTAATGATAAAGTATTATATATTGAAAAAAAAATAAACGATAGGTAACTTTCATATCTCAAGAAATGCTATGTAAACATATTTGTAAATTTAAGTATTTTCATAGCAATAATAATGGTACCGGCTCCATACACTTGCTTTGGAAAGAAAATTCGTTGTACAACGACATCATGGATGTCAAGAATTAAACTATCACCAGAGTGGAACAAATGTTTCAGGGACAGATACGAGTACCTAAGATATAAAAGAAGCCCATAAACAGATTCAATTCGGAGGGGCAAATGTAGATCATGACGACCAGGGGACAGATTATAATATTCAAGGGGCCTCCGTGGCCAAGTGGTTAGAACACGGGCTCAAAATCACAAGACCTCTCACCTCTGTCGGCGCGTGTTCGAATCTCGGCCGCGGCGTTATGTGAGCAAGTTTGCCAGTTTACTTGCGGAAGGTCGGTGGTCTCTTCCCAGGTACATTGTATCTGGGTTCTCTCCTCCACCAGCAAAAACTGGACGCCACCAAATAACTGAAAAATTGTTAAGTGTGGCGGAAAGCAATAAATAATAATAAATAAATAATATAATAATTAAGATGTCAGCGAATCTTCTTATGATTGTATCACTGCGGAAGAAGCAATCGTGGACACCTCAAGAAAACCACTGTGCCTGCCACTGACCAAATCAGATATGACCCCTTGTCTTTTCTGAATTCTCGTGAAGAGAAAGTAACATCAAATATTAAAAGAAAAAACAATTAATGAAGAGACAAAGAATTAAGCTTCGTTTAAGCGTTCGAATTAAATGGGCAAACACGGACCCCTTGTCATACCAGAGGTGGGATCAGGTGCCTAGGAGGAGTAAGCATCCCCTGTCGACCGGTCACACCCGCCGTGAGCCCTATAAATATCATGGGAAGGGAACAGTCACTCAATATTTCTTTACAATTTGCAAATGATTAAATATGATTTCATTTTAATTGTGATACTACAATTGCTATATGAAAAGAAACATGCATTAAGAATACATACGAAACATACTAAAACATCAAATTGTAAGCAAGAACATGATAATGCTACTTGAAATCTGTGGAGTTAATGAGGGATACATGTACATAGTCCTGAGTGTAATTGCATCCGAATGGTCTTAAATGTATTGCCCCGTGGGGATCCGGGTTGTTAGAATAGATCCTCAGTACCCCTAGCTTGTCGTAAGAGGCGACTAAATGGGGCGGTTCTTCGGATGAGACCGCAAAAACCGAGGTCTCGTGTCACAGCAGGTGTGGCACGTTAAAGATCCCTCCCTGCTCAAAGGCCATAAGCGCCGAGCATAGGCCTAAATTTAGCAGCCCTTCACCGGCAATGGTGACGTCTCCATATGAGTGAAAAATTCCCGAGCGGGACGCTAAACAATATTTAATCAATTAATCAATCTTAAATGTATTATGAATATTCTGACCAAATATTCATAACCAAACAACGAATAAATAAACTATTTGCCCTTATCATCTGAGAAGCTTGTGTGGACCTTGTGAAGGCAAATGCAGAAGACAAGACGTGTCTCGCTTCTCAAAAGTGACTTAAAGTCAGTGCAAAAAATCGACGTCATTGCTCAAATATAGTTATAAACTTTCATTACCTATATAATATAAACATAAATCGATAAAACTTTATGGTGTATACATTCATTTAACATCAAAGACTAATTTTCGAAAAAAAATCACATAAGGGGAGGGGTTGCTTGGAACGGCTCATATCCCAGTGAACATGAAACAAAAACTCTACATCTGCTTCGTACTTTGATATTTTATTGAAAATGGATGCTGACGGCAAAATGACAACTCAAATTATGACAGGCGGGATGACTTCAATTTTTCCATCGTTCACTTCCCTTATCAATGTAGCAGTATTCCATTATCACCTCCATATGGTGTTTATATCTCTCAACTGTTTCAATACGCAAGAACTTGTTCTATATATGATCAGTTTTTTTTATCGAGACAGGTTACTGACAAACACGTTCATGTTACAGGGGTTCTACAGCCTCCACTACAATAAGCATTTCGCAAATTCTATGGTTCATATAACGATCAGATTTCCAGTACAACCTTCCATTAGGTCAAATACTGTTTGACGTGTTTCAGACCAATTGTTAGGTCGTTCATGGCACACCGATTCTGACTGCGGATTATTCCGTTTACTTTATCAAGATATAGGGCTCACTGTAGATGTGATCGTTCAACAAGGGATGTTTACTCCTCTTAGGCACCTGATTTCCTTCTGGTATGTCCAGAGGTTCGTCTTTGTCAATCTCTCTGACTTGTATTTTCAGTGGGAAATACGAGATTGAGTACACCCTCGTTACCTTTTTCATTAGTACAGACAGGATGCTTATCAATCCTCCCTTTATTTACAGAATTCGGATGACAACAGTTTTCGTTAAAAAAAAATCAATTTGAGTCATTGATCCCAAGGTCGTCTATACCTCATGTCTACGCATCTGCTCAAGTTTCATGCGTTTTAATAGTTGTCATTTAGAGGGTTGCTGGAGTTGTAACCCCCTTTGGTGAATTTTTAAAAAAGTTATTTTTTCCATTTTGGAACCTCAGACCACTTTTCTTCCATTTCTTGTCCGAAAAGGTACACACCAGGGTCGCATTTCCCCAATTCAAAATATTTTGGGATCGCCACTGTCATTCATTTTAAAATTTGATTATCAGACACACAATGAACAACGTAATCAACCTAATGCTGTCTTGACTGTAGTGCTTAATTAGTTTTAAACTTATAGTCATTTCAATAGAGACAGTCGTTGACCACTGTTGTAAAAACGGTTGGGAAACAGGTTGAGAATATTGAAGAAATTAGAACTTATATAAAAGTTCGCACAAACCTCGGCCATTCGGTACTGCAGATATTTACTGAATTGGGGGTCTGATAAGGTATCTTATGAGACAGTTCGTTGGTAGAGAAAGAAATTTCTAACTGGCACAGAGTCCGTCAAAGATGCAGCAACATTTGGCCGACCTGTGACTATAACAGGCAAGGCGAATGTCTCAAATGTCAAGGAAATAATTGAAAGTGATGGCAGGTACACGAGACGTGATATTGCCAAAGTTGTTGGCATATCGCTATCGCGGTTGCATTTCATTTTGAAGCGTATGTCGAAAGTACGAAAGATTTCTGTCAGATGGATACCGCATACATGAACAGATGACCAAAAACGGGTACTAGAACAAACCGCTAACAAATGCTCAAAATGTTTCCCAAATTCAATCAAAACAATTTGCACACATTGTCACTGGTGACGAAACATGGGTTCACTATTTCGAACCAGTAAGAAAAATTAGAAACAAAATGTGACGGTATAGCTGTACAACTTCCGGTGCTGAAGGGCAAAAGTGTTACAGGTCGGTATTACGGAGCAGTTATACTGTTATACTAAAAAAGCTCAAGAAATATTATCATAAACGACTGTGTCAGGATTTAGGTATGTTCGTCTAATTCTCAATCACATAGATCTGTGCTTGTAAAGCAATTTGTGAAGTAGGGGAAGGTTACCGTCTTGTCACACCCACCACACTCTCCAGATCTAGCCCCATGCGACTTTTTCATTTTTCCAAATTTTAAGTAGTTCTTATCTGGTCGTCGTTACAAGTCCCGACAAGCCCTTGGCTCAGCCATCAGTCAGTGCCTCAGATGTCTACCTAAAATCAGAGTACTGTGACGCATTTCAGGATTGAAATGATTTATTTCAAACCGCGGAGAATACTTTGAAGGGATGTAATGTTCATTTCACTATTTGAATCGAATGCTTTTAAGATAACGTACAATATACATTACATATCAAAACCCTCGTATTTACCTACAGCAGGTAACGTCTCAGTATGAGTGATTTTTTTTCCACGGGGAGTAAAAGAAAAAAAAATTCATATTATTAATTATTTCACTATTTTGACAATAAATGAGGTGAAAGGAAATGATTATCTATTTGTAAATTTAAATGTCTTCCTCTAACAAAAACTACAGTGTCGGGGGAGATTGGGATTTTTTTATGGGAAGTGGAGGGAAGAGTGAGGGGGTAATTTTAAATCACGTGATTATTTGGATTTCATACTAAATTCCTCAAATTTAAACTATTTGTAGCAGATCCCGGTATGCCCTTTTAAAACGTGTCAGTATGTCAGACCTCCAGAGATGATTCAAGTATAGAATATCGATTTAATAACATAGTGTGATACTAATTTAGTATCATTCAAAAATAATACTTGTTTGTACCTACATTGGATGACAGAACTAATAATTGTTAAAGCACAATCGGAAATCAATTTCGTCTCCGCACTCAACTACAGGTTTGTAAAAGTAAAAATCCGGATATACGGAAAAGCCAGTTTAAAAGAACATGTACCATCGGAGTCAAATCAAGAAAATAAAATGCATGAGAAGGGATTTATAACTTTCATGTGTGAGCTTCTAATGGGGAAAGGAATTTAGAAGAAAAAAAATCAAAAAAATGTTATAGTATTGCTTATAGGTGGATTTAAATGTGCGGAATAGATAGGGGATATCTATATTGCGTGATTTGATATTTGCTCTATCCAACAAGTTGAAATGGTGTATTCATTCACGAGGCTTGCCGAGCGAATGAATCGCCATTTTAACTTGTTGGATACAGCAAATATCAAATCAATTACAGATGTTCTATTTATCTCATTCGCTTTTCTGCCACTTTTGTTTTGAGATCATCCCCAATACAACAAAACAGCTGATTAAATCTTTCCCGATGTGTCATTACCGATAGTCTTGTCTGTTTGTGTCCCTACGCGAGACAAAAATATAGTGCGATAAATAGCATACAGTTACACAGACTTTTATTCATGCCTATCAATGAATTTTTAGAAGCATTATATGATTAAACCTATTACTTAATTATTTCATTTTTTATCAAACTATTATATTTTTTATTTATTTTGTTGAATATCATCATTGATGTACTTGAAAAAGTTTTGGTTTTTGTATACCTATTTTCGATTAAGGGCTCACGGCGGGTGTGACCGGTCAGCAGAGGATGCTTACTCCTTCATGACACCTGATCCTACCTTCGCTTTGGTCCGCGTTGCCCTTCACTAGAACTTTTATATGTCTTGGGGATTTATGATTACGATTTACACATTGTTTACTTCGCCATTCGATATATTGCAACAATTTGTTTGTTTGTTTGTTTTATTTATAGTCGCCTGAGCAATTTTTCAGCTATCCGGCGACTGCAACAATTTGTCACATCAACGGTCAATGAAGTGGACCGATAATACTTTAATCTGAATAAAACAGTGAACAAAGTGTTTGTTATCAGAGTTACAATGATTTTTTTTAAAAAGTAATATTTTACGCGTTTTCTTGGATATTGGATGGGGCGAATAGGACTTACCGACACAACATGGCCTGGCCTCGTACTGTTTTACAAATATTCGTTACTTCTAGAATAGCTCTAGTTAGATTTTATACTTTAATTCGTTGGGCATTTTTTATTCATTTATTCTATTAATAAACAGGAAAGCAACCTATGGAATGTTAAAGCATGGATGATCTAACATCGATTTCCTTTTTCAGATATACCCGGGGGTGTTAAAACAGTTTATGAAAATCTTTGCTGCGATAAAATCCGACATATTATGTCACAATTGATATCAGTATATCGCTTTAAGAATACAAACTTAACTCCAATTTTATTTTCATGCAAGTTTTACTCATAACACTAATCCATGCAGCTACTAAGATCAAAAACAACAAAAACGTTACACTGCTGTCGAGTAATAGACCGTTTCACGATAGTTTTCGCACATGCGCATAACTACTTCCACAGAGCAAAGTTATTTTGAGCAATGTTTACGTTTTCCGTACGAAGTGCATATTTCAAGCGAGAAGTATAAATTGTTCTGATATAAAAGTGTCTGTGTTTTATCGTTAATATATATTTTGAGGGTTTTATGTTGTGTTCAGGGCACTGGGATCATCAGCGGACCAGTGGAAACTGGTAGTGGAGAAATCTTCAAACAAATACGGTGCAAGAGCCATAAACAATCTAGGTGTACAATTATGGAATAATCTACCGTTGGAACTTCGCAATCTTGAATCACACAGAACATTCCGCAAGAAAGTCAGAACACTGCTGTTCAAACGTGAATATATTTTAGCATAATTCAATATCACATCATACACAACGTATGTATTTCTTGTCGTCTCGACATCTGACTACCATACTTTTACACAACATTTTTGGTGTTTTATCGCTATTTTAGTAATAATTTTTCAATTTTATTCTTAACAGTTCTTTTTTAAGTGTTTCATCTTCATTAGGACAAGCGCCCAGTGGGGATCCGGGTTAGAATAGGTCCTCAGCACCCAGCTTGTCGTAAGAGGCGACTAAATGGGGCGGTCCTTCGGATGAGACCGCCAAAACCGAGGCCCCGTGTCACAGCAGGTGTGGCACGATTAAGATCCCTCCCTGCTCAAGGCCCTGAGCGCCGAGCACAGGCCTAAATTTGAAGCCCTTCGTGACGTCTCCATATGAGTGAAAAATTCTCAAGCGGGACGTAAAACAACATACAATCAATCAATCATTAGGATAACCTCTGTAAAGCGCATAGAAATTATACGTAATTTTGCGCTATAAAAGTGAATATAATAAATAATAATAATAATAATAATTACCCCGTGGGGATCCGGGTTGTTAGAATAGGTCCTCTGTACCCCTTGCGTGTCGTAAGAGGCGATTAAATGGGGCGGTCCTTCAGATGAGACAGCAAAAAACGAGGTCCCGTGTCACAGCAGGTGTGGCAAGTACAAGATCTCCCCCACCCTGCTCAAAAGGTCATAAGCGCCGAGCATAGGCCTAAATTTGAAGCCCTTCACCGGCAATGGTGACGTCTCCATATGAGTGAAAGATTCTCGAACGGGACGTTAAACAATATTTAATCAATCAATCATCAGTTGAACAATATATTTTACATAATATTTTTTTAAAAAAAAACATTGAACTTGCCACTCTATTCGCCAACAAAGCGACTTCCCTGTTTACATTGACAATGAAAATGGCAAACGGGGTGATTTTAAACTCTCAAAAGCGGAAAACGACCAACGATCCTGTAACTGAAATACCGATGAAGCTCAGAATATCCGTGTATGAAGGAGTCATCAGAGATATTTCTCCTCTCACCTCATTTAGCTTCACATTCGACATTATCAACAGATGCAACGCTCAGATTGTCGTTTAAAAATACAGACACATGATTTTGAGAGTGCGGAGGAAGGGGAACGGACATACAACCATAGAGGACTAGATAAGGCTGTAAAGAAATTTAAAGCTGGCGATCTGTCTAAAATAATGACAGCTCAGGTATCAATATTCTTATGATTATTTAAACTGGCATAAATACGATATATATAGGTCCGTACAGTGAATAATAAAATAATAATTGTAAAAATATTAACAGTAAACATAATAACGATAAAAGTAATGATAGTAAAAAGAATAACAGTAAAAATAATAACAGTAAAAAGAATAGCAGTAAAAACAATAACAGTAAAAAGAATAACAGTAAAATAATAACAGTAAAAAGAATAGCAGTAAAAATAATAACAGTAAAAAGAATAGCAGTAAAAATAATAACAGTAAAATAATAACAGTAAAAAGAATAGCAGTAAAAATAATAGCAGTAAAAAGAATAGCAGTAAAAAGAATAGCAGTAAAAATAATAACAGTAAAATAATAACAGTAAAAAGAATAGCAGTAAAAAGAATAGCAGTAAAAAGAATAGCAGTAAAAAGAATAACAGTAAAAATAATAACAGTAAAAACAATAACAGTAAAATAATAACAGTAAAATAATAACAGTAAAAAGAATAGCAGTAAAAAGAATAGCAGCAAAAAGAATAGCAGTAAAATAATAACAGTAAAATAATAACAGTAAAAATAATAACAGTAAAAATGATAATAGTAAAAATAATAGACCTTCCAGTGTAGCCTATAAAGAAACCAATATACCTGTAATCATTATGAAATGTAATTTAGTTTCATCTGAATGTTGTTTGCCTACTACTGTTCCTCTGAGAGCACATTTGACTTCTACCTTTACCTTTATGATAGGAATTAATTATCAAAGACATGTCTAATAAATGAAATAATGATATACACTATACCTCTGTACATGAACATGTACCTAAACAGATGCATACCCCTATATATATATATATATATATATATATATATATATACTGTAGAATGCCAGACACAGTAACGTGAATAATGAAAATGCATAAAACAAATCACACTCACTCACACATCAGCAACTGACTGTGCAAATGAACACAACTGTATGTATGTGATTATAACTTTTAATTTTGATTAGATTGATGAGTTCTTGGAGTTCATCAGAGCTTTCTCTTCAGCTTCCATGAAGAAAATAAAAACCAAAAACAAAAATAAACGAAAATTAAAGAACAAAGAAACAACAACAACAACAAAAAAAAACAACAAAAAAACAACCCCCCCCCCCCCCAAAAAAAAACCCCAGATATAACGTGTACATTTGTTTGTTGGAGAGGGGAAAAGTATGCAATTTTTTCGTAACGGGCAAGAGATGTTTTGATCTGGATCCTATTTAACATATTTTGTATTTGAACTCCATGCAGCAATTAAGGTTGCTAAATAGTTGTTTCCCATATCTTTGAATTCCCATCAGTATCACTGGCATAAAAACCCTATACAACAATTATTGAATATATCAAACGTCACTTTACCACTTATTTATTCAAAACATATCTAATGACAAATAATTTTAATTATTTAAATTGCAAAACATATGCACATAAAATTAATAATTCATGGATGTTCATGTTTCAGTTGTGCAATATACTGACATGGAAAGTGAGGTGAAAGTTAGCGCACCTGAAAACCCTTTGGGAAAAAAAGCTCTGATCTTGTCTGAAAAAAAGGCTGTTTAAAATTGTGAAAAGACGGATTTTGATTAACAAGGCTGCTTGATTTCTGAACTAATATTTCAGTACAATCTAAAACAACTTTCAATTTGGGAAAAGAATGAAAAGAAGACGGTGTATTCTGTTTGTTCCTTTGAATGACGTTCTGAGAAGGAAAGAGGTTCAATGGTCTCAGCATCTGAAACAGCAGGCACACTCAGGCCTGTGAAGTAGTCCAACACTCCTAAAACATACACAGTAATTATTGTATTTCTGTGGAGTTGCTTTATATGTATCTTAAATTATCAAATCTAACATTTCATAATTGAACAATATGATTGTTATTTAAAAATCTTACTACAGATAATGTATGAGACTTTCTAATTCTTTCTACCCCCCCCCCCCAACAAAAAAAAATAAATGAATAAAAAAGTAAAAACTAAAATTAAAAATTTTCATTACTACAATGTTTTTAACTTTACCACATACCAAAGCGTCCAGTCAAATCTTCAACATACAATCCAACTTTTATTTTCATCAGGGTGGCTAGTAACTACTCTATAGGCTTCAATGACAACAGACATCTATGTTGTGGCCTCTCACTAGGGGTAGCAGAAGTACCTCTCCAGTACACCATCTTCTCTTACTTGGCACGAAGTAGCTGCAGATATAAATTCAAAAAGATGTGTTTCAGAAACATTTCAAAATTGAAAAGGGCTACACACTATACACATATATCATTTAATTGATAGTAGTGCCCAAATACTTCGCGATATTGAACAGACAATATCTTCGTTTGTCCAGAGTAGATAGGGTCATCTATAAGATGTTCCAGTGTTTGTCAAACAAAAGATTAAGATACTGAGCAGACAAGACTGTATTATTTTTATTATAATCAGATGCTAATTTAAATTATTATAATTTTGAAATACATGTATTAACAATTCAATTAAATATATTTTTTTATAAATTGATTAGTGTATTTAATATATACTATTTACCTCTCTCTCTCTCTCTCTCTCTCTCTCTCTGTGTCTCTCTCTCTCTTTGCATCAATAGGCATCTCAAAACGAGAATATTCTCATCTAAGGGATCATTGTACCAACCAAAAACGAAGTGCTCAGAACATATGGAATGTTCACTGGGTAAAAATCCATCTCGATTCAGTATCCTGGACGTTTATGTACATCTTTAGGGAATCCTAAGATTAAATATATATGCAAAGTCAAACTTACTACATCTATATATGAGTAAACAGTGTATACTTTGCCACTGTATGTATGCTACAAAATATGAAGCGATCTCCCATACACATAAGTTGTTATATTTGAGATCCGTATTTGTTTGGCAACTATGAAAATGTCATCTGAGACTTGTTTACAGTGATATTGATTTTACGGCCACATTGCCATGTAGGCCTCTTTGATATGGCATCGCTTTTCTGACATGAAATTGGAATAAAAATGAAGCAAATATCCTTCAATTCACCTGAAAACTTATCCTCTCGCATCGTCTTGATTAGTACACCTGTATACTCTACAACTACGTGTCATTGCGAGTCAATGTGGTGATCAAAGCGAACGAAACACTCTCCATAAAATGAAACTTGTCCTGCGAAAGTATTTATGCGCATGCGCGGAGTGCAGCTCCGCATTTACTGTGAAACAGTCTATTTGTGTTTGTTCAATATGAAAGTAAACTGGTGACGTCATGACTATGCATAGAGTGACGATGATAACTGTATAAAAAAATTGTTGACGTATTATATAAATATCGACAAAATGTAGAGTATTTGAAATATATGTCATGGGATATATGAAATACATATGTGAAACACTGATAATTTATTGATTTTGTGAAGGTATGTTGATTCCATTCATTGACAATTTGTTTAACGAAAAAAAATAATTCATTAAGATTAGATCCGACTTTCCTCTGTCGTGCATTGAAATAAAACAGAAAAAGTAACATACTACCCCGCATATCAAAACACCTTTCAGTTGCATATATTTTTATAATAATACCTAAAGATTTGAGCCTTTCCTGATAGAATCATGTGCGTATGAGATATCTCGAGATATCTTCATTAAACGTTGGAAGTGGAGAGGAAAACGGGAAAGATTTAGTCAGATATTCCAATTTCATTATTTTTAACAATAAATGACATGGTTCTACCTATGTTCCCCTGCGAATTTATTGTATTTGCCAACCAATTTTCATTTAAGATACACTCTAAACATTCGGGGTACTTTTGATGTTTTATTAAGGACATTTCCTGTGCTATTTCTAGAAGCCACGCAAGGATATGTACATCAATTCATGGAAGGAAATCATATACCTAAATAAAACGCATTTGTTTATAAGAGGAATAACTTCATAGGAAGTAATCGGGCCCATTATTATAAATAGCGGCCATACGTAAATATACATACGTATTTACCATCAACATTTTCCTGAGATTGACCTTAACGTACCCGCGTACTATTCCCTGAGTATTTAAGGCGTTGTACCTGATGACTGGTGTTATTTGGTCAGTTTATTTCGACGAGGTAGTACTCTAAAGTAAACAACGCAAGTGACGATTGCAAAATGGACAAAATCGGTGAAAGAGTAGTAATCCAATATTTGCATAAGAAAGTTTTAGCACCTATGAATATCCATGCTAGTATATTAGCAACACTAGGGAAAGCTGTCCCTTCGTATGCTATAGTAGAAAGGTTGTTTTACTCCCTCTTGCGAATATTTCATTCATATAGAGACGTCACCATTGTCAGTGAACGGCTGCAAAATTTAGGCCTAAGCTCGGCGTTTATGGCCTTTGAGAAGGGAGAGATCGTTATCATGCCACACCTGCTTTGACACGGAAGCTTGGTTTTTGCGGTCTCATCCGATGGACCGCCCACTTTTATCGCCTCATACGACAAGGAAGGTGTACTGAGGACCTATTCTAACCCGGATCCACACGGGGTAGTAAAAAAATGGGTGACAGTATTTGAACGCGGCAGGAAGAGCCTTGAGGATGACCGTCGTCCTGAAAGGCTGTCACTGTTGCAACCCCAGAAATGGTCAATAAAGTTCATGATATTGTTATGACTGTTAGGCGAGTTACAAAATAATATAGCCAGTATAGTTGACAGAAAAGAGCACATTCCATTCTGAAAGAAGATCTTGCAATTAGACGGCTTTCAGCCCGTTTGGGTACCAAGACTTCTGACAGTTGATCAGAATCACACCAGGTACACTTTGTCGAGTATATCGAATGGTGAAGTAAACAATGTCTAAATCGTAATCATAAATCCCCAAGATTGATTGATTATTTATTGCTTTCCGCCACACTCAACAATTTTTCAGTTATCTGGTGGCGTCCAGTTTTTGTTGGTGGAGGAGAGAACCCAGATACAATGTACCTGGGAAGAGACCACCGACCTTCCGCAAGTAAACTGGCAAACTTGCTCACATAACGCCGCGGACGAGATTCGAACACGTGCCGACAGAGGTGTGAGGCTTTGTGATTTTGAGCCCGATGCTCTAACCACTCGGCCACGAAGGCCCCTAAATCCCCAAGACATATACAAGTTCGAGTGTAGGGCAACAAGAACCTCCGACAAAGCGAAGGTAGGATCAGGTGTCATGGAGGAGTAAGCATCCTCTGCTGACCGGGCACACCCGCCGTGAGCCCTTAGTCGAAATTAGGTAAACGGGATTATCCGTAGTCAAAGTTAGTATAAAAAATGACACTCTAACAAAGTGTATGAAACAAATCATTCAACATATGTCCCAGAGACACTTTGTAATCGCAAACAAGGTCATTATAGCGACCGTAAAATTTGCGAAATGATTACTTCAAACGAGATTCGTCATAACCCTGCAACGTCAATTTTTTTGTCAGTAGTTGACCTCGCTTTAAAAAATTCTCATACGCATGACACGCTCTCGCGTATCGAATCAACTGGGAGATATACACACCATGAGCAGGCGAAAGTGGTATATTACTACATAGATATGGAAAATTGATGATTGCAAAGTTGAAGTCATCACGCTTGTCATATAATGTAGTTGTCAGTCTGCCATTTGAGTCAATATTAAGTAAAATATACAAATATGAAGCAGGTGAAGAAGTTATTCTAAACCTTTTAGAGGTAGATCCTGCTAACATTCTTCAGAGATTTGTTACTCTGGATGAAATGTGAATTCAACATTTCACCCCAGATGCAAAACAACAGTCTAAACGATGGGAGCACCCTGGTTCACCCTCGCCATAGACGGTAAAGACGGCCATCAGCTGGAAAGGTTATGGTTTGTTGGGATGCTGATGGCATTTTGATGGTAGATTATGTACAAAAGGGTCAACAATCAATGGCACATACTATGCATCACCTCTGAGGCAGTTATGTGAAAAATATTAAACTCAAGCGCCGCGGAAAACTCAGTAAAAGTGTGTTATTCCACCAGGAGAATGCATCTGTTCACAAGTCTGTCATTGTCATGGCTGCCATTAACGATTTAAATTGATTGAGCAAAAAATGAAATCCAGCACTGAAACTTTCTGAGTTGTGTTCCAATTGTTTTAGCATAGATTTAGATTTTAAGCATCTTTTCCTATATATGTACTTTTTACTCTGCAAAATATTAAATTGAAAATACTATAGTTTTTATAATGTTTCCCAAGAAGACAGCTTAATATATTCATTACAATGTCAGCTGCAGAGAGTTCCTTCATTCAATCAAGAACGTTTTTCCCAAATCTCATTTACATACTTACTTTCCCAAATTAAGTGACCCTATATTTCTTAATGTAATGATTGCATTGTAAAAGAATCAATTAATACAGTAATCCGCGTAATTCTGCGTGGCTATGAGTTTAATTTTCTTTAATGTTTTGAGTGAAGTTTAGTTCTAACACAGAATGTTTTTCTAGATCTACACAGTATGTAATCACTAAAACATTAAGGACCAGTTTAAATTTCCAAATTCATCTGATAAAGTACAGTTTTGCCTAAATGAACCAATTTTAATGCACTGCTTTTATCATAATTTGGTTTTAGTCCAGAAAACTTGCAAAATTGATCAACGACGAGAGAGAGAGAGAGAGAGAGAGAGAGAGAGAGAGAGAGAGAGAGAGAGAGATTGAGAGATTTTACAGATATTTTGGAACCATATACTTAATTGCAATACTGTGCCATCAGCATATTGATTGATTGTTTGTTGTTTTTTCGCCACACTCAACAATTTTGCCGTTATCTGGTGGCGTCCAGTTTTTGTAGGTGGAGGAAAGAACCCAGATACAATGTACCCGGGAAGAGACCACCAACCGTCCGAAAGTAAACTGGCAAACTTTCTCACCTATATCGGCAAGAGCGAGAATCGAACCCGCAACGACTAGAGGTGAGAGGCCTTGTGATATTGAACGAAATGCGCTAACCACTCGGCCACAGAGGCCCCTAATAAGCTATTACATATATTATCTAAGGCCCTCAGCATATTGAAGCAGTTTGAATTCGATACTCACTGTATTTATTCCCTTGATTAATAGAATGTTCCTTATCATAATGCTCATTATTTCAGCAGAAATGAGAAAAAGAAATGGAAAGATTGAATCACTTTTTCAGCATCTTCTACCTATATTGAATCACTCTGTCAGTATCCTTTACCTATATTGAATCACGCTGTCAGCACCCTATACCTATAACCCCGTGGGGATCCGGGTTATTAGAATAGATCCTCAGCACCCCTAGCTTGTCGTAAGAGGCGACTAAATGGGGCGGTCCTTCGGATGAGACCGCAAAAACCGAGGTCCCGTGTCACAGCAGGTGTTAAATTTGAAGCCCTTCACCGGCAATGGTGACTTCTCCATATGAGTGAAAGATTCTCCAGCGGGACGTTAAACAATATTTAATCAATCAACCCTATACCTATGTTGAATAACTCCATCAGCATCGTCTATCTATATCGAATCACTCTGTTAGCATCCTCTACCTACGTTGAATCACTTTGTAAGCATCATCTACCTATATCGAATGACTCTGTCAGCGTGCTCTACCTATATTGAATCACTCTGTCAGCATCGTCTATCTATATTGAATCACTCTGTCAGCACACTCTACCTATATTGAATCACTGTGTCAGCATCCTCTACCTACGTTGAATCACTTTGTAAGCATCATCTACCTATATCGAATGACTCTGTCAGCGTGCTCTACCTATATTGAATCACTCTGTCAGCACACTCTACCTATATTGAATCACTCTGTCAGCATCCTCTACCTATATTGAATCACTCTGTCAGCATCCTCTACCTATATTGAATCACTTTGTAAGCATCATCTACCTATATCGAATGACTCTGTCAGCGTGCTCTACCTTTGTTGAATAACTCCGTCAGCATCCTCTATCTATATTGGATCACTCTGTCAACATCCTCTACCTTTATAGAAGAATTCTGAAAAGTGTCCTTCTATATTACGCATACTTTTGCACCTTGCAAAAGACTTTAAAACATTTTATTTTAAAAAAGTCACCAAAGTAGAATAATTCACAACTTTAGATAAGAATTTTGATGAAACCGAATCAAACGCCTTTTCAAAATCTTTAAGGAGAAGTGGTTCAGCTTTGTAGTTTCGATTGTAATTATGGATAATATCATAAAGTTTTCACCAATATACCGGCCTGCCAGAAAGCCATTTTGATTTTCGTGAATTCTTTCTGATAAGATTGGTTCAATTCAATTTACTAGTAGACTAGATAATATGATTGTTTGTTTTTGTCCCGTGGAGAATTTTTCACTCGTATTGTGCTGTAGTTGAAGTACCACTTTAGACCCATACTAAGCGCTCTGGTTCATAGAGTGCCAACGCCTGTCGCGACACTTGACCTCCATTTGAAAGTCATATCCAAAAGACCCGTGATTTTCACTTCTAAATGCAGAGCGTTTGGCGATGGGGCAATCACTACGTATATTTATGCTTTAGGTTTGACGCGGCCATGTGACGATCTGGGTTCCAACTCACGACCTCCCGGTTACGAATAATTGATCTTGATTACTGTTAAGTGATTTATAAAAATATATTTCTATTTCTTCCAAAATCTGGTTTTTGTTCGTTGACTAATAACTGGTCTACTGTTATTGTTATTGATATAGTTCCGTTTTTCAATTCTTAGAAAATATTTAGGAAGTTTCTCACCATCCTCGATCAACTTACAACCGCTCCTTCCTCGCAATCCATTTAGTTCATGTTTCCTTTTTTCTTCTAATTCTAAATGTAGATCATTAAACATATCTAAATGTATTTCTAAATGATAAGTATCATATAATTCTAGTATAACTTTATCTGAGTTTGTACTTCTTGTTTTCGATTTTTCCTTTCCTTGGCTTTTTCCGAAGAGTAATACAAAGTCAGGCTTCGTATTTTCATGAACAGTATATCTAGGAACAAATCGTCTGGAATTTTTAAAACAGGAACTGATATTGGTGTCAGAATCTCGGTTTGAATATTCTTACAATGTTTCATTGATTACTAGTTTGACATCTGAAATTCAATCTTTGTCTTTCAAAAGGGAATTGTAGAAACGCCACCGCCTTTTGTCTCTATCAAAGTCATTAATCATAAATCAAACGCAATTTCAATAATAGAATGATCTGTTTTATACCCAGGAAGAATTTTAACAATTTCTACTAATGATATTAATTCCTTAGAGATAAGAAAACATCGAGTCGTGCTTGCTTCAAAGTGTTCTTTCTACTCCATGTTTAGATTTTTATCTTAGATTTATTTATTCTCCAGAGATCTATTAACTTGAACCTATTCTTTAATTTTTCAATTTCTTTATAATTTTTTTTGCCAATCGTTTTCTCTGATATAGTTGTAACAATCAGACAGAAAGCCTTGAACAACATTCCAGTCTCCACACATACTTACTAAGTCCAACTCAATATCTTCAATCAAATTTCCTAAATTCCTAAAATTTTCAAACTTCCTAAGTAAATTACAATTGCCATCTTTGTTCGGAAGTGTTATATTAATGATAGTTATAATGTAATTTCCATTACTGTCATATTTTACAGTCAAACCTTTAATCTTTATATTATTATTCAACAGGGGCCTCCGTGGCCGAATGGTTAGAGCATCGGGCTCAAAATCACAAAGCCTCTCACCTCTGTCGGCGCGTGTTCGAATTCATCGGGCTCAAAATCACAAAGCCTCTCACCTCTGTCGGCGCGTGTTCGAATCTCGTCCGCGGCGTTATGTGAGCAAGTTTGCCAGTTTACTTGCGGAAGGTCGGTGGTCTCTTCCCATGTACATTGTATCTGGTTTCTCTCCTCCACCAACAAAAACTGGACGCCACCAGATAACTGAAAAATTGTTGAGTGTGGCGGAAAGCAATAAATAATAATAATAATATATTATTATTATTCAAAGGTATCTTTTCCATCCGTTCTTGCACTCATTGGAATATCATATCCCCATTGTGAGTTTTTTCCCCGACACAATACAGTGTGTGTCTAGTAAACAGAATGTAGAGGACTTTAAATCCAAAGTAATCAAACACATTTTTTTCTTTTTCTTTACTGCCATGAAGCCGTCTGCAGTTAACTAATGTAATCTTAAATCTTGTCATTAAATGTATACAACATACACCTGCACACACAATACGAACTTGTACCCAATCACTCATACTTAAAACAAGACATTTAAATTCTTCCAGCAAATTATCAAACATTGATCTCAACATATGTTGATATCAACATAGAAGTGAGGATTATCATTAACGAAACAAGATCATAAACAACATGCATCACCATATCTCCACACAGTCACTTCCTGTGCAACAAAAACCTTTATTACATTTTATAGGTAACGTCTGAAATGAGAACAAACTTTGAAGAGCTATAAGAACCAAAATGCCAAATAGTGGAGCCAAATCCGGCAAGGATCAGAGCTATGCATGAGGGAGATAATCCTTAATTTTGAAATGAATTTCTTAATTTTATCAAAGTAAATCTTTATCCGTAATTCATGCCAGTACCGAAGTACTTAGTAACTGAGTTGATGAAAACCCTCGGGGACTAACGGTCCACCAGCAGAGGCATCGACCCAGTTGTTATCATGTAAAATATAAACGCTACCAATTTTGATGCAGCAAGTGTGCATTTCGACAAATAACGTCTCTTCAGTGATGCACAAGTCAAAATGATGGAAATCGCAATAAGAACTACCTTGGAAGAGCTGAAAGAACCAAATAATCATTTTTCCTTCGTGTGCTTTAAATTGCACCCATAACTACACTTTAACACCGTAAAAAGATTATTGAAATTAAAAATAAACCAATTAATTTGACTAAGAATTAGAACATTTCATAGACATGAATGCGGAAAACGATATCTTCTAACAATTTTGTTCAATAACACCTTTATTGCATCAATCAATTTATCAACATACAAATGACTGAACAAAAGGCACCATCATTCAATATACATCTGTCTCTTCAAAATTACTAATCATATAATCACCTCCGAATTCATAAGAAACACTATATATTTCATTACAAGACTATATAACATTAATCATTGCCTACAGATTTTGGTCTTAAACAAATCTTGATCAGGTAAGGTAAGGTAATGTAAGGTAATGTAAGGCAAGGGATCAGGTAAGATAATGTAATTTAAGGTAAGGGGTCAGGTAAGGGATCATGTAAGATAATGTAATGTAAGGGATCATGTAAGATAATGTCAGGTAATGTAAGGTAAGGGATCAGGTAAGATAATGTAATGTAAGATAATGTAAGGTAAGGAATCAGGTAAGATAATATAATGTAAGATAATGTAAGGTAAGGAATCAGGTAAGATAATGTAATGTAAGGTAATGTAAGGTAAGGGATCATGTAAGATGATGTAATGTAAGATAATGTAAGGTAAGGAATCAGGTAAGATAATGTAATGTAAGGTAAGGGATCATGTAAGATGATGTAATGTAAGATAATGTAAGGTAAAGGATCAGGTAAGGGATCAGGTAAGACCCAAAGTTTGGTCTTACCTGATCCCGCCTCTGGTATGCCCAGTGGTCTATGTTTGCCCATCTCTCTGATTTATATTTTCTACAGGAATTACGAGACTAAATAATGTTTGTTATCTTAACCTTTTCACAATATCAGTTCTGTTATAAAGGGACATAAAATAGTAGATACAAGAACGTTTTACATGAAAATTTTAATCTAAATGTAATATGCATCAAGTAAATAGCAAGATATGTATCAACCAAATTGCACCAAGATATCAAGAAAGAAAAAAAACATCAGAAGTTGGAATACCAAACAAGCACATATATCGGTAATGGATGAGGATTTTAAGATTTATTATAATTATTACTGTTTTATTTTATCTTATTTACATTTTTGGAAATATTGAAACAGACGTAGAAGACTTTGTGGGTGTGTTTCATTACGGGTTTACTGGGATATTTCGAATCGACATATAACTGAAAATGGTTGTTGTTAAGAGATACTAAGTAAATGTCATTTATATACCGGCAATAGTGACGTCTCCAAGTTACACAATATATAATCAATCAATCAATATATCTAAATGTCGAGCTGAAGGCCACAGTGTACTCTCTTTTAAAGAAATTGCCTCCATCACACCTTTAAAAACTGTCTCTGTTGCAGAATTGCCTAAAACGTTTGAGTATAAAATACACCATATCAAATACCTTATTACATTATATTAGATATGTAAATCAGAACATTTGTAATGATGCTTTGCAATATTCATAATTCTTTTAAAGTTTTTCAAAGAAGAAACATGAGACCCATGGGATACATTACCCACCTAAGTGACATTTTCCCTGCTGTTGTGATTTAAAACAATCTTTATTTCCATGATATTGTTTCATCCCATATTGTGGTCCCTACTTATCCCCTAGCGACATAATCAAACTTGAATTCACACAACATGGGAAAGGCTCAATACCAATAGTACTAGAGTCATCTTGTTGTTCTGGAGAAGGTCAAGGTCACAATGTCAAAGTACGAAATAAAGGATATCTATATACAAAACTTTAAATAATTTTTAAAAAATATTGTGTAGCTTAAGTTTTCTTTAAAGTAGGTAAAACCCTATGATAAAGGTCATATGGTTAAAACATGATTGATTGATTGATTGTTTATTGTTTTCCGCCACACTCAACAATTTTTCAGTTTTCTGGTGGCGTCCAGTTTTTATTGGTGGAGGAGAGAACCCAGATACAATGTACCCGGGAAGAGACCACCGACCATCCGAAAGTAATTATAAAAACATAGTTGGTTAGTTGGTTGTATATTGTTTAACGTCTCGCTTGAGAATTTTTTATTCATTTGGAGACCACATCATTGCCGGTGAAAGGAAGCAAAATTTAAGACTATGCTCGACGCTTACAGCCTTTTAGCAAGGAAACTTCTTTTTCGTGTCATACCTGCCGTCAAACGGGGTTTCGGGTTTTGCGATCTCATCCGAAGGATAGCCCCATCTAGTCGCCTCTTATGACAAGCAAGGGGTACTGAAGACCTATTCCAGCCAGTATCCTTACGGGATCAGGTCACAAAACACATTTTATTGTCATAAACTTGGCTATGTCACAAAGAATGCGCATATGAAATATGAGAGTCCTATCACTCGGCATTCAAATTTAAAAGTAAGATTAAAATGTCAGACGGCCAGGACAATAAAAACATCCTCCTCCCTTTAGTCACATGGACATTTAGAAATATTGAATCCACCGAATATGGGAACGTGAGAATGTGGCCCTGTTAGGCTTGAAAAGACTTTGTTTTCATTAATTTTCTGCATATTCTCATATAAAACTTTGATCTCCTATTGTGGCCACACACTAACCCAGGGGCCACTGAATTAAATAAATTTGAGCATGAACTATAAGGGCGAGTCAATAAGTAACCAGCCTAACTTCTTTCTGGTTGACCGAGACGGTCACGATTTTCATGCTTTGTTTCAATGCATGTTTTATATCTGGGGAGAAAATTACACGGGTAGCGAGTCATTTTTAAATAAGATACTGAATGTCAAACATGGCTAGTGATGCAAATGAATGCTCAAGTTAAATTCTGGGTTGGTGAATTTAAACGCGGTAGAACGTCTTAAGAAGATGAAGCTAGGTCTGGACGTCCACTGGATGCCGCCAAGGAAGAAATATGTAACAAAGGTCGAGATCTGGTATATTGTGATGGGCTAATTCAGGTGGAAGAAATAGCGCAGGCATTAGCCATTTCACAAGCTAGCATTTCAACAATCTTACATGATCGTTTAGGTATGCGGAAGCTATCAGTCCGTTGGGTCACCAAATCCCTTAGCAATGAACAAATGACAACTAGAGCATCAGTACTATGCGGTACCTTGCTGAAGCGTATTTGGTCAAAAGATGGTTTTCCTTTGCGTCTGGTGACTGTGGATGAGACTGCGTTCATTATGATGAGCAAGCGAATAAAGCTCAGACTTGTCAGTGGGTAGGGACAGTGTCAAAGACGCAATCATCTGCTGGCAAGGTGATGGCCAAAGTATTTTGGGACGCAAAAGGCGTTATTATGTTGGATCTTTTACCCAAAAGAAGTACAATATCTGGAGTGTACTATGCAAACTTCCTAAACCAGCTGAGAAACGCCATTCGTGCAAAACGTCGAGGTAAACTCTTTAAAGGTGTTTTGCTGCAACAGGACAACGCGAGAGACAACATTTTACAAAGTTGCAATAATTGCTGTAGAGCGAAAAGGGTAATAATTTATACCATATCCTGCCTATTCGCTTGACCTAGCTCTTAAAGACTTCTACATATTCCTAAATTTGATAAAGGATATCTATGGACGTCATTTCCGGGTCTGACGAAGAAGTTGTGACGGCAATTGAGGAGTGGGTTAATGGAAAGGACCCTGACTTTTTCAATTCTGGGCGGATGGCACTTGAACACATTTGATCTAAGTGCATCACATTAGAGGGCGATTACATCGAAAAAGAAGAGGTGAATGTCAACCGGAAACAAGTTAGCCCTCATAGTTTTGATTACCACAAAATAGGGCTAATGACCCCTGTGTCTGTGACGTAAAAGTTTATCGAAGCATTTGCAATAAGCGTCTCCGCCTAAAAATTATCAATACATAGTTGAACTTCCCGGAAGTAACTCTGGCATCAAAAGTTATACGGAACCAGTCTCAGAACCAGCCTATTAGTTCAAATAAATAATAATTGCATAACTGATATCATTCGAATAGTGAAGAGACAAACATGTCTGTACCCCTACTTTGAATAGTAGAGGGGCACGTGTCTCGGCTACCCCTTTCTGTGCCCTTCACAGGATCTTTAAACTATCGCGGGTTACGTATGATGTCACTTTCGAATTACGCAACAATGTTTGCCTTAGGTTGTAAGGTTCATTAATACAACTTTGTTTCTACATTTGGAAACATATCGAATGCTTCCGGAACCTCGCCAATGATTCTGGATTCAGTTAATCTGGTGGCGTCCAGTTTTTGTTGGTGGAGGAGAGAAACCAGATACAATGTACCTGAGAAGAGACCACCGACCTTCCACAAGTAAACTGGCAAACTTGCTCACATAACGCCGCGGCCGAGATTCGAACATGTGCCGACAGAGGTGAGAGGCTTTGTGATTTTGAGCCCGATGCTCTAACCACTCGGCCACGGAGGCCAAAGTTTGTTAGTTAACATTCGGAAGGTCGATGGGCTCTTCACCGGTACATTGTATCTGGATTCTCTTTTCCACCAATAAAACACGACTCCACCAGATAACTGAAAAATTGTTGTAAGTGGCGGAAAACAACAATCAATCAATCCTATCTAGGGTTTTGACATAACTGACAGTTACTTCTTCAATAAAAATGTTACTCTGATATCGGGTAGTCATTCAAAAATTACCATTAAACACCATTCCGATCCTACAGACATATGTTTTGTTTGTTTGTTTGTTTTTGTTTATAGCCGCCTGAGCAATTTTTCAGCTATCCGGCGGCTGTCACCATTACCGGTGACAGGGCTGCAAATTTAGGCCTATGCTCGGCACTCAGGGCCTTTGAGCAGGGAGGGATCTTTATCGTGCCACACCTACTGCGACACGGGACCTCGGTTTATACGGTCTCATCCGAAAGACCGGCACCCACGTCCCACAGTGGGATTCGAACCCCCGACTCAAGGATCATCAGATCTTTGAGCCCGACGCTCTAACCACTGCGCCACGCGGGCGGCTACATATGTTTTGAAATTGATATCAACTTCCCATACCTATGTAACAATACCTATGTAACAATATTCCATTATCCTTTTGCATATGATCAGATGTTTTTTCTAAATCAAGGCAGGCTACTGACAAACAAGTTGTTAAAAGGGTTTCAACAGCCTCAAAATTATGCAAATTCTCTGGTGACTGTTAAGGTTTAGTTTGCCATTGGGTTAAATGCTGTGTGACGTGTTTCATACCAATTGTTCGCCGTTCTTGGTCACACTGATTCTGTTTACCTGATCAAGGTATGGGGCTCACGGCGGGTGTGACCGGTTAACAGGGGATGGTAGCTCCTCCTAGACACTTCTAGTCCTCTAGGACTCCGTGTTCCCCAACTCTCTAATTTCTATTTCATATAGGATTTACGAAATCAATCACTTTTCATTAAAACGATAGTGGAGTTTTTCAAAAACAATGCCTGTGTAGTCTATAATGATAAGTCTTCCAGCAGTCTGTCGAAGTTCCATTGTCACATAATTCATGATCTGCTTTGTAATTATCATTATGAGGTTGATTGTTTGTTTCTTTGTATATTGTTTAATGTCCTGCTCGAGAATCTTTAACTCATTGGAGACATTGCCGGTGAAGGGCTACGACATCTAGGTCTATCTTAAGCGCTGATGACCTCTGAGCAGGGAGGGATCTTTATCGTGCCACACCTGCTGTGACAGGGGACATCGGTGTTTACGGTCTCATCCAAAGGACCGCCCCATTTAGTCACCTCGTATGACAAGCAAGGGGTAATGAGAACCTATTCTAGCCCAGATCCCCACGGAACATAATTATCAGGTACATATGATAATCATTATGTGCGTTATTACAGCTATTACCTCGTTACACATTCTCAAATAATTCAACAACACTTTAACAAGCTGTGTGGTAATGAAATTCAAACCAAATCTAGATGCAAGTTTACGCTAGCAGTTCCTACAATGAAAAGGCTAAGATAACTAACAATATTCAATCTCGTCAGTCCTATATAAGATACAAATCAGAGAGATGGACAAACAGGGACACCTGGTCATACCAGAGGTGGGTCAGGTGCCTAGGGGGAGTAAGCATCTCTTGTTGACCGGTCACATCCGCCGTGAGCCATACATTCCGATCAGGTAAACGAAACAATCCACAGTCAATTGATATGAAACACATCAGACAGTATTTAACTTGATGGTAAGGTGTACTGGCAAACTAGATCGTTATAACGACCATAAAATTTGCCAAATGCTGATTTTAGACAAGATTGTACAAACCCTTGTAACATCATCTTCTTTGTTAGTAGCCCGCCTCGATTAAAAATCAGTTGGGAGATATAAACACAATATCCAGGTGCTGATGGAATATTGCCACATAAATAAGAGAGGTTGACAATCGACAAATTAAAATCATCCTGTTTGTCATAAAGTTGAGTTGTTAGTTTGCCGCCGGCATCTATTTTCAGTAAAATATCTAAGTACGAAACAGAAGTGGAAGACTCTGTGCTGCGTTTTATTTCAAGTTTACTGGGACATATCGAATCGACCAATGAATGAAAATGATCATTGTTAATAGACAAAACGTCGGCAATATATCTAAATGTCGAATTAAAGGCCACAGCAAGATATTTTTCTTCTCATGTATAAGCTTTTGTTTGAATTCTGCTTCATAAGAATATAAAACCAGGTCAGCTAACAAAGGAAACAATCCGTGCCTATGGAAATTCCAACACACTGTTGGAAGACCTGATCACCAAAGACTACGAACATATTGTCAATGGGGAACTCTAGCATCTTTTTAATATCAACTTCAGAGTACTTGTGCGTGGTGTCAGAGTGGTGTTTAACAAAATAATTTTTGGAATGAACTATCACTAAATATGAATATTTCCTTTTACCATTTTTGTTGTAGAGGCAACTGTCTATGATGTCAAAAACTCTACTCTTTAATTTAATGTGAGGTATGGTCTTGTAAAGTATTGTAAAATGATACGTTTTAATTGTGTGAATTTGAGAAATGTTTTGTGATTTCAAATTCACTAAAAGTTCTTTAAAAGTTTTAAGAATCCACATTTGATTTACACCACTTCTGGCATAAGTAGTGGCACAGTACGTTTGAAGTATCTCCTTCACAGGAGTTAATATTTTCGTAAGGAGCAACGATAGGGGCTTGGTAGAACATTTACTGGATCCAGCAATGAATCTTTGTTTGTAAGGGTTTTTGAGGAGTTTGGGGATCCAGTATAGGTACGGTAACTCATATTCCTCCGCTTCATTGACTGGGATATGAAATGTATTTAAAACTGAAGCATGATTTTGAAGAATTTCATCTTTTGAAAGGGCAGTTGGAGTATACGTGCATGTAATGAAGTTGATTCAGTTTTGCTTAGTTTGCATTTTGTTTTGTTTGATTTTGTTGCAAATGGGTGTCCGTAAGAGTGAATCGGGTTAGAGTTATTTTTAGTCGCTAGTATAAAAGGAGACTCGTGTTTGGCTGGTTTAGATAGATTGGGCACGGTAACGACATCAGCCGGGTGCCACGTTAGCAGGTCCTGGAAGTTCAGATGATTGAGACTTTATTTAACTTATTCTGAACAGCTGACAACATCTGGGTCTGAATAGAAGTTTTATTTTAGAGGGCATATCTTTTTCCTAACCGTGCATATATGGGTATGTAGAAAAACCACTTTCCACGGGCAAGGCAGGCAGTGAGTTTATGGGTTACAGATGTATGGAGATCCATGCAGATATTGGGGAGCAATATGGATGGGCGTGGTATAGCTCCATAGAAGATAACTCAGGACTGGGAAAGTATCGGAAACCTGTATTGTCAGGAGATGACGATAGCAAGCGCAAAACCTGCATGAGGGTGGACTGTTTTTCGTTCTGGGCGTGCTAAGCGTGGAAGGGCGGGAAACCGGAACAGTGTCTTTCACGTGTATAGTATTGAAGTCAAGTGACTTTAACATTAGAAATTCAGAACAGTAATATTATATCTGAAAGTATAGTACCAAGTAAATTCCGGAAGCAAATATTAGCTTTGGGTCATGATATCCCGCTGGCTGGTCATTTGGGAATCAAAAAGACTAGAAAAAGGATACTTAGACATTCTTTTTGGCCAGGTATTTTTGAAGATACAAAATCATACTGTCAATCCTGCCTAAAATGTCAGATGGAAACAGCAAAGAAAAGGGTAAGTAAAGTGCCCTTAGTGAAGATTTCTGCCATGGAAGTACCGTTTCAGCGAGTGGCAATAGATATGGTTGGACCATTGCCAAAGACGAAAAGGGGCAATCAGTATATTCTGGTGATGTGTGACTACGCCACCAAGTATCCAGAAGCGATACCTCTCAGAAGTCAAGATGCTGAAGTAGTACCCAAAGAAATTCTGTCGGATCAAGGTACAAATTTCATGTCTTCCCTAATTACAGAAGTTTGTCGTTTGATCAGTGTACGCAAGTTAAACACCACATCATACCACCCAGAGGCAAACGGACTCGTAGAAAGGTTTAATGGCACTCTGAAGAGAATGATTCAGGTGTATGCGCAAGATGAACCTGGTAAGTGGGACAAAATGTTGCCCTATTTGTTGTTTGCACATAGAGAGGTTCCCCAGGAAACTACGGGCTTTTCCCCCTTTGAGTTGCTCTACGGTAGGTATGTGAGAGGTCCCTTAGCTATTTTGCGACAGAGTATTGAGGACAATGAAAGCGAGAGTCAATTGCAACCGTCAGTGTTGAGTTACTTGCTAGAGACTAGAGATCGATTAGCTAGAATGGCGGATATTGTAGCGGACATTGTAGCGGAAAACGAGGAAGCAAGTAAGTGTGACCAGAAAAGGTACTATGACAGGAAGGCAAGACAACGATCATTAAAGGTCGGCGACAAGGTATTAGTTTTGTTACCTACTAATACAAAGAACTGTTAGCACAGTGGAAAGGACCAGTTTCAGTTATTGAGAAGTTGGGTCCTGTAGATTACAAGGTTCAGTACGACAACGGCGTCAGAAAAGTGTACCACATCAATATGTTAAAGAAGTGGATAGCGAGACAGGATGACAATGTTGTGATGACAGCTGTATGTCAGGTTGAGTCTTCGGATGAAGATTGGATCGGAAATCCCCTGATGCATACTAAAGATACGGTAGAAGATGTCAATATATCTTGTAATCTTAAACCAGAACAAAGAGGTGAGTTGTGGGAAGTTTTGGAACAATTTAGTTCTATTTTGACAAACGTTCCAGGTCGGACGAGCGTGCTTAAACACAAAGTGATTACTTCCAGTGCAACAACAATTCATCAGAGACCATACCAAATACCCCATTCTCTTCGTGATGAAGTAAGGAAGGAGTTAGAGGCTATGTTGGAGGCAGGTATTGTAGAACAATCAGTTAGTCCGTATGCGTCACCGGTTGTTATTGTTCCAAAAAAGGACAAAACTATCAGATTTTGTGTTGACTATCGAAAACTTAATCAGGTCACACAATTTGACCCGGAGCCAAATGCGTAGATTGAGGACATTATAGATAGACTAAGTAAGGCTAAGTACCTCACGAAATTAGATCTAACCAAGGGATATTGGCAGATTTCGCTTGATGAAGAAGCGAAGGAAAAGAGTGCATTCATTACACCCTTTGGCCATTATCAGTTTACTGTGATGCCCTTCGGTATGATGAATTCAGCAGTCACTTTTAACAGGTTAGTACGAAAGATTCTGGCAGGTCATGAAGAATTTGCAGATTCATTCATAGATGATATCTTTATCTTTATTACGGACTGGAATAGTCACATTGATCATATCAAGTCAGTTCTCAAATGTATTCAAGGCGCGGGGTTAACAATAAATCCTAAGAAATGCGAGTTCGGGGCTAGAGAAATGGAATTTCTTGGTCATGTAGTTGGTCATGAACAAGTAAAACCAACATCAGACAAGGTGCAGGCTATACTGGATATCCATGTTCCAACAAAGAAAAAAGAGGTGAGATCTTTTTTAGGGTCTATAAACTTTTATAGAAAGTTCATACCGAATTTTTCTGAAAAATCTGAGGTATTATCTGATCTTACAAGGAAGTCGAATCCAAATAAAATAGTGTGGACAGAGGAGCACGATGTAGCATTTCGCCAACTGAAGCACGATTTGGTAAGTGCCCCAGTTTTATGGAATCCAGACTTTTCGTCAACCTTTGTATTGCAAACAGACGCAAGTGACAGAGGGCTGGGGGCGGTTTTGTTACAAGAAAAAGGAGGTGAGTATCATCCAGTGGTATATCTCAGTAAAAAGCTTTTTCCCAGAGAACAGAATTTCGCCACAGTGGAGAAAGAGTGCTACGCGATCGTATGGTCGGTACAGCGTCTGCAGAAGTACCTGTATGGTAGAAAATTTATCATTGAAACAGACCATCGTGCACTACAATGGCTGAAAACCATGAAGTCTCAAAATCCTAGACTATTACGATGGAGTCTTGTATTACAGGAGTATACATACATTGTACAACATATACAAGGAAAAAACAACAAGATGGCAGATTTTCTATCACGTTTTACGTAGAAACTTTATCAACCTTCTCATTGATTCATTTTACAATTGACATTGTTAAATAAATGGGGGCGTATGTAATGAAGTTGATTCAGTTTTGCATTTTGTTTTGTTTGATTTTGTTGCAAATGGGTGTCCGTAAGAGTGAATCGGGTTAGAGTTATTTTTAGTCGCTAGTATAAAAGGAGACTCGTGTTTGGCTGGTTTAGATAGATTGGGCACGGTAACGACATCAGCCGGGTGCCACGTTAGCAGGTCCTGGAAGTTCAGATGATTGAGACTTTATTTAACTTATTCTGAACAGCTGACAACATCTGGGTCTGAATAGAAGTTTTATTTTAGAGGGCATATCTTTTTCCTAACCGTGCATATATGGGTATGTAGAAAAACCACTTTCCACGGGCAAGGCAGGCAGTGAGTTTATGGGTTACAGATGTATGGAGATCCATGCGGATATTGGGGAGCAATATGGATAGGCGTGGTGTAGCTCCATAGAAGATAACTCAGGACTGGGAAAGTATCGGAAACCTGTATTGTCAGGAGTTGACGATAGCCCGTGGGACTTGGAAGGCATCCGAAACCTGTATTGTCAGGAGTTGACGATAGCAAGCGCAAAACCTGCATGAGGGTGGACTGTTTTTCGTTCTGGGCGTGCTAAGCGTGGAAGGGCGGGAAACCGGAACAGTGTCTTTCGCGTGTATAGTATTGAAGACAAGTGACTTTAACATTAGAAATTCAGAACAGTAATATTATATCTGAAAGTAAAGAGATTTTATCTTTAGAACTTTTCCTAAATCACGCTATACATTGAAATATTGTAATTGATATGAATAATGCAAATAATGTTACATGGTTAATATCTGATACGTACTGTTGAATTTTCTTTCGGTGAACTGTAGCTATTGGTGAAAACTTTTATTTGATGTATCAGATATCAGAAATTGTACATGTAATTTTTCATATTTGATATTGTTTCATGTGTTGAGTGAAAGGAGTGAGTGTGAATTTATTGTTTTGTTTCATTTCTTGATTTAATAAATTTGTTTATTCTACAACTTATCGTTAGTCTTGCTCGATCATACAAAATCCTAAAAGAACTCATTACAGTGCAATTAATAAATTTGGAATTAATACCTAGTTCGTTTAGAATGCAGTTGTAATAATGAGCCGTACAAACAAATGCAATGTTGTTGTCAGCTTTTTCAGCTGGAAGCAACACATATTCCTCATGTAACCTATCTATCTCTTTTATCACATCTGATTGACTAAACACAGAAGCATAGATGGTACGCATTTTTGTTTTGACATGTCTGATACGGGATTTTAATATTCCTCTTATACTTTTTTATCCATTCTGACAAGGTTTCAAGTTCTTTTTTCAGATTTAGCCCATCGTCTGGCATAATCTTCGACAGAATTCATATTGATTGATTGATTGTTGTTTTCCGCTACACTCAACAATTTTTCAGTTATCTGGTGGCGTCCAGGTTTTATTGATGGAGGAGAGAACCCTGATACAATGTACCTGGGAAGAGACCACTGACGTTCCGCAAGTAAACTGGCAAATTTTCTCACATATATCGACAAGAGCGAGAATCGAACCCGCGCCAACTAGAGGTGAGAGGCCTTGTGATTTTGAGCGTGATGCTCTAACCACTCGGCCACGGAGGCCCCTTACAGAATTCACAATAGAGATGAAGTTCTCAATTGATTAACCGATGTTCTCTGCATTTAGGAATTTTCAATATAAGTGGGTTTAGATCTTCGTGTTTAACTATATCAACGTTACCAGTAATGACATATCCAGCTGTACAAAAGTTAAAAGAACACGTAAGTGAATTGAGTACAGGATGGTCTATATCTAGGCACTGCAAAGTTTGTTTGTAGTAGAAAGTTTGGATGCAGTAGTGGAAGTGTGTCTATAGGTCAACACAAGGTGTAGACTTGAACTTGAAATACAGGCCTGAACTTGTTTATGACGAAGAATGTTGCTTATGTTGACGGCATCAATTCCTTTGGTAGTAAATTTGAGTTTAACGAACTGGCGGCGAGATTCGGAAGTAATATCATCTAAAATCCGTGGTGGTTTAAGGAGCCTGTGATGGACCACATATCTTTATCGTAGATCGTACTTTGTTGAGATTGGTTAAACGTCACCGTACAGTATTTCTATTGGTTATCAACTATCACATGACACGTACTAAAAAGCTATATCAACTGGAGAGCTAGCTACAAGCGGTAGATTTGTCAGTTGCAGAGCGCCAAAATTTGAAATCAACATTTACAGGGCTACACTAGTTAAACATCTAAGAATAAGTCACGACAATTATCTCCCAACACAATGAACACCTGTTATTATTTTGTCAAACACTTTGCAAATGCCATAGTCTATATATCGATAACCATAATGCAGTATGGTAGATATCACCAACCCAAATTTTGTTATGCACATGAAAGATCACTGATGATGTTCCATGAAAGAGATTACTCTTGATCAAGAGGATTTCTCTTTTCCTTACATCACTTGAATCACAGACTGATACGACAAAGCTCCAGAAATTGCTTGACAAGTGCTACGAATTAAAAAAAACCATTTTGTACCCCCCCCCCAGTTTTGCCGAACGGTGGGGGATCTTACAATGTCTAAAAATAATTTAAAACGGAAAACAACAACAAACACATCAAAAACCGTTGATCACAATCCTTTTACTTTGTTTGTGGTTGCTTCATTTACACATGGAAATCTACATAAAAATAAATTCTAAAGAAAAGATAGATCAATGGAAAATATTTCAATACGGACATATACGTAAATGAAGAGATTTCAGATTTCCATGAACAAATGAATATTGAGTGATGTTTTTAGCAACGTGACGCATTTCTACATCCCTTAAACTTTATTAAAATGTCGATGTCAGCTTCTCAATTTTTAAAGTTTTGCTGTTGTTTTTTTAATTATTCATAAGCAATTACCGAGTTGATATGTATGGTGTTATTTTATTCTAAATCCACAAATATCTCGTTTCTTTGATTATCTGTAGTTATTTTATCCCGATGCTCAGAGCTTATTGTACATACATACATGAAGTTGCTCTCGATGTGAATACTAGTCAATCGAAGTCATCCCTGTGGTGTAGAGGTAAATAGAGAGGAATATAAAGACCCGTATCACCGGTTCCACCGTTAGTGTTGGAAAGTGTGGCATACATACCACTTGTTAATGAACCTAATTGCCCAACCTCAGTGTGGACTAAGTAAATGATAAATTCGATGATCAATGTTAACTCCTCAGATTTGGAGCACATCCCGCAAAACGATGAAATTGTGTGTGCAATAGATGTCGGAATATAGCGAAATACTTTAACTACAATTAAACATCAAACAATTCGTTCATCGACTGTGAATCTATCATATAATGCCATCATAGTTGTGAACATATTCAGTGCGTTTAAAATTGTAAACATGAAAAGACATTTCAATTAATTCACAAAAAAGGAAATAAACGTTTTTTTCCTATAAGTACTGATGTATCCGTGTGTTATTCGTTCTATGCTATAGGCTTTAGCAATTCATCCTAACAGATCAAAGTGTACAGATAATGGAGTAGATTATTCGTTGACTAAAAATATAAAGCTGGAACAGTTCGATCATTGAGGAAAGGATTTATTGAACAATCCTTAGAACACGTTTTCAACAGCTTAAAAAGGGAAATTATGTATTAAAAGTTTCAGTTTGAGTTCAGACTCTGCAAACAAATCCATTCGAGACCATAACATTGGTGGCAACGACTGAATGATTATATATTGTTTAACGTCCCGCTTGAGAATCTTTCACTCATATGGAGAAGTCACCATTGCCGGTGAAGGGTTGCAAAATTTAGTTGGTGACAATGAAATTGATGCATAAGATCACACTGAATATTGCTATCCTATTAGTCAATTCTGTCTCTATGTTTGGACAATTCCAAAGCATGTACATGAATGTAGATGACACGCTGAAGAACGCACAACTGATCCGAAGTTCTGGGGTACTTGTGACATTCGAGGATCAGAGTTTATTGCAGTGCGCAATACAATGCATCATCAGCCCGGCCTGTCCCTGTATTTTATATAATATGGAACTTCAATATTGTCGGTTGTTGATATACTACATGGACGACTTTAATACAAATAGAACGTTGTTGGAGACGGGATGGAGATACTTTTTTAATCCGAACGGTAAGTATATAACGTTCTCTCAACCTGAAATGTTCAGTGTATCATTATCCTGATGGTTTAGGAAGTACAGTTCATACTCTTCACAACTCTTGTTGAACTTTTAAAGAATGAAAAGGCTGAGGCTATCTAAACTGCACTCAGTTAGAGTTGGAACAAACCGAGTATAAGATAAGGTGCATACCAATGAATTATATTATGACCGGTCGACAGGGGATGCTTACTCCTCCTAGGCATCTAATCCCACCTCTGGTATGTTCAGGTATCCGTGTTTGCTCATCTCTTTGATTTATATTTTCTATAGGAATTACGTACTGTTCGTTACCTTAGCCTTTTCCTTTAGTATAATCATTCTTAATCATTTGGGGGGGGGGGTGTTGTTGTTGTTGTTGCGTTTTTATCTAAGAGCGAAAACTGCAAAAAGTTTACTGCGGAGAAAATAAGTCTGTATCCAATGCATGATTCTGTGTTTTATCTTTAACGCAGCTTGTGCCGCCGGTTGGTTCCCGTTCAATGACCACTGTTATCTTTACAACCAGACTGCTCAAACATGGAACGATGCTAAAGTAAGTATCTGGTACTATAAATGAGTCTCTAGGTACCAGTACCATTTATTCTGTCATGGTTTAGTATTTGTGATTTGAGAGAATGTTATCTCGGTGTCATTTTTCTATCGCTTATTAATGAGTATTGATGCTCAATAATTTCTATAAAACCTTTCACCATGATAACAACACAGTCATCTACACTATATATTGCGATTACAAAGTATCTTTGGGATATATGTTGAATGATTTGTTTCATACCCTTTGTTAGACTGTCATTTTTCATACTAACTTTGACTACAGGTAATCCCGTATACCTATTTTCGAATAAAGGCTCACGGCGGGTGTGACCGGTCAGCAGAGGATGCTTACTCCTCCATGGCACCTGATTCTACCTTCGCTTTGTCGGAGGTCCTTGTTGCCCCACACTCGAACTTGTATATGTCTTGGAGATTTATGATTACGATTTACACATTGTTAACTTCGCCATTCGATATTTAGACCTCCTTTATTTGCGAATTTGCATTTGGAAATGCTTTTGGGTAAATTTCCTTGAGGCATACTTATTAGTGGATCTGAATTTTTTCAGATTATTTTCTACTAAAAATGCATTTTGTCACTAAATAATTAATGATAATGATATTAAAGATTAATTAATAAATTTTTAATTTTTAAATTTCAAACAATTTTAGTACATATTCTCCACTTCTCCTCTGGTGTGTCGTCCCTCCTTAGGTTATAAAGTCGTATCGCTTCATGTTCCCAATGTTTCATAACGGTGAATATCTAATTTATCTGAATAATGAAGAGAGTCCATCCTAATACTCAGTTTTCATTCCAATATTTTATTTTGGTCGTTCATGATTTACTAGATATCTTACCATTGCAGCAGTCAGTGTATAGGTGTAAGGGAATACACCTAATGCATGAGATGATACCATTGGACTCTTTAAGAGAATAAGTTGATACTTGGTATAGCACATTTCAATTCTATACATATTATTGTATAATCATGATCAGTAGTGGCATCTGAGGCAACAGGAAAGAAAGATGAAGAGAATGAAAGAGAGAAATTTATGCTATTAAAGATAACCAATTTTCTAAATTGCGATTGGAATCATACGTTTTATTTTTCCACATTTGTGGTGTGTTTTAATGCATTAAAGACGGTGATATGTCATGTGGAAAGCAGTGGACGCGCCGACAGAGGTGAGAGGCTGTGTGATTTTGAGCCCGATGCTCTAACCACTCATATATATATATATATATATATATATATATATATATATATATATATATATTCTGTTTTATAATCACCATCATAACAAATTTTTTTATATAATTTACTGTTTCGGTTTTTTGTTGTTGTTGCTGTTTTTTTAATGTTTCCTATGAATATTTAACTTTTTACCAAATCAATTTCTACGCCTTGGTTTGACACAGATACTTGGAAGAATGGATGTGCAATTGGACACATAATTATTACAATAGCTACGGAATTTTGATTATATTTCCCTAATAGGCAGTCAAACATAATACTATCCGTTGTTAATATTTCATAATTTATTCTCTATTATAACCACTGTATTTCACATCCTCTGTTGTATGGAACAGAATATTAATTAAATAGATATTATATTCCATTTTGACTCAACTGGTGACAGAACTTCATCACTTATGAATTCTGTCGAGGATAATGGCAGACTACGGACTAGATATAAAGAAGAATTTGGCACATTTTCAGAATAGATAAAAATATAAGAGGAATATTAAAATCAATTATTAGACATATCAAAACAAAAATGCATATCATCTATCCCTCTGTGTAGTAAGAAGTAAGAAAAAATTAAATAGATCACGTCAAGAATATGTTTTCGTTTCAGGTGACAAAGCTTCTAATAACATTGTCTTTCTTTGTAAGGCTCATTATTACAACTGTATTTTAAAGGAACTGGGCATTAATTCCACATTTGGTAACCGTGCTTATACTCCAACTGCCCTATCAAAAGGTGAATTCTTACAATCATGCTTCAGGTGTAAACATATTTAATATCCCAGTCACTGGGATGGATGAATTACCGTACCTATATTGGATTCCTAAACTTCACAAAAACTCTTTCAAAGATACATTGCTGGATCCTGTGAATTTCAAGTCCTTATCTTTATACCTCACGAAAATATTAACTATTGTGAAGGAGAAAATTCAGACATATTGTGCCACAGCATGCGCGAGAAGTGGTATAAATCAAATGTATATAATATAAAAAAAAAAATTTGGTACAATTTTTCCAAAATCCACAGCATCAAAACACATACCAGCATTTCTTACGATACATTAAAAACCTGGCTTTTTTATACATCTGTTTCTACAATAGAAATAGAACTAGGAAATAGTCTTATCTTATCATCCAAAAATTACTTTGTTAAACATCACTCTCATTATACGCACAGGTACTTACCACTGACGTTGACACTACATCTGTGACCTGTAAACAGCAGATGCATACTCCTCCTAGGCACCATGTCCCACATCTGGAGTTTCCAGTGATCGTAGTTTGTCCAATGTTCAATTTTTTTATTCGTTGTAGGATTGCTGTGATTGATCAATAGTCGATATCTTCAGGTTTCATCAGCAAGATGGTGGAGTTTCTCATTGGCAATATTTACGTAGTCTTTGATTATTAAGCCATCCAAATGTATCTTGCTATTCCCATGGTCACGAATTGTGCTTCTTTATTAGTTGACCTATTTTTGTATTTTTATGAGGTAGAATTTATTCCGAGCTTTCCAAACGAGACGAAAAATATCATGCTGTGGCTTTCAACTCAATATTTAGATCTATATATTAACAATATTAATATTCATTCATACCTCGATTCGTTTGCTAAGTACTTCTGTACTAACATGAATTCTGGATAAAATTTGCTGAGATAAAATTAAGATATTCATTTCAAAATTAATTATTATCTTCCTTATGCCTAGCTCTGATTCGTTGCCGGATTTGGCTTCACTCTTTGGTTGTTTTGGTTCTTTCAGCTCATCCGAGTTCTTATTTTGGATTTTCAACATTTTTGATTTCAGTATCACTGAAGAGGCATTATATGTCAAAATGTGCATCTGGTGGATAAAAATTGGTAGTTTTTATGTTTGATATGTCAGTGATCTCGAAATAAAAGACGTCGTTGTGTTCTATATCTGCTTCATATTTAATATAGCTGTTAAAGGAAAATGGGAATATAATAAACGATGATCAATCTCATAACTCCTATAAAGAATACTAAACTTCAGAGTAGGGCAAGCACGAACCCCTCAACATAGCATAAGTAAGATGCCTAGAAGGAGTAAGCATCCCTTGTCGACCGGTCACACCCGCCGTGAGCCATAGACCCCGATCGGGTAAACGAAAAAATCCGTAGTAAAAATCAGTGTGCAAAGAATGACTCAAATGGTACGATATATGTCAGACAGCATTTTAGCCAATACCTAGTGGTATTACTAAATTAGATAGTTGCAACGCCCATAGAATTTACGAAATTCTGACCGTAAATGAGACTGTTGAAACCCCTGTAACATCAACGTATTTGTCATAGCCTGCCTCGATTAAAAAACTGTCCATACACAGAACACACTCAGTTGAGAAATATAAAGACAATATACAGGTGATAATGGATATTGCTAAATAAATATAGCAAGTTGACAATGGAGAAGCTGAAGTCAATCCGTTTGTCAGCAACTTTTGTTGTTATTTTGTCATCTACATCAACGTTCAATAAAGTATCTACGTACGAAGCATATGTGCAAAACTGCGGTGTCTTTTATTTCGAGTTCACTGGGATTGTTTGTTTGATTGGTTGTTTGTTTGTTTTACGTCCCGTCGAGAATTTTTCACTCATATTGAGACATCACCAGCTGTAGGTGAAGTACCACAAATTTAGACCTATGCTTAGCGCTCTGGGCCGTAGCAGTGAGGGTTCTTTAACGTGCCAACGCCTACCGTGATACGGGACCTCCGTTTTTAAGGTCATATCCGAAAGACCCGTGATTCTCACTTCTAAATGCCGAGCGTTTGGCGAAGGAGCAATCACTACCTATTTTTCGTCTTAGGTTTTACGCGGCCATGGCACGAGCGGGGCTCGAACTCACGACCTCCCGGTTACGAAGCGAACGCTCTAACCACTGAGCTATCGCGACCGGTGGGATAATATTAATGAGAATAAATATTGTTATTAGAAGAGATGAAGATCATGAACAATGATCAAACTCCAATAGGGAATGGAAAATTAAAAGTTGGGCAAACACTGACTCCTGGATATACCAGAGATAAGATTAGGTCCCCAGTTGGAGGAAGCATCCCTGTCGACCGGTTATATCCGCCGTAAGCCCTGCCTTTATCAGTTAGAAACGTCGTCTATATTTTTAAACTGAAGTTGAAGACCACTGCAGATTATAGAAACAGGTCAACTATTGAAGGAGCACAATTTGTACCCTTGAAAATTCCTACAGACTGTTCAAGACCTGATCACCAAAGACTACGAAGATATTGTCATTGAGGCATTTCGCAAATTTTATGGTCGTTATAATAATCTAATTTGCCACTACAACCTTCCATGGCACATTGATTCTGACTGCGGACTACTCCGTTTACCTGATCAAGATATAGAGCTCACGACGGGTGTGACCGGTCGACATGTGATGCTAATTCCTCCTACCTAGTCACCTGATCCCACCTCTGGTATGTTCAGGGGTCCGTGTTTGCCCATCTCTTTGATTTCTATTTTATATAGGAAATACGAGATTGAGTAATGTTGTTAACGGAATCTTTTAAAATTTTGATCTTGTTGATTTGATAATTGTGTTTCTAAAATTTACTAAAGGTTCTTTAAATTGTTTTAGAATTCACATTTGATTTACACCACGTCTGGTATATGTTGTGGCACAGTACATTTGAAGTTTCTTCACAGCAGTTGATAGTTTTGTGAGGATCATAGATTAACATTTACATAATCCAGCATGTATATTTGTAAGGATATTCCATCCTAGAAACACGAGTATTGTATCTTCAATAAAGTTTCTCAGTCCCAGAATCATCCTGGAGACAAGAGTATTGTACCTTCAGTAAAGTTTCGTGGTCCAAGAATCAATTAATGGGTAGTTTTATCGAAACTTGTAAAAGCTTCATTTTATATATTACATTGCAGGTTCAATGTGAAAGTCAGGGCGCGTATCTCCTGGAAATAGAGACATCTCTTGAAAATGACTGGATTATCACATCGTTACTATCATGTAAGGGCCACTACACAACTGTAATTGTACTATGTTGAGAATTGGTATTTAAATGACTGATATAAGTTATCATCTATTTGTATTTTCCTTCTCGATTGCTAACACTTGATTATTGTTTTAAATCGTAAACCATGCATAGAAAAGAAGATTCACACTTACATTAGTTGACCCTCTTTGTTGGAAAAATGAAAACTCGTAACTTTCACTTTTCTGGAAAAAAAAATATAGAAAGTTCATCATGAATACACCCTTTTCATAGCCGTCTGCATAATAATTTAGTGACACTGCGTACCTTGGGCAATGGTATAAGCGTGTTTTATCATTGTCTTTGTAACATTTCGAAATATGCTCACCGTCATTTTCTATAAAATAAAATAAATATCAAACTAGACAAATTCAAATAACACGTTCTTCATTTGCCAGACACGAAGATCCGTTAACGATTAAACTAAGCATGTGCTTTAACGATCTTTTTGCTAGTAATCTACTTAGTGCATGCTAAATTCATTCACAAGTAGATACAATTTTGGATTCTAATGTCTGAACACTATTTTGCACATTATATTTTCTTAAGCACTGTCATATATAAGAAATTGTCTTATGAGAATCAAACAGGTGGACTGGGTTTTCTATATGTTGTTTTAAAGCTCTCTGCTCTATCGCCTGGAATATCAGCTGCGAGGTGTTTACGGGCGGATCTACAGACTCAGGAGTGTTCAAGTGGGAATACTCAAACACACTTCTAAATTATAGCAACTGGTATCCTAACGAGCCAAGCGATACGGGAACGAAGGAGTGCATATCTTTGATGTATAATGGACAGTGGAGTGACGGAAATTGTTTATATGAAAGAAAATTTGTCTGTGAGAAATTGCGATAAACTCTATGTAAACCTTACTATGTAAACGATTCCAAATCACGTGGATAACTATGAACTAATGGGTGAGAAATTACAAATGTACGCGCTAACATCCACAGTTTGATTGGATCAAAAATGTGTTTAAATTGTATTTATTTCACAAACAACAGTACTATGGGTCAGAATAATCCAGCAAAAATTAATTTAATTATTTATTATTGTCTTCAATACGTTTATATTATTGACGGTTGTACCAATGTAAGGCTGGAAAATCGATTAAGTTTTCAAAACTTGTGTTCAACCTTTTTGTATGTCAACATTACAATAAATATGTTTTCAAACCAGGAGTTTAACAATTTATTCACAGTAGAATCTATCATGACAATATTTTAATACTAATTACAGCCCGTAAGAAATCATTCGTTATTTAATCATCCCAAACTGAATATTTGCAAACAAGAATAATTTTTTTTATAGCGCCTCCGCGAAATCGGTGAAGTCCAGTCCCCGGTAATGTCATGTCCTATGTAATTCTACAAAGCAAAAACATGTACTATTTATCTATACTAAACACAAATCTGTCAAGTCCTGTCCTAGAAAGTAAAAATAAGCTATTATTTTATTTGTTTGTTGTTTTGCGCCACACTCAACAATTTTTCAGTTATCTGGTGGCGTCCAGATTTGTAGGTGGAGGAGAGAACCCAGATACAATGTACTCGGGAAGAGACCACCGACCTTCCGAAAGTAAACTGGCAAACTTTCTCACATATATCAGCAAGAGCGAGAATCGAACCCGCGCCGACTAGAGGTGAGAGGCCTTGTCATTTTGAGCGCAATACTCTAACCACTCGGCCTCCTAATAAGCTATTACATCAATTATCTAAGGCATAGTTAGTAGTAGTTATATGAATTCTCAAACCTGATCATGCGAGTCATTAAAGTATGCCTGAAGAAAAGATCTAGAAAACATGTATTTTACAACAGCAGTTATATTCGAACAGAGTGATAAAACAATTTTCTGATTTTGTTAAGAAATTCCATCACCATCAATTTTTTTTCATCATTTATTAAATAGGTAGGATCATTGTATGCTGCTAAGCCACATATCTCTGAACAAATTGTCCATTTCTAGAGGAATGAAATTGTTTGTAGTCTTCCGGCAGCTACCCAGCAATTCAAGGTTAATAAATATCGGTGGTACTACCCGGTATTTAGTTTAATTTCAAACATTTTTCATTTCTAAATAAATTCATCTTGCTTATTGATTAATTTATTTGATGCTCTTCCTAAACCATAAAGCTAAGTATTGCTTCGACATGAAATCAATGATACGTTTAACGATTCAAGTAATCTGTCCCAACACGTTAAAAACAAAAGATATGTATTTACTGCGAAGATTCGAATACACTTGTGGGTTATAATCAGTTATCGCTTTTCCAATCACAAAATCATGAGGCCTGCTGTGTACAATTTATGCATTCCATGCATTTCATACACTTAACATTCTGAGATTGTAAGAAAACTTGTATCGACCTAGTATAAACTAAATGTTTCACTACTATACAATCAAAAGGCTAAGATAACTAACAGTATTCAATCTCTAAATCCCTATAGAAAATACAAACCAGAAAGATGGGCAAACACGGGTCCCTGGACATACCAGAGGTGGGACCTGGTGCCTAGGAGGATGAAGCATCTCCTGTCGACCGGTCACAGCCGCCGTAAGCCCTACATCTTCTTTTTATTATTATTATTATTATTACAAGGCATTTATATAGCGCATTATCTAACATTATAAATATTACTCTAAGCGCTTTACAACATACACAATTAATATATCGCCAAACATACATACAACATAGAGAAATTAAGAAAAGGACTAAATGGGGTATTTTAAAACACAAATTATATTTAGTTACGCTAACTACAAAAAAGACTAATATAGCACACTAAAACACCACACACACACACATCGCATATATACATACACTTGCATACGTACACATCCATACATACGTTTTTTGGGGTTTTTTTGTTTTGTTTTTTTTTTATATGACCGATACATGTAAAAAGAAATACACATAACTTAAAAGAACAATAATAGAAATGAGTTTTAAAAGTAATTCATGCATGGTAAAAGTGAGTTAAATATTTCCGTATGCAAGTCTAAAAAGGTGTGTTTTGAGAGATTTCTTAATAGCCCACATGGATTGTTTATCTCTCAAATATCTGGGCAAGTTGTTCCAGAGAGTGGCCGCAGATTTGTCCAAGCGTCTCTCGCCGTATATTTTGGTGCGGATTCGAAGTTGCACTAGTAGTGTACAGTCCTCTGATCGCAGCGAACGTGTTGGTTGGTAAGCACGAACGATGTCTTGCAAATACGTTGGTGCACTGCCGTGAAGACATTTGAAGACGTACACAAGAATTTTATACTGGCACCGGAAGGGCACAGGTAACCAATGGGGATTAACAAGAGTGGGGGTGATATGCTCGTGTTTTTTAGTTCTCGATACAACACGAGCTGCAGTGTTCTGAACACGTTGTAATTTGTTCGTTATGTTTGTCGGCAGTCCATATAACATCGCATTTCCGTAATCTAATCTGGAAGTGACCAGTGAGTTCATTAGCGTTCTACAGGCATCGTTCGTTAAATATGGACGTATACGTCCAATATTTCGAATGTGGAAGAAGCACGCTTTAGCAGTGGTACTAATTTGCTTCTCCATAGTGAGTGTCCTATCGAAAATGACACCAAGGTTTCTGACACATGAAACATTACTGACCACTGTGCCATCGAAAGAAAGTTGACAAGTTGAAAAGTCGTTCACCCGGTGTTTAGGGGCAAAAACAATCAGTTCGGTCTAATCCTGATTCAGCTTTAGAAGATTTGATCGCATCCAGTCACTGATATCTTCCAAACATGCTGCTAGACGACTTGCTATGTCTATCCAATCATCTAGTGGTTCAAACACACTTACTCAGGTAAACGGAGTAACCCGCAGTCAGAGTCAGTGTGCCAAGAACGGCATAACAATTAGCATGAAACACGTCAGACAGCATTTGACCTGATGGAAGCTTGTACTGGCAAACTATATAGATCGTTACAACGACCATAGAATTTGCGAAATGCTTACTTTAGACGCGATTTACAAACCCCTGTAACCAACTTGTATGTCAGTAGCCTGTCTCGATTTAAAAACTGATCATATGCAGAACGAGCTCTTGCGTATCGTATCAGGTGAAAAATATAAACACCATATGCAGGTGATATGATATTGCTACATAGAGAAGGGATGTTGACAATGGATAGTGAAATCATTTCGTTTGTCATAAAGTTGAGTTATCAGTTTGCCATCAGCATCTATTTTCAATAAATATCTAAGTACGAAACATATGTGGAGTACTCTGGTGTCTTTTATTTCAAGTTCACTGGGATATATCGAATCGACATAAGAACTAAAATGATCATTCTTAATAGATAAACGTCGTCACTATACCTAAATGTTCAAATGAAGACCACAGCAAGAGATTTCTTTTTCTCATATAATAGCTTTTGAATAAATTCAGCTTGATAAAAATTTAAAAACAAGCCAGCTAACAAAGGAGCACAATTCGTGCCCATGGGAATTCCAACAAACTGCTAGAAAACCCTATCACCAAAAACTACGAATATATTGTAAATGAGGAACTCAAGCATCTTCTCAATACCAACCTAGAGTACGTGGTGTCAGAGTTGTGCGTGGAGTCAGAATGGTGTTGAACAAAATAATTGTTTGGATGCCTGATCTGAATATTTCCTCTTATCATTTTTGTTAAAGAAGCTACAGTCTGTGATGTCAAAAAGTCTAGCCTTTATCTTATTGTGAGGTATGGTCATGGAAAGTGTTGTAAAAGTCATACGTTTTTATGTTGATTTAAGAAGTTTTGTGATTTCAAATTTACGCTGGTCGCGGTAGCTCAATAGTTAGAGCCTTCGCTTCGTAACCTGCAACCCCGTGGGGATCCGGGTTTTAGAATAGATCCTCAGTAACCCTTGCTTGTTGTAAGAGGTGACTAAATGGGGCGGTCCTTCGGATGCGATCGCAAAATCCGAGGCCCCATGTCACAGCAGGTGTGGCACGATAAAGATCCCTCCCTGCTCAAAGGCCATAATTTTGGAATCCTTCACCGGCAATGGTGACCTCTCCATATGAATGAAAAATTCTCGAGCGTGACGTTAAACAATATATAATCAATCAATCCCTGAGGATATTTCTCTGGAAAAGTTCTAGTAAACCAAGATCAATTACCTTTTCATAATTACGATACGACACCACGTGTCATTTTAGTTCATTTATTATTCAAATTAAAAAAAAAAACCATTTAAAAAAAACCTTATGAATATTAAGTAGCCGAGAAAAAGATGCAACTGTTCTCGTAAACAGGGTGCTGATGACAAACAATGGACGTGATGAGTACTTCTATCCAGTGTATTTGCCATCAGTAAAATATACTAGAATACAATTCACATTCACTGGCGGCAAATAGATCGGGTTATCTTACTGTAGTATTGGTCGCGGTAGCGCAGTGGTAAGACCGTTCGCTTGGTAACCTGGAGGTCGTGAGTTCGAATTCTGCATGGTCCCATCAAACTCAAAACGAAAACACAGGTAGCAATTGCTCCTTCGCCAAACGCACGGCATTTAAATGCGAAAATCAGGGGTCTTCCAGTTATGACCTTAAAAACGGAGGCCCTGTGTCACGACAGACGTTGGTACGTTAGACACCTCATTACTAGGGCCCTGAGCGCTAAGCAAAGGTTTAAAATTGTGGTACTTTACCTACAACTGGAGACGTCTCAATCAATATTAGTGAAAAAGTATCTATGGGACCTAAAACAAACAAATAATCTCTCACTGTAAGGCGTCTGTCTTTCATAATAACGTTACAAACACAGGAATACTAAGACTTATGGAGGACCGAAATAAACATTTTGTGACATGTGTCTCTGAATTCGAGAACAAATCACTTGTGAATTGCATCATTCGATGATGAAACCTCGAAATTTGTGCACATCTTAAAGATATGTCTGCCCTCAAGTCACTGTGTGAAAACAGACCAATAGGTAAACCTCAGCCCTCCTTACCTCGAGCGGGCATATTTCTAGTTCTATCCAATCATTAATTTGTAAGTAATTTAGGAAATGCGTTGTCTTCATTTCAAGAACTGCGGTTTATTCATAATTATATTAGAATTGAACAGTTCAATAGGAAAAGGAATATTAAGCTGCAAATACCCAGCATGATGTCACATCAAACAGACGAAGAGCTCACGTACACCATGATAGTACCAGGCATGAGCTGGTTCATACACTACAGACATCGACATGGTATTTATACCACACCAAAAACAAAATAAATAAAAACACACAGAAACATCCAAAAGGTAATTTAGACGATCAAATAGAACTGTTACACATAACTTGCGTTAGCACATCAATATTTGTAATAACTACTGTGAATTATTTACTACGCAGCCCATTTTAATGTTCGCTTGTCATCTAAAAGCTGGTGACGTCTTTAAACAAGTGAAGAATACTCCCGTGGGGCGTAAAACATTGTTTTTCGAGCGTATCTATTGTCTCTGCCTAACTGGTCCCCGTATGACGGCAATTATTGTTTTTACCGTCAGGCTTTCTGGACTTCGGAAGCATCTAAAGGATTTTCTTTTCAATAATGCATGAGGATTCCTGACGTTGCTGATCTCCTACAAAAGGCACATTTAATAAATGGCGGGGGCACATTCAAACTAGGCCAAATTCAAAATATAATACACCATATTTTTTTTAAAAAATTGTACAAAATTCAATTCCCGAACTAAACGTTTGAAGATCAGGTTACAACCCAATATCATAGTTATTATAACCTCAATATCATAGTTATTATAAACCTCAAGGTAATAGTTATTATAACGTCAAAGTCATAGTTATTATAACCTCAAGGTCATAGTTATTATAATTGAGTAGGTATTAGTTCAATACTTATTTCATTCGTACAAACATAATACATTTATTAAACCTATCCACTTGAATATATATCACTTCAAATTTTGAAAAAAATTTGGAAAGGGCTATATTTTTGGGCTGATGGATTGTTTAACTCGGAACTTCTAAATCTGTACGATTTTACTGTTTTTGTTTTATCCAGTATATCGCCAATACTTGTAAGTTGCATATCAGTTTTGTAATATATGATACAAACAGAGAGACTTGGAACTAATTCATACGTTGTAAATTCATTAATTTGGCTGGCATATTTTCCCAAACAGAACATCGATTCTTAAAAACGTCTTTTTTAATTCACCCAAAATTTTGTTTCCAAATTTACTATTTTGGTCGATAATTCAAATACTTAATCTATAACCCCACTTTTTAATGTTCCATCTTAAATTTTGAGACAAGATTGGTAACTTTTCTGCAGTTTAGAAAAACTGACAATACTCCCATTTTGATCTCTTGTTTTACGTGCAAGAAGGTCATGATTGATTGATTATATATTGTTTTACGTCCCGCTCCAGAATCTTTCACTCATATGGAGACGTCACCATTGCCGGTGAAGGACTGCAAAATTTAGGCCTATGCTCGGCGCTTGTAGCCTTTGAGCATGAAGGGATCTTTATCGTGCCACACCTGCTGCGACACGGGGCCTCGGTTTTTGCGGTCTCATCCGAAGGACCGCCCCATTTAGTCGCCTCTTACGACAAGCTAGGGGTACTGAGGATCTATTCTAACAACCCGGATCCCCACGGGGTAAGAAGGTCATGATATAATTCCAATCATTCTAAAAATGCTACGTTTGTTTCTACATCAGAATCTAAATCCTTCTCTGTTGCTATTGGTTTTCACAATGCTATTGTTACTGAAAGAGACCAGAGCCTGGAAAAGAATTCTATGATATAATGAGCTGAACACTGTTAAACTCTTCTACCTTTTCAAGTAGTAAAAATAGACATATAATTTTTCATCTCTTTAATTATCATTAGAAATGAAAACACTCATACGGAAAACATGCTGATTTTGAAATTTAATTCTCATAAAAATAATTAATGAAAATAATTAATGACAATATGACAGACATGCTTTGTATAGGGTATTATTTTCCACAAAAACAAACAATACGTACAATACGAAACAATAAACACCAGTCATCACCAGTGCTTGATTGAATTTGAGCACATTTGCTGTGTTCATAATCCGTTTATGACTGTCTGTGATCACGTGGGACGGAGGTCATGACACCGTCAGCTTGGTGAGTTTTTCTGTAACATAAAACATAAAACATCACACCATCTACGCCATAGTGTTTAAACACACCACCCAGCAAAGAATATTATCTATTTCACAGGGTTTAAACACACCACCTATGAAATAATATTTATTTTACAGAATTTAATCACACCACTCATAGAGGACTATTTACGTTCATTGAATCTTTTCTCTTATATTTCTTTGAAATTGACATTGCTTTCATCACAAATAAACCCTTCGCGGTAGCTCAGTGGTTAGAGCGTTCGCTTCGTAACTAGGAGGTCGTGAGTTCGAGCCCCGCTCGTGCCATGACCGCGTCAAACGCAAGATGTATAAAAAGGTAGTGACTGCTTCTTCGCCAAATACTCTGCATTTAGAAGTAAGAATCACGGGTCTTTCTGATATGAAACGGAGGTCCCGTGTCACGGTAGGCGTTGGCACGTGAAAGAATCCTCCTTGCTACGGGCCTGAGCGCTAAGCATAGGTCTAAATTTGTGGTACTTCACCTACAGCTGGTGACGTCTCAATGCGAGTGAAAAATTCTCGACGGGAAACAAAGAAACATCACAAACAATGAATTCATGTTTGCTGCAAATTAGTTCGATCCAGTTTTGAGTAGCACTTGACCGTATTCTTTTCTTCAACCAATAAAACAAGGAAGAAAGCACTTTACTGTTTAAATATCAGCTACTTTACAGAGTTTGATCCCACCACTCATAAAACAATATTCCTTCAAAATGTCAAGCCACTAATTACAGAAAGAGCAAGGGTGATTATTTTCAAACACGATTGTGGAACATTAAGTCACATTCAACTGGGGAACATTAAGTCACATTCAACTGGGGAACATTAAGTCACATTCAACTGGGGAACATTAAGTCACATTCAACTGGGGAACATTAAGTCACATTCAACTGGGGAACATTAAGTCACATTCAACTGGGGAACATTAAGTCACATTCAACTGGGGAACATTAAGTCATATTTAACTGGGGAACATTAAGTCACATTCAACTGGGGATTATTTGACCTTGACATAGGTGAATGAACTTCACCTTCACAAGTCAAAATCAGTTTGTGCTGCTCTTTGTTCAGGAGATGACCTTTCCCACCAAAGGTACTAAAAGGAATACACTGCCAAATGAAAGGTGTCTACGGTTACAGTTATCAAATACTGCATGTAGAGTAATGTTGGCATGCTGGAAATGATGGTTTTTCTGCTGGATGAGGACAATTCACCAAAAATGACATCTGATCCAATGAGAAATAAAAGATATGAAAGTAATTCATATTATTTCTGTTTTACTGCAATTCCTCTGAGTTGTTTTTAATCATTACTTCTGTACAAAGTAGAAGGAGGTCAGGGATATTAGGTCACCCTGTCTAAATCCTCTGCCCATTTCAAAGAATTCTGAGAATATACCATTCTGAATAACGCCTAATTTTGACTTATCAAACAGTTTCTTTACAGAGTCAATGGATTTTTCACTGAAGTTGAAAAATGTTAAAACTTTATCATGTTACACTTGATGTGACACGGAACCTCAATTTTTGCCTTTTCATCTGAAAAACTGCTTCAGTAGTCACCCCTAATGACAAGCAAGGGGTACTGAGGACCTATTTTAACCCAGATCCCCACAGAATCATTGCAGTATTGTACAATACCATAAAGAATTCTAAAATTTTCTTCAATATATCTACCCGTTAAGAAGCCTATTTGATTTTAATGAATGACCTTAGGTAGTATATTTTTATACAGTTTACTAATACACTGGATAGAAATTATATGTTGCCTTCAAGTGGAAATAATCTCCAGTTTTTAAGGTATTCCTGAGGCTTTTACCCTCCGGGTAGAATTGAAATGATTCCCTGTGTTTGTGAGTTTGAAAGTTCACCTGAATTGAGACTACATTTGAATGAATTAAAAATGTATGTTCTTAAGTCCATTCAAAAGAATTTTAAAAATTCAGCAGTAAACTCATCTGTTTCTAGAGTTTTATTATTTTTCATTTTTTTAAGCACCTTAAATATCTCTTGTTTAGTAATTTCAGAATCAAGTTGTTTCCTCCAATTCTCTGATGCTTTTATGACATCTTTATTTTGTGTTATTGTATTAAACTCCCCATAATCTAAGAGATTATCTTTGTTTTCATATAGTAATTTACAAAGAGATTTTACTTCTTTTAGGACTCGGTAATATGAATTTCCTCAGTACCCCTTGCTCGTCGTAAGAAGTGACCTTCGGATGAGACCGCAAAAACTGAGGTCCCATGTCACATCAGGTGTGGCACGATAAAGATCCCTCCCTGCTCAAAGGCCCAAAGCATCAAGCCGAGCATAGGCTTAATTTTGCAGCTTTTTTTCTTTCTTTTGCCTTTTGAAAAGAAAATAAATTGTTAAGCTTCTAATTTTCGTAAGAAGTACATCCAGAAATAAACCATTTGGTAAGTTGGTTGTATATTGTTAAACATCCTGATCACGAAATTTTCACTCATATGGAGACTTCACCATTGCCATTGGAGGGTCGCAAAATTTTGGTATATGCTTGGTGCTCACAGCCTTTAAGCAGGGAGGGATCATTATCATGCCACAGGTGCTGTGACATTGGGCTTGGTTTTTTTAAGTTCTCATCTGAAGGACTGCCCCATTTAATCGCCTCTGATGACAAGCGAGGGGTACTGAGGACCTATTCTAACCCAGATCCCGACTTTGGCAGTTTGTCCTGGGACATGTGGGGGGTAGAGTGCATTTGGAAATACTATCATCAATTACTTGTTTCATCTTTAATACATATTATTTTTGATCTTATACTATGTAGTTTGATAACATAAAATACAATGTAATATTGTGTTGCTATCAGAGCTTGATTTCATGTCACAGTTGTTTAACATGAAATATATCTGAAAACAATATATTTTTTTCAAATTTTATTTTTCCCAGATTCATTAAAATTGTTGATTGATTTTCTCCAAACTTCCAAAATGGCATTTCCTAAAAATGGTTGATATAACCCTGATCAATATGAGACAACCTCATATAAAGTGTCTTTATGATCATAACTTAATTCAAAATGGTTGACTTAAGTAGCAGTCGTGGTAGCTCAGTAAGAGCGTTCGCTTCATAACTGGGAGGTTGTGAGTTCAAGCCCTGCTCGTGTCAAACCTAAGATGTAAAAATAGGTAGTGATTGCTCCTTTGCCAAATGCTGAGCATTTAGAAGTGAGAATCACGGGTCTTTCTGATATGAACTTAAAAACGGAGGTTCCGTGTTAGGCGTTGGCACATTAAAGAACCCTCATGCTATGGCCCTGAGCGCTAAGCATAGGTCAAAATTTGTGGTACTTCACCTACAGTTGGTGATGTCTCAATAAGAGTGAAAAATTCTCGATGGGATGTAAAACAAACAAATAATCAATCAATTGACTTCAGCAACAAGCCATGTGGCAGTGCCATAAAAATAATTCATCTTCTGAAATTTTGAGTGTTGCCTCTGTAAATTCAGGGGAGATAATCCAAAATACCATTCAGAAAAAAATTCCTGAACTTTAAACATCATCGAAGTAATAATGCTTTGAACTACATTTTGATCCTTTTATGAAGGTTTAGCATCAATAAAAAGAATATTTTCCCTACCTACCTTCTCAAATTTTAAATGCTGGGTTAGGAGAGGGCAAACAATTTTTCAAAGGTGGCCTTGATATGTCTCTACATACCTATAATGGAGATGTACATTCCACGAAGACCCTCTCTGCTGTTCATATTCTTCCTATTTCCAGGAGAGATGGAAATTTCGTAGTCTGGACCATATGCCATGAAGTACTGAAATAGTCGATTCATCATTTACTACATTTCTACCTGTATCTGTCTGATAAAACTTTATATAATGTCTTTAAAAGTCATGTAACAAACTGAATGCCAATAAAACAGAAATATCTTGAGTAATACAAACAAGAGGGTCATGAACCTTGATTGTCATTCAAACAACATGTTCACTGTGCAGTGAGCGAATTCTTCTTTTACACACTATGATCTTATTACAAAGTAATAACCTAGAACAGGTCTCCATTACAAAGTTATAGCCTAGCACACATCTCCATTACAAAGTTATAGCCTAGCACACATCTCCATTACAAAGTTACAGCCTAGAACACATCTCCATTACAAAGTTATAACCTAGCACACATCTCCATTACAAAGTTATAACCTAGCACAGGTCTCCATTACAAAGTTATAGCCTAGCACACATCTCCATTACAAAGTTATAGCCTAGCACACATCTCCATTACAAAGTTATAACCTAGCACACATCTCCATTACAAAGTTATAACCTAGAACACATCTCCATTACAAAGTTATAACCTAGCACAGGTCTCCATTACAAAGTTATAGCCTAGCACAGGCCTCCATTACAAAGTTATAACCTAGAACACATCTCCATTACAAAGTTATAACCTAGAACACATCTCCATTACAAAGTTATAACCTAGCACACATCTCCATTACAAAGTTATAACCTAGAACACATCTCCATTACAAAGTTATAGCCTAGAACACATCTCCATTACAAAGTTATAGCCTAGCACACATCTCCATTACAAAGTTATAGCCTAGCACAGGTCTCCATTACAAAGTTATAACCTAGCACACATCTCCATTACAAAGTTATAACCTAGAACACATCTCCATTACAAAGTTATAGCCTAGCACACATCTCCATTACAAAGTTATAACCTAGCACAGGTCTCCATTACAAAGTTATAGCCTAGCACAGGTCTCCATTACAAAGTTATAGCCTAGCACAGGTCTCCATTACAAAGTTATAGCCTAGCACAGGTCTCCATTACAAAGTTATAGCCTAGCACACATCTCCATTACAAAGTTATAGCCTAGCACAGGTCTCCATTACAAAGTTATAACCTAGCACACATCTCCATTACAAAGTTATAACCTAGCACAGGTCTCCATTACAAAGTTATAACCTAGCACACATCTCCATTACAAAGTTATAACCTAGAACACATCTCCATTACAAAGTTATAACCTAGCACAGGTCTCCATTACAAAGTTATAGCCTAGCACACATCTCCATTACAAAGTTATAGCCTAGCACACATCTCCATTACAAAGTTATAACCTAGAACAGGTCTCCATTACAAAGTTATAGCCTAGCACACATCTCCATTACAAAGTTATAGCCTAGCACACATCTCCATTACAAAGTTATAACCTAGAACACATCTCCATTACAAAGTTATAGCCTAGCACACATCTCCATTACAAAGTTATAGCCTAGCACAGGTCTCCATTACAAAGTTATAACCTAGCACACATCTCCATTACAAAGTTATAACCTAGCACACATCTCCATTACAAAGTTATAGCCTAGCACAGGTCTCCATTACAAAGTTATAGCCTAGCACACATCTCCATTACAAAGTTATAGCCTAGCACACATCTCCATTACAAAGTTATAACCTAGAACAGGTCTCCATTACAAAGTTATAGCCTAGCACACATCTCCATTACAAAGTTATAGCCTAGCACACATCTCCATTACAAAGTTATAACCTAGCACACATCTCCATTACAAAGTTATAACCTAGCACACATCTCCATTACAAAGTTATAACCTAGAACACATCTCCATTACAAAGTTATAACCTAGCACACATCTCCATTACAAAGTTATAGCCTAGCACACATCTCCATTACAAAGTTATAACCTAGCACACATCTCCATTACAAAGTTATAGCCTAGCACACATCTCCATTACAAAGTTATAGCCTAGCACAGGTCTCCATTACAAAGTTATAACCTAGCACACATCTCCATTACAAAGTTATAACCTAGCACACATCTCCATTACAAAGTTATAACCTAGCACAGGTCTCCATTACAAAGTTATAGCCTAGAACACATCTCCATTACAAAGTTATAACCTAGCACAGGTCTCCATTACAAAGTTATAGCCTAGAACACATCTCCATTACAAAGTTATAGCCTAGCACACATCTCCATTACAAAGTTATAACCTAGCACAGGTCTCCATTACAAAGTTATAGCCTAGCACAGGTCTCCATTACAAAGTTATAAACTAGCACACATCTCCATTACAAAGTTATAAACTAGCACACATCTCCATTACAAAGTTATAACCTAGCACAGGTCTCCATTACAAAGTTATAACCTAGCACACATCTCCATTACAAAGTTATAACCTAGCACACATCTCCATTACAAAGTTATAGCCTAGAACACATCTCCATTACAAAGTTATAACCTAGAACACATCTCCATTACAAAGTTATAACCTAGAACACATCTCCATTACAAAGTTATAACCTAGAACACATCTCCATTACAAAGTTATAACCTAGCACACATCTCCATTACAAAGTTATAGCCTAGAACACATCTCCATTACAAAGTTATAACCTAGCACAGGTCTCCATTACAAAGTTATAACCTAGCACACATCTCCATTACAAAGTTATAACCTAGCACACATCTCCATTACAAAGTTATAGCCTAGCACACATCTCCATTACAAAGTTATAGCCTAGCACAGGTCTCCATTACAAAGTTATAGCCTAGCACACATCTCCATTACAAAGTTATAACCTAGCACACATCTCCATTACAAAGTTATAACCTAGCACAGATGAGAATGGGGATCAGGATTACTGAAAATAAAACTGGAAATAGCCTTTGTGTTTTTGGAATAGCAATGGAACTGTAACAATGTGCAATTTCACCAATTTAATATTCATCTGTTTCTACTGATCTGAAATAAGGATTCTTAATGAAACTGTGATACTATAGATATAAATGAAAACCAAATCTGAGCAGGTTATTTTGTAAGTACCTAATGATATCACTTTCGCGGGAAAATCTGTTTTGTAGTAAATCCATCCACAAATAATGAACTTTTCTTGCTAAACAATCGTTATTTAACTACTGAACAAAGATACAATAATAAACAACGACATCAACAACGGAAATGGTATTGAGCCTTTCAAATATCAATTAAATTCAATGTTTCAAAGTCTTGAATCAAAAGAAAAATTTAATACCAAAAGGCACTATTTAATTTCACCCATTGAGATAGGCTGAAAGGTGGTGTAGAGGCAAAATCTGCATAATCGCCAGAAGACTATTGAGCAAGCTCAACACTTTAAAAAACCACTCTGAAAGATTTATCCATTTTTGCAATATGATCTATATAATCACTTCATCCTGAGGACTGGTCCTGGGGTATTAAATTCACAATATCAGTAGAGACTGCCATGTTCAGAATAAACATGCACCTTATTTATGTGCAAAAAGGCTTCTAAATTCATATTTTCACTATCAGAGCCATGCCCTAGTACAAAAGCCCTTGATAAAGAAGTCATGAAGAGAAATGAAGGAAAACCAGTTACATTTATACAGTGAAAAACATTTAAGTAGAATCCTGACAGGCTTACCTTGTGATCCGGGATGTCTAGGGGAAGTTTCCGTCCACAAATGACCGCCGTCAGATATGTCCAACACCGGGCTGTGTTGGCACTGTGATAGCCACCTGAAACACACCACTCAAATTTGTAGCGACTCACTGGTCAATACAACACCAGACTGTGATATATATAGACTGGTCAATACAACACCAGGCTGTGATATATATATAGACTGGTCAATACAACACCGGACTGTGACATATATAGACTGGTCAATACAACACCGGGCTGTGTTATATATAGACTGGTCAATACAACACCAGGCTGTGATATATATAGACTGGTCAATACAACACCAGGCTGTGATATATATAGACTGATCAATACAACACCAGGCTGTGATATATATAGACTGGTCAATACAACACCAGGCTGTGATATATATAGACTGATCAATACAACACCAGGCTGTGATATATATAGACTGGTCAATACAACACTGGGCTGTGTTATATGTAGACTGGTTAACACAACACCGGACTGTGTTAGATATAGACTGGTTAATACAACACTGGTCAATATGGGTTTTGTTAAAAAGACTGGGCACTACAACATCCGGCAGTGTCAGAGAGTGGTCAATACTACTGCATGCCATAGAAAGTGCTGATGAACAGACAGTGATTACAAGTGAGCACCTGCCATATGGTGAGGCCTTAATTTTAAACACTACAATATACTATACCAATTATTGCTATTTGGTGCCACCATGGAATCTGAACCCCTTCCAGAGTACCCAAAAAATTTACAATTTTGTCAGGAGGCTTCCTTATCTTCCATAATATGCGGGCATGTTTTATTTGATGTTTTAAAGTGCTCTCTTGAATATATTGTCAATGTCGCTGTAAAGGACAAATTAAAATCAAAGAAACAATTTTCTTCCTAACGATGTACATTCTGTTGATTTTAATATACTATATAGCAGGTATTTTCTGCAGTTATCAAGTTTTTGCAGATTTTGTGCAAAAATCACAATCAAAAAATATTCTAAACAACAAAATAGAGATGTGATCTAAGTGTTCAAATTGCAACTACAGGAATTGGAAACACGGGAGCTGTAAGTTGACTTACACCAAATTTGATTTTTAAATGATTGAATCATGCGTGAAAATACAGATTTCAACAGAAATATTACACCAGATTGTTATTACTCACCTCCACCCAGAATCAGGGTGGGCAGTTTCCACTGCAGAACAAACTGTAGACAAGAGCTGTAGGCTGTGTGGGTGAGGTTAAAGGAGTCCATAGGATCACCACTCAGCCCATCTGCCCCACACTGACACACCACTGCCTGGGGCCGGAACACCTCCTGAACTTTCTGAAGTACTCTGTGTAAACACATAGGTAAAGTCAATGTAATATCTCCACTCAAACATACCAAAGTCAATATAATATATCCACTCAAACATATCAAATTCAATATATATATATCCACGCAAACATATATGTATATTTTGTTTAACGTCCCGCTCGAGAATCTTTCACTCATATGGAGACGTCACCATTACTGGTGAAGGGCTGCAAAATTTAGGCCTATGCTCGGCGCTTATGGCCTTTGAGCAGGGAGGGACCTTAACATGCCACACCTGCTGTGACACAGGGCCTCAGTTTTTGCGGTCTCATCTGAAGGACTGCTCCATTTAGTTGCCTCTTACGACAAGCAAGGGGTACTGAGGATTTATTCTAACCTGGATCCCCACGGGGTCCAAACATGTCAAAGTCAATATAATATCTACATCCAAAACTATCAGAGTCAATACAATATAATATCTCTACCCAAGTATATCACAATACATGTATCTCCACCCAAACACATTAAGGTGACAGTAGTTGAAAACTGGATTGAAAATTAAAGACACAAAGATTGGGAATCAATGCCTTTTCCCATGAAAATAATGATTTATAATCTGTTTGTGTAACAATGTATCACTTTATTTATCAGTTACATGGTCATTTGATCAAAATTGACAAAAAAGCAAAATACAAATACAAATATGTCGTTCATAATCTGTACTTGATACGAGTTTGATGTTGCCCTACACATCTGTTTCTCTTTTATAATGTACAGAAATGACTAATTTTCCTGTGATAAAAGAATCAGAATTTCACTTCCTTTTAAGGCCAAATATAGGCAATCATACCTTATTCTTCAGAATTTCACATTAAAAAGTCTTGAGATACTTCATCGGAAAGAAAACATATTAATCTTGAAAAAAATTATCTGTCTTTATAAAAGACTATACCACACAAATTTGACCTTTAAGTCATGACCTTCAACATGAATTATAAAGTTGTCAGTAGACACACAAACAGAAAAAATGGAAAAAAAGCAAGACTAAGATTCTTTTTTTACCCTAAGAGCATAGATATTTTATTTTTATACATTTTCTGAGATCGTTTTTGAGATTTAAAAAAATTCACAAAAATTTCCTGATGGAGAATCAGCTTGAAATTAATCTTGTACATATGAGGGTTGATTGATGTGTTGTGAATCTCATATCTAAGGGTTTGGATTTTGGTGGACAAATTGTATTATATTTCAACATAATCTCCTTCAATGTCTATACACTTTTGCCAGCAATGTTTAGAGACATCAATGCCACTTTTAAAGTTCATTTCTTGACTGTTTGCTCCATGGCGATCCGGGTTAGAGTAGGTTCTCAATACCCATTGGTTGTCGTAACAGGCGACTAAATGGGGCAGTCCTTCTGATGAGATTGCAAATAACAAGTTCCCGTGTCATAGCAGGTGTGGCAGGATAAAGGTCCCTCAATGCTTAAAGGCTGTAAGCGCCGAGCACAGGCCAATATATGCAGCCCTTCACTGGCAATGGTGACATATCCATATGAGTGAAAATTCTCAAGCGGGATGTAATACAATATACAATCAATCAATCTTGACTGTTCAGAATGTTCTCATGTATGATGTCATCATCTGACTGAAAGTGGATACTGAAAATGGCCATTTTTAGTTTTGGAAAGTCTGATGGTGTGAGATCAGGCAAATAAGGAAGATGCTCAATCAATTCAAAACCACAATCATTAATGGCAGCCATGTCAATGACAAATATGTGAAAAGGGGCATTGTCTTGGTGAAACCACACACCTTTACTGAGTTTTGCGTGGCACTTGAGTTTAATATTTTCCCGTAACTGCCTCAAAAGTGATGCATAGTATGTGCCTTTGATTGTTTGTCCCTTTTGGAAATAATCTACAATCAGAATACCATCAGCATCCAAGAAAACTGAGGCCATAACCTTTCCAGCTGATGGAACAGTCTTTGCATTCTTTGGTGAACCAGGGCACTTCCATTATCTAAACTGCTGGTTGGCCTCTAGGGTGAAATGATGGACCCATGTTTCATCCATAGTAACAAATCTCTGAAGAAAGTTAGCAGGATCTACCTTTCAGAGATTTAGATTAGTACGCGACAAAGTGCGCCTGGTGTGCTTCTGATCAACTGTCAGAAGTCTTGGTGCCAATGGACTGATGGCATTCTCATTGCAAGATCCTCAGTCAGAATGGAATGTACTCTTTCCTGTGAAATGCCAACTGCACTGGCTATATATCTTTCTGTAACTCGCCTGTCGGAAATAACAATATCATGAACTTTATTGACCATTTCTGGGGTTGCAACAGTGACAGGCCTTCCAGGACGGGGATCATCCTCAAAGCTCTGCCTGCCAAGTTTAAATTCCGCCACCCACCTTTTTACTGTAGCATATGAAGAGGCATCTTTCCCTAGTCATATCATTATGTATATATTATTATCCTTAGGTGTTAACATTTTTATGCAAATATTGGATCACTGCTCTTTCACAGATTTTATCCATTTTGCAAAAGTCACTTGCCTTGTTTACTATAGAGTGCTACCTCGTCGATATAAACTGTCGAAATGACACCGGTCTTTGGGTACATGGCATTAAATAGTCAGGGAATAGTAGGGCTCAAAAAGGACATCGATGCTAACCACCGTCAATACAAGGCCCGATCTGCCCTCGTAATATATGATCTCATCTTCAGTACCAAAGAAAAACCACAACAACTAACATGGAAAATGTTATGGGAAATATCTCTATAAACAGACTAAGGGAGCAAACTCTTTGTTTCTCATTCCATCCTGTAGTGGGATGTTGAGAATATCCTTACCTACAGCCCGTGGGGATCCGGGGTGTTAGAATAGACCCTCAGTACCCCTTGCTTGTCGTAAGAGGCGACTAAATGGGGCGGTCCTTCGGATGAGACCGCAAAAACCGAGGTCCTGTGTCACAGTAGGTGTGGCACGTTAAAGATCCCTCCCTGCTCAGAGGCCGTGGGCGCTGAGCATGGACCTAAATTTGCAGCCCTTCACCGGCAATGGTGACGTCTCCATATGAGTGAAAGATTCTCGAGCGGGACGTTAAACAATATTTAATCAATCAATCAATCCTTACCTACAGACCAAGGGAACAAACTCTTCGTCTCTCATTCCGTCCTGTAGTGGGATGTTGACGGTGTAGCCTCGCCCTTTCCCGACTCCTCCCTCATTTGGACCCCCAGAACCTGCAGAGTGACCAGGTCAAATCATTACAACTTCCATGCAGTTCTTGGCACTTTCATCAAATCACTTAGCTATTCTTGCTCAACAGCAAACCACATATCAAACTTCAAAAGAGGCTAATATTTATGGCAAGCATCAAAAGAGGGTCCACTCTGTGGTATTATTTGCTAAGTTCTTTTAAAACCATGAAAAGTAGGCTCAAACTTAAATGTCAGAAATGTCACCATATCCTTATTTAAGAATATTGATAATTACAGTAGATGAATTTCAAAAGTCTTTCTGTTGTGAAACAAACCTGGGAAAAATCCTGGAGAGTATTTGTGTACGGAGACGGTCATCACCTTGGCTGAAGCACAGAAAGCATCTTCCACACCTGTCAATAAAGTTGTCATCAACAGACAAACAAAATCTATTAAAATTCAATCAAGTGATCGTAAACAGACAAAATTTGATCATTCAATCAAATGATCACAAAAAGACCAAATCTATAAATAAAAAATCAATCAAGTGATTGTAAACAATCAAACTCTGTAAGAATTCACAAGAAATGTTTATTTAGTTTGTCACAATATATTTTTTTCAATCAAAAGAAAGACAATACTTTTTTTTCAAGTCCAGTTAAACTTTGGTATCTGAAACATCAATATCTCGAATACCATGTATTTGTCAAAGTGAGTTGAAGTCCCAACTCCATTTTCTATACATGTATTTTAACCTCAATACCTCAAACCTTCAGATACACTGAAGCGTTTCCTTGGCCCCATCAAGTTTGTTGTAGTTCTCTAATGGTTCCACTGCATCACATGTTTATACATCAAGCTTGGTTGTTAGTTTGTTTTACGTCCCGCCGAGAATTTTTCACTCATACTGAGTACGAGAAGTACCATAAATTTAGACCTATGCTTAGTGCTCAAGGTCGTAGCAGTGAGGGTTCTTTCTTTAACATGCCAATGCCTGCTGTGACATGGGACCTCTGTTTTTAAGGTCATATCTGAAAGACCCGTGATTCTCACTTCCAAATGCCAAGCATCTGGCAAAGGAGCAATCAATACATATGTTTACATCTTAGGTTTGACAAGGCCATGGCACAAACGGAGCTCAAACTCACGACCTCCTGGTTACGAAGCAAATACTATTCCACTGAGCAAACACAATCAGCTTCCCAAGTTGGATATCTCCACACATATAACATATTCCAGTATGCTTTGATTAAATTACTTTATTTTGCCTCCAACTAATGTGGTTGGCTGTTATTGGATGGAATATATAGCAAGAATCGGCAACTATTTATTTTTGTAGAATGTCATTAACAAATCTTAATATTCCACATTATCGTGAATATCTGCTGAAATTAATGATGCACAAAATCAAATCAATTCTATAAATCTGTTACAGTTTGTGTTTTACGATGCACGGTTTTTATAAATCTGTTACAGTTTGTATTCTGCGATGTGTTGTTTTATAAATCTGTTACAGTTTGTGTTCTGTGATGTGTTGTTTTATAAATCTGTTACAGTTTGTATTCTGTAATGTGTTGTTTTATAAATCTGTTACAGTTTGTGTTCTGTGATGTGTTGTTTTATAAATCTGTTACAGTTAGTGTTCTGTGATATGTTGTTTTATAAATCTGTTACAGTTTGTATTCTGTGAAGTGTTGTTTTATAAATCTGTTACAGTTTGTATTCTGTGATGTGTTGTTTTATAAATCTGTTACAGTTTTGTATTCTGTGATGTGTCGTTTTATAAATCTGTTAAAGTTTGTATTCTGTGATGTGTTGTTTTATAAATCTGTTACAGTTTGTATTCTGTGATGTGTTGTTTATAAATCTGTTACATTTTGTATTCTGTGATGTGTTGTTCTCTCCAGCTGTACCTTAATTGTGATGTAGTTGTCTCTGTGTGGTTTTTTTATTTTTTACAATCTAAGCAATAATGACAGACATGTCATAGAAATATGCTATGTAATATTTAACTGTAGTGACAGTCCTCAACAAAATAACACAGTGCCTAGTCTGCAATTACTTACTGAAATCTATCGCAATAGATCAAACCCACTAATGGCTTTGCATTGCACTCTAAGAGTTCATAAATGTCCAAAGCCGATCGTAAGAACAAACCATCTTACTTACATTCGTATCTACTAATCTACATATTATATGATCATGTTTCACTTTCAGAAACCCATGATCTGTCTCTCATCTGTCTATATACCACTTACTTTAAGGGAGTATGTGGTGGCAAGATGAACACGAGACAGACCGAGGGTTTCCGATGATGAATCATGTACTGTTTAATGAGATATATATCACAAGATCATTAACACTGACTGACCAATGAAATACTTACATCACGAGATCATAAACACTAACTGACCAATGAAATACTTACATCACGAGATCATTAACACTGACTGACCAATGGAATACTTACATCACGAGATCATTAACACTGACTGACCAATGGAATACTTACATCACGAGATCATAAACACTAACTGACCAATGAAATACTTACATCACGAGATCATTAACACTGACTGACCAATGGAATACTTACATCACGCGATCATAAACACTAACTGACATGAAATCGACACTAACCGTCTCCATGGTGAACGTCCAGGTCTATATATAATACTCTATCGTACTTCTCTCTCAGCTTCATGATCGACAGAACGATGTCATTCACATAGCAAAATCCAGAAGCCATGTCTCTAGAAAATACAAAAGGCCCATGAACCACATCACTCACCAGAGTCACATTGTTCATTTAAGAAATAATTCAATTTTGAAAACACATGAGGGTATGAACTGCAATGCTTCACGTCAGCATACTTCATAAAGCGCGTTATGAAAAGCATTGAAAATACAAATATATGAATTCGAAACTTTGAAATTTGAGACACATAACTTTGAAACATTCATACACCTATAACATATGACAATATACACTGCTCCTCTCAGGATGCTTGTATATATTTTTTAGACAAACTACCAGTACAGTGATCTTATTGCTATGTAGGAAAAATTCTACAGGACATGTAATGTATGCTAAATCTCGTTCAGAGGATACTGTTTCATGTATTCTACCTGTCAATGATTAAACACTACCTATTGATGCTTTAACTGCAGTTCTCTTAAATTTTGTAAAAAAAAAAAAACAAAAGAAATTATTTATTTTCTTTTAAAAATGACTAAATTCCATTTTTGTTTCAGTCAGATCCTTGGGAATTATTGTGTGAACTAATTTGAATCTACATCAAAACAAGAGTTCTGAGTGTATTGCAGGCAATACAAAAAGTTTCCAACCGGTAGGAGAATTTAGTCAGAAGTAGGTCAAGCATAACAAAACTGAAACTTGATCTATAACCATCCAAGACAAAGCCATGTATAAAAATTCAGTTGAATATCAGAAAAAAGTCTAGAAAACCTCAAGTGGAATGACAGATGGACAGACAGACAAACAGTCAAATTAATAGTCTCCTTCAGCCGGTAGGAAATTAACAAGGAAGCTCTGACATTAATTTAATTAACTGTAATCGTATTCTTGACAAGATGTTCCTCTAAATGCCTACTTGTATGTTGAACTTTGAACTCCCATTGCTGAACCCAGTGGACAATGTTGAACCCAGAGTCATCAGGGGACAGCCCTCATTCTATACACCATGCAGATACTGCCATTAACAAACTAGAGCCATGTTAACACTGTTCTTTTTGGTAGGACCATTTCTAGACACATTTCCTTACTTAAATTTCCCACTGTCTCCCCATGCTGCACAATACAGACACACCTCTCCCACCGGACCACCATGGAACAAACTCGAAGCTATGCTATGTGAATGTTGTCATACGACAAGTATATGTTAAAGATATATCTAGAAACATCATGGGAGGTGAGGACTTTGTTTACAGTATGTAGTCACACTGAAGGGTGATTTCATATTAAACATGAAATTTAACTCCCTTTATTGCTCGAAGCAGTTCTCTCTACTCTGATCACATCACATATACTATGAAGTGGTTCTCTACCCTGATCACATCACATATACTATGAAGTGGTTCTCTACCCTGATCACATCACATATACTATGAAGTGGTTCTCTACCCTGATCACATCACATATACTATGAAGTGGTTCTCTACCCTGATCACATCACATATACTATGAAGTGGTACTATTTGTGCCGGAATTACACAGCACAACATTCTTTTATTTCATCCAATTTTATGTGTATCTCACCTCTTGGCATGGTGCCAACCCCCGCACCAATTGACAGCCACTCGACTTCGTCCCTCCAGCAGACATTCCGCCGCCCTGAGTGATGCGCCACTAGTCAAAGCAGCATATGCGTAGATGTGACGATTTATTGGGCAGTCGTAAGCTTTATTGTCAATGTAAAAGAGATAATTATATAACGTGTGTAACACTCACACAATCACATGGAGAATTATTGGACCAATATGAGCTGTAATATTAAAGATGTTGGAGATCAAATTTAATATCAACTCTACAAGAGTCTAATGGCCATGGTGATTTATTGGGCAGTCATAAGCTTTAATTTTTTAGAAGTCAGCCATAAATAATGTGTTATGGTATGACTGTTGAGACGAGTGAAGACTCATTATACATGTAACATCTAGCAACACGATTTTAGGCATTCAATCTGCCTATCCATTTAATGCAGAGTATATAATGTGGCCTATGTTACAGTGCATGGTGACATCACTTAACTGCGATTTTTTCCTTCTTTAAAATCAAGCAACATCAAAATATACAGAGGTATGAGGAAGCTTATCTGAAATTTAAAAATGTGTGTGATACTTTCCAAACTATTTATTTGTTTTATCTACAGGGTTGTCTATTAAGTATACCACAGTGATGAGGACATTTTTCCAGAAGCATTATGGGTAATACTCATTATGAAGAGCAAATCATAACTTACAGAGAATGACCGAGAACACAGCAATTTATTGAACCAGACTTCCTTGATTTCAAAGAAACAAATATTTGGAATTGCATACTAACAAATATTGCAGAAGGTTAAAGATATTAAATTAAAATTAATAGAAACCTCTGCAGTGCATTAGTCACTCGGGCAAGAGTACAGCCACTGTAAATGAAGTATATCCTTTCACAGTCAGTACATGTATCTACAAGCTTTTTCTAGTGACCCTGAACTTTGACCTCAAAATTATTAGGATTAGAATCATCAGAGGACTACTGTTTGTATACAACTTAACAAAAGTGAATTTGCATAAGATAAATACCTGGACTCACAGAGATCTAATATCTATTAGTCCGATCTTTAAAGGAATTTTGATAAGTATTTTAATTAGCTAGTCTAACGGGCACATGCTATTTACAAAGCACTAGCCCGAATCCATAATTTACTGGTCCCAGACCATCAATTATTTTGAGCCCTGAGAGTCTTGAAAAATTACTCCTCATTTTACTTTTCTTGGATACAAAAAGAATTTATGAAATTTCCACAGGTCTTTTCAAATTTTTATGAAACTCAAGCTGCTTATAGACCATGAGTCCAGGACTCGCTTTGAAAAATCCCTTGTGACAACCTTGATATGGTATGAAATGGAAGACTTTGAATCCAGACCTGTGGTAAACAGGCAGTGGATTAGACATGCGAGGGTAGAGACTCAACATAGCACCATATGGCCGATGTCAGTGACTCGTCTGAACAATGCCTCTTGACCCACTATGTTCAGTTATCTTGGGTAAAATTGTTGATTTAAATAAAATATGAAAAATGAGCAAGTTGTTTCATTCTTTTCAATTCAGCTTGTAGGTTGTGGATTTTATATCAATTAAAATTAGCCCATGGTAGAAAAAGTTAATTCTGACCCCTGAAGATCCATAATTTTCACTCCTAATGGTAAAGGAACAGTCTCTTGGTGTCTTTTTGTTAACAACTTGGGTTTGGTGAGAATACAGGATTGAGAATCAAACCCAGACCTCTTGTTTACTGCGACTGGAGTACAAGTTTCTATAACATACTCCATCACCATAGTCCAGACACAGAATGGAAGGACAGACACACAGACAGACACATGGTGATTCCTACATCACGGGCATACATAGATGTACTTCAAACTTTGTTATAGGTATAAGAAAAACAACCATCAATGAATTTCTAATAAGTGAAGTGATTATTTGTTACAGGGTCAAAACTTAACTGCAGAAATGAGCATGTCTTTATGGCTACAAGCTTAGGATGTTCATTTCATAATTTACATCATTTTACACATACTAAGGCCAAACTGATCACTTTCCTCCTCAAACTTCTCCTCATCTGTCTGTCTGCTTAGTAGTGCTAAAAAGTCTATGTAATCCTCTGCATGGAATCCCATCATTTCCTTATCTGAAGCTCTGCGAGGCGGCACAACCCTGAATACATAGAAACCTGCAGCATACATACATGTTTATAATATAATACATAGAAACTTACGGAACACCTAATAATGCATGTACAGGGTGTTTCAGTAAACATGTACCGACTTCGGATGTCTATATCTTTGCACAACCATGTCATATTAACTTTACAATGACTGCATCTGAAAGCGTTTATTCCGGCAATATGTATTACAGTGTAAACACTGTACTATGATGTCATAATTAATTTATTGATGACATCATCAAAAGGTCAGGTATTTGAAAATGGATGATCAAAAGGATCTTTATATTGATATTGTAAACTGTATTTAGAGAACTAGATTCCAATTTAAGTTCTTCATCTGTATATAGAATTTTGAATGATTCATTGATTATTTATTGCTTTCGGCCACACTCAACAATTTTTCAGTTATCTGGTGGCGTCCAGTTTTTGTTGGTGGAGGAGAGAACCCAGATACAATGTACCTGGGAAGAGACCACTGACCTTCCGCAAGTAAACTGGCAAACTTGCTCACATAACACTGCGTATAGAATTTTGAAATATGACTTGAAATTCATACCATATTAAATTCCCATACTGCAACATCTTAAAGATTACGACATTTCTTCCTGTTTAAGTTTTGCACAATGGATGTTGAAGAACATTTGTCTCACCGAGGTTACATGGTTTTCCGATGAAGCACATTTTACTCTGGATGGACAGGACCACAAGCTGAACTTACGTTTCTGGGGAACTTCAAAACCTGACTTTATGAAGACCACTTAGCCAGAACGTTACAGTATGGGCAGCATTAAGTAGTGCTGGTATCATAGGCCCCTTTTTCTATGAAGATGATGGTGGAACCACAATAGTTGTGTGAGGATTTGGATTGTTAGAATAGATCCTCAGTACCCCTTGCTTGTCGTATGAGGCGACTAAATGGGGCGGTCCTTCAGATGAGACTGCAAAAATCGAGGCCCTGTGTCACAGCAGGTGTGGCATGTTAGAGATCCATCCCTGCTCAAAGGCCATGAGCGCCGAGCATAGGCCTAAATTTTGTAGCCCTTCACCAGCAATGGTGATGTCTCCATATGAGTGAAAAATTCTTGAGCGGGACATTAAACAATATATAATCAATCACAACGGTTACGTTGTAACGTTATCCAAGATATTTGAATTTATATATAAATTTTTATTTAAAGAGAAAATTTCTTCCTGCGCTAAGGAGAAAGGGTTTAGAAGTGAACAATGTATGATTTCAGTAGGATGGTGCCGCTCCCCCACACTGCAAAAATTGTACTTGAATGACTGGGCTGAGAAGTTTGGAGAACATTTCATATCCTGATCTTCACACATTGAATGGCCACCACATTCGTCTGATCTCAACCCTGTAGATTTCTTTTTATGGGGTTATCTCAAGGATCATGTTTATTCACCATCCCCACAAATGCTCTACGAAGAGAATTCAGACACATAACCGTAGACTCGTGTAAAAATGTGATCAGGAACGGCAGAGACGAGAACCAAGGTGGACATTTGGAACACATCTTAATATGATGTCATATCAAGTACAGTCTCATTTGCCTGTCTGAGAAAAAAAAAATGATTCAGTTTAAATGAAACTTGATCTAATAAAATTGTGTAAAATTGCTCTAAAGAGTTTTGCAAAATTTTTTGGTTTATGCATGAAGCATAACTTTTTTTCCTGAAATTATAAAGTTGGGACATGTTTATTGAAACACCCTGTATCTACATGTTTATATTTAACTGTGTGATATAATGTATTATTATTATACTGGATGAATGTAAAATGCTCGAATCAGATTGGCCAACAGCTGAAAAAAATTAATGTTTCCCTCTGAAAATAGAAAACATGTGCTCCATGGTGACAGTATCTAAACAAAAGGTAACAGTACCTGACAACAGGTGATGTTATAAAATTTATCCATATACAGTTCCCAGTAGATTGTTAGATGACGACATTTGAGCATTTGAATATCTGCATTGATTAGGAAAACATCACATGACAGCGATTGATCAAAAGTCAACAGACAAAAATCTTTCTGCTTTGTTGTTTATTTAACATTCCGTATAATAAAACAAATATTGCATGTAGTTGAGTGTAACATTGAAAATGTTCATGCCTTGATATACCATTGTCAACCTCACCTATGTCACGGTTGACAATGGTTTTCTCGGGATGAACATTTTCAATGTTGCCCTCAACTACATGCAATATTTATATAATAACTATCAATATATCATATATAATGATAAACTTACTGCATCCACCTGATTAACCCGTATGCTTCTATCAAACTATGAACCATGCCAGCCTGCAATACAACAGTAACAAAATAACTCTTACTAAACAATATTCAAATACTGTTGAAAAGTAAAAATAATAATAATAATAATAAAAAGAATTGCAAATTCCTACCCGGTTAATGATTTTAGGCATAGCATCACACCGTCGAACCAATTCCCGGTCATATATGTACACTGGTTTTCTACTGTCTCTTTCCATTTCTTGACTGTCACTTTTATCCCCAGAATTCACTTCTGCATCATTGGCACACTGAATATTTGTTTTATCTGTTACATTTTCAAAATATGCGTCCTCTGTTGAGACACTTTTCCTTGTGCAGTCTTGAACGATCTCATGTTCTAAATCGTCATTTATATTAGACGTTTTAACACTATGCTTGTCAGCCCTTATAAGATCATAACTGCCGGATGTTTCGACAGTAACTGTGTCACTGGCTTGGTTAATACAATTTCTTGATCGTTTCGTGAGAGGTTTCACGGGAGAAAATTCTTCCTGACTGCTCAGGTCAAACACATCCATAGTGTTGAGTTACTTAGCCTGATGTAATTAAATACAACATAATTAGAGGTTGTTCAGTTCAACTCAATCTTACACTCGACATCCACTAACTTGCAGAATGACAATCCAATAAGTTAGCACGAAAACGGTTGGATTTGGAAGACTGAGGAAATTCGAATTTGAAATATACGTACCTAAAGATGATTCATTCTATTAAAAATAATTAATCAATGTTTCACAAGTTTCTTGATGAAAATGCAAGTTAAAATATTCCGCATCAATGTATAATATTTTCTATCTCGGAACGTTAAATGGTGTGGCGGGAGATCTATACCATTTCCACGATACCATCATGATAAAACCATTTCATTTTTCCCGCAATTTTCACGTGACGTAAGTTTCATAGTCTGATAAACGCTTATAACGGGGTGTGGCTAATGGTTCAATATATATCTCTGCGCTGATTCTCTGTAAATTTTAAATTCATCTCGCTTATTTCGCATGCAATACAACCATACAAAACATTTATTTCTTAGCTCAATCACTTTAAAAATTAGATGATGATGATGATGATGATAACCCAAAACATGACGAAAACAGAGCACAGCCGTTATTGAAGTTTTATATACCGCGCCGATTTGTGAAACAATCAAGTTCTTTTGTAATTTTGCACGATCAAATTACGAATAAATCATATTAATGAAAATACACTCTTCAAAAAAAAGTAGGGGATATTGGATTTGGAAGGATACTGAAATGCAGACCATGAGGCAAGGAGGAAACAAATGACAGGAAACCATTAAGGAACATTTGTCAATTTAATTGAAACCCTGTGTACAGTCAGAAAAGGAGAGATTCTCCATAATAAGAGTCGATACCAACACAGGATCACACAGCAAATTTACCACCATCGTGAAACAGTCAGTAGCGGGTAAAACCCCCTCGGTTGGCCAAACAAGCTCGGATTCGGCGTGGCCTATTGCTAACGAGATGTCCCAAGTCATTTTGGGGAAGGTTATTCCATTTCTGTTGCAAAGCTGTAACAAGTTCTTGGACATTGGCAGGAGGTTGTTGACGTTGGCGTAGCCGCTGTCCAAGCATGTCCCATATATGCTCGATGAGGGAAGGTCCGGACGGTGTGCGGGCCATGGTAATGTAGCGATATTCTGCTGTTGGAGATAATCTGTAACGATCCTGGCCCTGTGACCACCGACCTTCCACAAGTAAACTGGCAAACTTGCTCACATAACGCCGCGGCCGAGATTCGAACACGCGCCGACAGAGGTGAGAGGCTTGGTGGAGGAGAGAACCCAGATACAATGAACCTGGGAAGAGACCACCGACCGGCCGCGGCGTTATGTGAGCAAGTTTGCCAGTTTACTTGCGGAAGGTCGGTGGTCTCTTCCCAGGTACATTGTATCTGGGTTCTCTCCTCCACCAACAAAATCTGGACGCCACCAGATAACTGAAAAATTGTTGAGTGTGGCGGAAAGCAATAAATAATCAATAAATCAATCCGCAAGTAAACTGGCAAACTTGCTCACATAACGCCGCGGCCGAGATTCGAACACGCATTTAACACGTGCCGACAGAGGTGAGAGGCTTTGTGATTCTGAACCCGATGCTCTAACCACTCGGCCACGGAGGCCCCCTATCAAAGAAGAATCATTGATATTAAAAACATTGGGTGATAGTTATATATATATATATATATATATATATATATATATATATATATATATGAAAAATCTTGCGGTGAGTCATCTGTCCTATAGTTTTAAGACAGGTAGATAAATGTAGGAATATGGACTGAGCTAAATGACTGTCTAACTGATCGGCAATCCGACCTCAAGACCATAAACTGAGAATAGACTTAAATTTAAATTTCGAATCCAACTAACTTTTGAAATACTGTGATTTTCGTAAACAATAAAAATTTTGAACAGTATATGTTTGCATTTATTTATTTTTTTCATCCAGCAGTTCTTCAGAATTTTGACTTGAGTCAATTCTCAGTTTACAGTATTGAGGCTTGGGGTCGGTCCCCGGTGCTGGCAGTTCCTAAGACTATTGACTTGATTCTATTCTCAGTTTACAGTATTGAGGCTTGGGGTCGGCCCCCATTGCTGGCAGTTCCTAAGACTATGGACGTGAGTTTATTCTCAGTTTATAGTTTTGGGGCTGGCCCCCGGTGCTGGCAGTTCCTAAGACTATTGACTTGATTCTATTCTCAGTTTACAGTATTGAGGCTTGGGGTCGGCCCCCAGTGCTGGCAGTTCCTAAGACTATTGACGTGAGTTTATTCTCAGTTTACAGTGTTGAGGCGTGGTGTTGGCCCACGGTGCCGCTAGGTTGCGTCACACTCCGTAAATTACTGTTACATTCGAGAGCTTCGTGAGACCCGTGGTCTGATATTGTAGTTGGTGTGGGACCGGGGTCGGTTGAATTTGAGGAGGAGTGTGGTATATGATATGAGGTATATAGTAATGTCTACCAAACTGACTACATAGTATGCATTGTGTATGCCCTCTATAAAAGTATTCGTTGACTGGTTATGCAGTTATGCATGTCTGCCTGTCAGACCAGTGGCGGATCATGGATTTGCTGGCTGGGGGCCCAGGGAAGCCAGTAAATTGAGGCTTTTAAGGTTATTTTTGGGTTATTCTAATTATTCTTTATGTATACATACTATAATCAATAAAAAACAAATACATTATTGTTTTTACATGTATAATGTCAATTCCCATACTATTACTGTTGTTCTACTAGGTAATCTTTATTCATTTATTTATTTTTGATTTATTGTTCTCAACGAAAAAAAAAAAAACCAATCTGCCACAGACCACGATACGAGGGACACTTTTTAAGTTTGTAGAGTAAGCCTATAACTTTTTAACGCGATTATGAAGTTGCACGATTTTTTACACAGAACTTGCGTAATCATTCCTCGATCGAACGGTATCACGGTATGCGGCGCACGAGGTCCACGTGCGCGCTGCGCTGGGTATTTTGAAGACGTGGTTTTATACACTATAGTAAAATATAGCGTTCAACATGGATGGAAAAATCTCTGAACAGAGAGTATATTGTAAGATTCGAGCACACCTCGGGTTTCCGTCAACGGAAATTCATGCTGATTTGCAAAAGGTTTATGGGAATGGTGCTTTAAAATATGCTTCAGTTTGCAAGTGGGTACGTCGTTTTAATGATGGTTGGGAGTCAATTGAAAATGACCCTCGAGTGGGTAGGCCGGTTTCCGTTTAGACGGAAAAGAACGATGCTACTGTGTAAGTGTTAATTGAGGAAGACACGCGTTATACTGTGCAAGAGATAGGAGAATTAAGTGGCATTCATTCGTCTAGTGTTTTGTAGATTTTAATTGAACGATTTGGGCTACGTATGATCTGCGTTCGCTGGGTGCCCCGTTTGCTCACTGACGAGCAGAAACAAAGTCGGGTTAGACTTGCATCGCAAGTAATAAAAAATGTGATAAATGTGACCAACTTCGTTTGGAAGAGATAATTACAGGTGATGAAACCTGGATCTATCATTTTCAACTCGATTCTAAGGCTAAAAATAAGGTTTGGCTTTCATTTGAGGGCGACAGACCTGCCATTGCGTGCCGTTACAAAACATCAAATCGCATGTTGCATGCGATATTCTTTGATTCGAAAGGTCCAGTCCTTCAAATTCCAGTTCCGAAAGGTAGTTCTGTCACTGGAAAGTTTTACAGAGAAAGTGTTCTTACTCAACTTGTTGATTTCTATTAGAAATGCAGACCGCGCACCGGTGTTCGCGGCATCAAATTACTCCATGATAACGCACCAGCCCATAAATCCGCTACGGTACAGGAATATCTGAAAGAATCTGGGCTCCATATCCTAGATCATCCCCCATACAGCCTTGACCTGTCCCCCTGTGACTTTTGGTTGTTCCCAAGACTAAAGGAAATGCTGGCAGGGCACCGTTTTGAATCTCGTTGTCGTATAGGCAGTGCGGTCTACCAGTATCTGCAACATATACCTAAAGAGGAGTACCGGTCGGCGTTCCGGAAATGGGTAGATCGGTGTAAAATGTGTGTTGAGGCAGACGGGACATATTTCGAAAGTCTTAGATAAATAAAATTTTGATATTTCAAGCGATTTTAAAAAGACCGTTCTACTCTACAAACTTAAAAAGTGTCCCTCGTACATTGTATGTCTGACGTTCTCCCCGAGTTATCCTTCTTTGCCATGTTCACAGTTCTTAAAGGGGCACTTTGGAGTTAACCATTAGCAACATTGCAGTATCGCTCCAGCTCGTAACTTCGCACTTTTTAAATAGCTCAGGGACTACCGTCTCACTAAATATCTCCTTTACTTCTCGCGTGAGGAAGTTTCCATCAAGGCTTCTGAAATATCTCAAGAAATATTGGGAAAAGATCTACACATTTTTCTACTGGGAGAATTAAAAGAAAATTCGCTCATTTTGGCACCTTCCGGCAGAATAGTTTATCACACGCGAGTATAGTGCTGTCCTACATTACCATTAACCAACTTTCGATTGCTAGGGGACGAAGGACCGCGAGGCGAAGGTGCGATTCCTCATTTCCGTGTTTTCCCTTCTCATATTAACACAATGTCGGTGTCTCGCCCTCGAAGAATGGTCAGAACACCGCATACTTTTGAAATTATAGAGGAAAGAAAACACATCACATCGTTTTGGATGTTTTTTTTTTGTTTGTTTTTTGTTTTTTGTTTTTTTTATTACATACTCTGTTTACTGCTCAATTTGTTGATTTATAATTAATGTTCATATTATAATTGAATCACTATAGTATTATTTTCAAAATCACTTGCATATGTTGAATTTCAGTAGATACTCTCTGATGGCCTTCCCGGAGAGCGCGCGTGATTGTGAGGAAACCCTTCATAATTAACTATCACTGGGATACTTATTAATTATCATCGTTATTAATTCATCTTGCCTTTTATTATTTTCATAGGAAACGGAGCGTGATTTATGTAGACTCTGTAAGATACTTGATGACGTATTTCCCATCATAGTACTGGTATGTGATACTCTATACACAGCACAGAGTTAGGAATATTGCAGGAAACAAAAGCCAAACTCTTGTTTGGGGGGTTATTTTAGATTTGTGTGATGCCTTATCGTTCATATGTAATTAATTTCACACCAACCTTGATATAATATAATAATTTCAATCCGAAATAATTTACCGCGAGTCGTACTGTACAATGTTATTTTAATAATTTACCGCGAGTCATACTGTACAATGTTATTTTAATAATTTACCGCGAGTCATACTGTACAATGTTATTTTAATAATTTACCGCGAGTCATACTGTACAATGTTATTTTAATAATTTACCGCGAGTCATACTGTACAATGTTATTTTGAATACTTTTTTAAAAAACCGAAGTGCATGAAATAATAAGATATATAGAAAATGATCGTAACAGAACGATTTATAGTCTTAGGTATTTAACACACCAGTATTAGTAATATATATTGTAGCTTACATATAGTGGCGGACATATAGGGGGGGGGGGGGGGTAGAGAGAAAGAAAGAGAGGAGGAGGTTATGAGGGTTGCAAGTTACCCTCTTTGGTTGAACATGTTAGCAAAAAAGTCATTTTTGTCCATTAAGCCTACCCACCCCCTTTTGGTCGAAAAAGGTACAAACTTGGGTCGCACCCCCGACCCTTTGAAATGTTTTTGATCCAAACTTTATATTTGTATTTTATTTCCTCAGTCACACCACAGGGGCTCGTCACGAATTGACCCTCTCTATTCTATATTATAGATATAGATGGTGTCAATTTTAATGAGACAAAAAGTTCGTGACGAACACCTGTAGTTTCTTGTTGATACAACGTGTATTAGATATATGTTTTTTTATATATATTATACGTTATGGTGCAACATATTATATTTTGTCAAAGATTTACGGCATAGGGCATGATAATGTCGGGAGATGCTGGAAAGGAATGTGTAATAATGTGAAGGGATGTAATTCTTAATATCATAACCCGGAAGTGGACTTCAGTTTTATAGAACAGGGCATAAAAGCACTTTATGTTCTAAGTGTCAATGTGTACAACAGATAGCAGTACATCTTTATGTAATATCTGTTTCATATGTAAAACTGAAGAATAATTGATTCATATAAACCTGTTTGATGGAGCGGATCTAAACTTTTGTGTATTAGATCCTGTAGACCTATGTGAAAAGTGAAGATAATGGTAACCATTCTCAATATTTCTGTAAAGAATACAAAAATTAAAAGTTAGGCAAACTCGGATCCCAGGATACATCAGAGGTGGGATGAGGTACCTAGGAGGAGTAAGCATACTCTGTGGAGCGAACACATCGTCCTTGAGTCCTATATCTTGACTAGGTAAACGGAGTATACTTAGTAAAAAACGGCGTAACGAATGGTATGAAACACGTCAGACAGAATTTGACCCAATTATAAATTGTTATAAAGACAACAGAATTTGTGAAATGCTGATTTTATACGAGACTGTTGACACCACTGTAACATCAACTTGTTTGTCAGTAGTCTGCCTCGATTTAAAAACTTCATATGCAGTAAAAGCTCTTGCGTATCGAATCAATTGAGCGACTTAAATACTTTATGCAGGTGATAATGGAATATTGCTGTATAAATATGAATAAAATAAACTTTTCTACACCTATATGTAAAAAATCCCGTAGATCTAAGTACCAGAAATGCTATAGGTCTCATATCTCAATGTAATACATCACTGAGATATCTGTGTAATAGAGCATTTAAATATCTGTGTAATAGATCATTTAAATATCTGTGTAATACATCATTTGAATATCTTTGTAATACATCATTTAAATATCTGTGTAATAGTCATTTAAATATCTGTGTAAAAGATCATTTGGATTTCTGTGTAATGGATCATTTAAATATCTGTGTAATATATCATTTAGATATATGTGTAATAGATCATTTAGATATCTGTGTAATAAATCATTTAGATATCTGTGTAATAAATCCTGTAGATATATGTGTAATAGATCCTGTAGATATATGTGTAATAGATCCTGTAGATATCTGTGTAATAGATCCTGTAAATATCCGTGTAATAGATCCTGTAGATGTCTGTGTAATAGATCCTGTAGATATCTGTGTAATAAATCCTGTAGATATCTGTGTAATAGATCCTGTAAATATCCGTGTAATAGATCCTGTAGATGTCTGTGTAATAGATCCTGTAGATATCCGTGTAATAGATCCTGTAGATGTCTGTGTAATAGATCCTGTAGATGTCTGTGTAATAGATCCTGTAGATGTCTGTGTAATAGATCCTGTAGATATCTGTGTAATAGATCCTGTAGATGTCTGTGTAATAGATCCTGTAGATATCCGTGTAATAGATCCTGTAGATGTCTGTGTAATAGATCCTGTAGATGTCTGTGTAATAGATCCTGTAGATGTCTGTGTAATAGATCCTGTAGATATCTGTGTAATAGATTCTGTAGATATATGTGTAATAGATACTGTAGATATATGTGTAATAGATCCTGTAGATATCTGTGTAATAGATCCTGTAGATATCGGTGCAATAGATCCTGTAGATATCGGAGTAATAGATCCTGTAGATATATGTGTAATAGATCCTGTAGATATCTGTGTAATAGATCCTGTAGATATCTGTGTAATAGATCATTCAGATATAGAAGATCTTGAAAGAGTACTTATGGCATATGAAATTTATGAAATGAGTTGCCAGATTTAATATTTCCCGAGCGTTGGCGAAGGAAATATTCAAATCTGGTAACGGAAATTCTGTTTATCACAAAACTCTGTATAAACGCATATTTTATCTACTTTCCATTTCACGTTTCTTTATAAGGAAGTGACTTTCAGCCTCTTGCAATGCCTGAAAATTTCCTTGAGCTGAAGATAAACACTTCCACGTGATAGCTAAATTGAAAATTCAATCTTAGGGTTTTAATTTTTAGCTATGTCATTATATAATAACAACAAATGAAACAGGAATAAATATGACAAGACTGAAGAAAATTTGTAGGAAAGCTTTGTATCTATGTCAGCACCGCTGATCTCACACGACCCTACATAATTTGTATTGTTATTAACTTGTGCTACGAGTTCATGTCGTTCTTTCGAACCTGCGTTATGAACCTGGGAACGGTACTGTTTTGTGATATATCTGTGTAAAAGATAATTTAGATATCTGTAATAGATCCTGTAGATATCTGCGTATAGATCATTTAGATATCTGATAATAGATCATTTAGATATGTGAGTAATAGATCCTGTAGATATCTGCAAAATAGATCCTTTAGATATCGCTGCAATAGATCCTGTAGATATCGGAGTAATAGATCCTGTAGATATATGTGTAATAGATCCTGTAGATATCTGTGTAATAGATCCTGTAAATATCCGTGTAATAGATCCTGTAGATGTCTGTGTAATAGATCCTGTAGATGTCTGTGTAATAGATCCTGTAGATATCTGTGTAATAAATCCTGTAGATATCTGTGTAATAGATCCTGTAAATATCCGTGTAATAGATCCTGTAGATGTCTGTGTAATAGATCCTGTAGATATCCGTGTAATAGATCCTGTAGATGTCTGTGTAATAGATCCTGTAGATGTCTGTGTAATAGATCCTGTAGATGTCTGTGTAATAGATCCTGTAGATGTCTGTGTAATAGATCCTGTAGATATCCGTGTAATAGATCCTGTAGATATCTGTGTAATAGATCCTGTAGGTCTATATGTAATACGAGGGCTGTTTGATATGTTATGTGTATTGCAAGATATCTCAAAAGCATTCTACTCAAATAGTGAAATGAACATTGCATCCCTTCAAAGTATTCTCCGCGGTTTGAAATACATAATTTCAATTTCTGAATCCATTTCTAAAATGCGTCACGGTACGCTGATTTAGGGGTGGACCTCTGAGACACTGACTGATGGCTGAACCGGGGCTTGTCGGAACTAGTAACGACGACCAGATAAGAACTGTTTAAGTTTTGGAAAAAGGAAAAATTTGCAGGGGGCTAGATCTGGAGAGTATGTTGGGTGTGGCAAGATGGTAACCTTCTCCGACTTCAAAAATTGCTTCAAAGATCAGATCACAATCCTCCATCACAATCTAAGTGTGTGATGGAGCATTATTATGAATTAGACGAACTGGCACAGGGCGTCGTTTATGATAATATTTCTTGAGCTTTTTTCAGTATAACATTTAGGTAATACTGACCTGTAATACTTTTGTACGGCTATACCGTCACATGAGAAGAATATGCAATAAAGAACCTTCTTTGTGCTTGTGGTTCTTTTTTTAGCAACTACATGCCTTCTACCATGTTTAGTGAGCCATATTTTGTTTCCAATTTATAGTCTGGTCCAGATTTTGAAAAAAGTGGCTAGAAATGGGTTCTAACGGCAAATTATTATTATTTGGTCCAACATAACTTTTTAACCTAATTTGCGTATGCTGAATCCGAAAAAATATGTTGAACTTCATGAAAATGGCGTTAAATAGGTCAAAATGGCGATTCAAAATGGCGGTGTTGAAATTTGCAAAATTATCTATATGGCTTTATTTTAAAAAAGTTTATTGCAAATTAAAGCAATTTAAAGGCTTGTACTAAACTTATATGTGTCTGAAAAATAGAATAAATTGTTCAATGTTCGTTAAACAATTAAAATTGTGAAAAAAACGATTAGATCCCAATTAACTCATTTTTTCGCAACCGCATATTGACGCACAGTATATATGTAACCCGTCGGTAGAGCACTAATTACTATGGAGTGGGTTTTCATAATTTAATCTCGTTAGAAAAAACCTACAACATTCATACAACATACTTAACATTCATACTTTACATACAATCAGTTCACTAACAATGATTTTACACATATATATATATAGATACTTAGAAAGTAATAAATTAAATAATAAGTCATATGCAAAACCTTACCAGCCTACATCCCTATTGTTCTAGGTGTTGACACCTTGATGGCGAGTGCGGGAATAGTGCTGTTAAAGTGTTAGTGAAAAGAACTCACTCTCTCTCTCTTACACCCTATCTCTCACTCCACACTATCACGTGACACATACAATGAAACTAACTACAGGTAAACCTGAGAGGCGGATCAAACCAACACCTGGCTACATATTCCCCCTGCCAGGAGAAATGGCTCCTGACATTACCTAGACAAGGATACCAGGGCATGGGCAAAATACCATAATACATCAGTAATGACACTGATGAAGAACAGACTTCATTGCTGTTGTCATTATAATATATACAAAGTAAAAAATCACAAAATTAATTTGAAGTATGTAACTTCATAAATATGAACAACATAAACACACAGACAAACTACGCTACGCAAGTGTCCCTTACTAAGAACGTCTAATCCGAACTTACACCAATGTCTCTAAATAAACACATTTCGGATCAACATTCTGCACATACTGCCACTCTCCATATCGTTCTGGCGGTCGACGAACTCTACCACTTCTCCTGGGAGGTGGTGTACTAAAACTAGGCGAATTAACTGAGGCTCTTGAAGACGGAACTGTGGAATAGTGAGTTGATGTTTCATGTAAAGAGGACAAAGGCTCTCGTCGACGACGGCGTTGAGGGATTATATACACTCCTCTGTCATTCTCGTCTGACGATTCCGATTCAGAAGAACTCTGGGATGAATCACATGAAGCTACAGGAGCTGGATGCTGTTGTTTCTGTTTGATCTGTTTGGAAACTAAATTAGAATCAAAATTAGTCGGAATGCAATTAAAAGGCAACAGAAAATTTCTATGGAGGGTACGGGTAGATCCCTTCCCGTCCTCACGTTTTACAACATAAACAGGAATATCTGAATTTGGTATTTTTGAAATAAAATGAACTTCTCTATCCCACTTGTCTGCAAGCTTATGTTTTTCCTTAAAACCTACTTTTCTAACTAGAACTCTATCCCCAATTTCTAACTTAGAATTTTTCACTTTCCTGTCATAATTTTCCTTGTTTTTGTCCGAAATTCTCTGTGATTCTTCAGTAGCAATCTTGTATGAATACTGTAGTCTATCTTGAAGTTTCCTAACATATGACTGATGATCTCTGGATCCTTCGTTTCCTGGCTCAATTCCTAAAAATGCATCTACTGACAAGCGTGGGTGCCATCCAAACATTAGAAAATGTGGTGAATACCCAGTGGCATCATTTTTAACTGAATTGTAAGCATGCACCAAGGATGATACGTATGATTTCCAATCTGATTTTTCATCTTCCTCTAAAGTACTTAACATTTTGATGAGAGTTTGATTAAACCTTTCTACTGATCCGTTGCCCTCAGGATGATACGGGGTCGTTCTGGATTTTTTTTACGTTGGCTATCTTGCAGAATTCTTTGATGACCTTGCTTTCAAAATTCCTCCCTTGGTCACTATGCAATCTGTCAGGAAAACTATAATGAACTATGAAATTTTCATATAAAGCTTTAGCTGTAGTCGTTGCGAGTTGATTTTTACAAGGGACCGCACAAGCATATCTAGTAAAATGGTCTGTCATTACAAGAATATTTTCAAATCCACCTTTGCTTTTCTCTAACGACAAAAAATCAATGCAAAGAATATCTAAAGGCTTGGTCGAAGTAATTGGACAAAGATCTGCTCTCGCTCTGACAGGCGTTTTGCTTCTAATACATCTTTCACAACTCTCAACTCTTGCTTTAATATCTGCCTCTAAGCCTGGCCAATAAACTCTCTGCCTAACTAACCAAACGGTTTTCTCAATGCCTGGATGTCCTACTTCCTTATGTAATCCTTGAAATATTACTTCCTTAAAGTGATCTGGTAAACAAAGCTGTAAAATTTTTTCTCCATCTAGAAATGAATTCCTGTACAAAATATCATTAATGATCTGAAGTTTCTTCTGTTCCCTAAGATATCTCTGAACTTGTTTGGTTTCTTTCCTACCCTTCTCTCCCTGTTCTAAAATCTCTATGACCCTGGCTATGGTTTCATCTTCTTTCTGTTCCTTCCTCCAATCAACATCTGACATATCTGTAGCTGTAAAGGCATCGTCTAGTGGAAAATTCTGCGATAAAGTTTCTGCAGCTGAAATATCTAGAGATGCTGAATTACAAATGGCTTTAACTGAGTCCGAAAATAAACAAGATTTTCTAGAAAGTGCATCTGCATCGGAGTTAAACTTTCCTGGTCTGTAAGAAATGCTGAAATTGTAATTCGCAAGTGCGGAAACCCATCGATGACTTGTTGCATCTAATTTAGCCTTGGACAACACATATGTCAGTGGATTATTGTCGGTTATCACTTCAAACTGATTGCCGTATAAGTAATCATGAAATTTGTCAGTGATCGCCCATTTCAGAGCCAAAAACTCTAATTTGTGAGCCGGGTAGTTTCGCTCTGCGGGTTTTAACCCTCTACTTGCGTACGCAATTACCTTCTCCACCTTGTCGTGTTTCTGATACAACACTGCTCCCAGTCCATAACTGCTGGAATCCGTATGTACAATGAATGGCTTGGAGTAGTCTGCATAGGCTAATACCGGTGGCTGTACAAGTAAATCCTTGATCTTTTCAAAAGATTCCTGTTGAATATCCTCCCATTTCCAAGCTGGTTTATGCTGCTTCTTCTTAGCTTTCTTGGCTGTACTATGTCCCTGCAGTAAAGAATTTAATGGTTGTACAATCCTAGAATAATCTTTAATAAATCTACGATAGTACCCTGAAAATCCTAAGAACTGCCGTAATTCCTTGATATTCTGTGGGGTTTTCCAGTCTTTTACTGCTGATAATTTCTCAGGATCTGCTGCGATTCCATGTTCTCCAACAACATGTCCTAGATATGTCACAGATGATCTGAAAAATTCACACTTGGTTGGCTTAAGTTTTAGATTATGCTCTGACAATTTTCGAAAGACAGATTCTAATCTACTTATGTGGTCCTCAAATGTTCTAGAAAACACCAAAATATCATCCAGAAAAATAAGACATTCTTTCAGCAACATATCTCCCATACATTTCTCCATCAGCCTCTGGAACGTGGCTGGAGCATTTGTCAGGCCAAAGCTCATGCGGTTGCATTCATAAAACCCTAAATTTCCAACAGAAAAAGCTGTCTTCGGCTTGTCTTCTTCAGCTACGGCAACTTGCCAATATCCTGAACGCAAATCGAGTTTGGAAAAGAATTTAGAACCTGACAAAGTATCCACAACATCATCAAATCTGGGAAGCATGTACGCATCTTTGCGAGTTCTAGAATTTAGAATTCTGTAATCTATACAAAACCTTAAACTGCCGTCTTTCTTTTTGACAAGTACCACATTCGAAGAAAATGGACTATCTGATTCCCTAATTACCCCTGTTTTCAGCATATCATGGATGTGTTGCCGAATTTCATCATACATTCCAGGTGGAATCTTACGATAAGGCTGTTTAAATGGTCTATCATCCTCTAACACAATTTTGTGTTCGACAATATCTGTTTTGCCTAAGTCATTAGAATCTTTAGAGAAGACATGACTCCATTTGCATAGAACATCAGAGAAAAGTTCATTCTGTTCAGTAGTCAAGTTTTTCATATCTGTCTGAACATTTGGTAAAGACAAATTATGCTCATGATTCGCAGTACTACCAGAATGTTTCTGGGATAGCAAGTTATCCACAATCTTAACCTGACTAAGTTGGCACATCTCTGACTTGGGTCTGATAGTAATACTCTTAGCAGTAATGTTGCAAATTTTGACTTGAATTCTACAACTGCTAGTCTTAGTATCTACCTTGACTACTCTTGGACAAACTATGTAGTTTGACTCATTCTCAAAGCTTTCAGTAATAAACTGCATATTCTCACCCTGAACACCTCTAACCAGACCTTGCACTACATGAGATTGGTATGGCTCCACAACAACAGGCTTTTTGTTCAGTGACCGCACACAGTAGGATCCTCTCATGCTTTTGACTGCTATCTTCCAAGCTAGCGGAACATCTTCAACATCTGAAACAAAATCTTTGTAGAATCGTATAACATTTGTTCCCAAAATAACAGGGCATTGCACATTGAACTCATTGTCTGGTACCACTAGAATAGGTACATACAGTTCTTGTTCACAAAGTAATGGTATGCTAACACAACACTCTGCATAACCAAGGTAAGGTAACACAGAACCATCTGCTACAGACACTTCAAGTGAACTTATGTCTCGTAACTCTGGTTTGTCAGTCAAAGTATTGTAACCTGACAGTGATATGGTGCTGACCATAGATCCACTGTCTATAAGTGCTAACATAATCTGATCTTGGATCATTATGACACTTTGATTACTTTCACCCACTAATTGACAACTTTGTTGGCCATAAGATTCACCAACCCTTGATTGGCCATCAGCAAGGGTGGTTAATCTTTTGACTCATTTTGTTTTCCAAACCTTTTCTGTCTACCATTACCTCTGTATCCTCCACTTTTATATCCACTTGGGTGATGTTCAAGTCTCTCGAGAATTTTGTTGAACTTGTCATCCATTTTAGTTTCTATCTCACTAACCTTAGCATCCAATTTTCTTTCAAGTGCAGACAACCTTTTCTCTGTCTCATCTGTACCAGTTGTCATAACATGATTGTGAACTCTCTTCTGTTTGGGTACATTTGTACTAAGATCACCTGATTTTGATTCTCTCAGTGTACTTACACTGCTGATGCTGATTTCCTTTTCTACCTGTCTAATTTCTCTAAGCAATTGATCATAATTTTGAATTGTGTCATACTTGTGTCTTGTCTGAGATTTGAGCTTTTCACAGTGTAAGGATGTCCAAAACTTGTGTCGCAAAAGATCATTTTTGGCTTCTTTGAGCAAATGCTTATTGTCGATAGCTGTTTGTAAAAGGGATTCTATTCTGCAACCAAAAGATGTAACGTTTTCATTGGGCATTTGAAAAGAATTGAAAAACTCCTGCATTATCATGCCATTGGTAGAAATATCTGAGAACAATGCATCAAGTTTATCTAAAACTTCTTCTGTAGTAGCTCTTTCACCTAAAGGAATCAACATTTTCCTAGCTGTACCTCTCAAGGATCGACGAATTGCTTGCAATAAATGACTAGAACTTACCTCTGGATCACTCTGTAAACATCTGATTTCAAATCTCCATTCTGAGTAACTTACATCTCCTTTCTGAGGTTGTTCATCTCCAGAAAATGGTGGAATCTTGGGAATTACCTCCGATGAAATAATATGCGAATGATTATTCCTACTAGTAAGTTCTACTCTCTGATCACCAGGATTTGTTAGATTCATGTTGATAGTATCTGACAACTTAGCTCTACCTCTTCCAGCAAACAATATCTTGGGTATTGCTCCTTGAACACCAGCAGGTGTGCTTGTCTTTGGTAATATATCATACTTACCACTTGCTAGTAACTTCTGGATCATAGCTTCCTCTGTATTCACATCCTCACCTCCTTCCGCACCTTCACTTTGCATACTTACACCTGACTGCAGCAGCAGACAAAAACACGCAGACAAAATCACGAACTGCAGTATAAAGTAGCAAGTATCGGTACGCGAAAGAAATGTTCGACTCGCTGCGCATAAACAAACAAACATTTGCAAACAAGTAATTCTCACAAACTAGTGAGCACCTCGTGACATTTGATATGTCGATGTAAACCAAAACATTGGTACATTACACAAAAAGGACTAAGTTGTGTATAAAACAAAACTCTGAGGTAGTGTAGGACGTAGGGTATATATGAAAAATATTTCCCCAAAAATCTATGCATATAGGACTATTGGGCTGAATAACTTCGGGAATTCTTATCCTGCAAGACTTACAACACCACCAATCTGTGACTATGTTAACTGTCAGATAACCTGATATCAACCAGTAAAGAAACAGCAACTCCCACTTATGTGTCTGGTACACTCTGAACTTACTCACTTCCTCGCCGTTCAAAGGTTATTACTGGTCTGTTAATATAGTGCATATTAGATTGAATGGTCTTTCTACTCTAGTATCAGACAGTGTTGTTATCAACATGCAGGTAAAGTGAGCTATCTCCTAACCCGATGTGCAAATATATCATTCCTAGCACAATAAATACTAGTCACTAAACATACACAGCATATGAAACATAAATCAAAAAGTCACAAACTTATCGCAAATGCTGACGATGACAAACTGCATGCACAATGTAAACAAATTGACATTACATGAACAAAACAATGACAAGACAGATTGACAGCACAGTAATACAACAAAACATCAAAATAAATAAATAAATTGTCAAAGAATTGGCAAAATTTTTAATTACCAGTACTTAGAATCAAAGTATTCCAGGTCAATTTATCACAAATTGCAGTTCCTCGTGTGAACGGGTAACTTCCGGAATGATGGGTATTGAATACGTCGTACGGAAAATAGTTTGTAACCGAACTTCGGGTTTGATTCGAGCTCGACGGAATCCTGTGACGTCACAACGAAAATTGTCGATGGCCACCACTCGGCACAAGTCGGTAATAATCGTAATTCACGTGCGCACAAGAATCCTGAAATGGCGGATCCTAGAATTTTCACAGCTAGCTGACTATGCAATTTTTTTCTTCTTCACGGCACATACACACACAACGCAATATAAATTCAATCACTGCAGTTGATTCAATTGAATATTCAATGATGAATGGACTTGCAGAAATAGTAGAGATAGGGTATACTCGAAGTATGGTGAATTACAACGAATTTCTTAGTGTAGACTGGCTCCAACTTGACTTGAAATTAAGGAACGTGGGCGCCAATGTAACCCGTCGGTAGAGCACTAATTACTATGGAGTGGGTTTTCATAATTTAATCTCGTTAGAAAAAACCTACAACATTCATACAACATACTTAACATTCATACTTTACATACAATCAGTTCACTAACAATGATTTTACACATATATATATATATAGATACTTAGAAAGTAATAAATTAAATAATAAGTCATATGCAAAACCTTACCAGCCTACATCCCTATTGTTCTAGGTGTTGACACCTTGATGGCGAGTGCGGGAATAGTGCTGTTAAAGTGTTAGTGAAAAGAACTCACTCTCTCTCTCTTACACCCTATCTCTCACTCCACACTATCACGTGACACATACAATGAAACTAACTACAGGTAAACCTGAGAGGCGGATCAAACCAACACCTGGCTACATATATATGCATTTTGATATGATATTTAATGCTTATTTCCTTCTAATTGTGCAAATTATTCAGTTAACGTATTGCATACTTTATGATATAAATCCACTTGAAATTCAACACAGTGTTCAATGGTTTTCACAATAGCGCGACCGACACAATCGAGGATCGAATTAACAAATGATTCTGACATAAGGTATAAAACTGATGGCCGAGGTTATAGGCTTGTCATATCTCACCACTCATTGATTAGAAATCATGACTGAACGATCACTTAAGCGAAGTTATCAAATAGATACAGATTTGTGTGTTATATGTCAGGAAAAAAAGACAGACACGTTAGAATTAAAAAGCAAAAAGTCTATCGAAACGTTGACCGAGAGGGCATCTCGTCGTAAGAAAGTTAAAGATGCCAGGAACTATGATGCCATTGACAGAATAGAAAAATTAAGTCCGAATGATAGAGTTCTATGTCATAGGAAATGCTATGGAAAGAAAAGCATGTTTGCTTACAAACACATCTGATACAATCAACGTCGATACAGAGGATGATGTACCGTCTACGTCATCTTGCTCACACCCTTCTGCAGCAGCATCCCGAATTTTGCGAAATGCATCTACACCAATAGATTGGGAGTTATGCATATTTTGTCAACAACAAATTAAACAGAAGCTATTCAACATTACAACATTTTCTGTTAGCGACATGGTTCTTAAAAATGCAAAGTATGACAACATACTTCGTGTTAAGTTAGGAAACGTTAGCGATTTGATAGCTGCAGAGGGTAAGTACCATCTAAAATGCATGAATGCTTTTAAGTATGATACACAAAAAACAGAAAAGGAGTCAAAATGTGAAGATCTGGCCATGATATTTCTTGTTCGAGAACTGGAGTACGCAGCCAGCAAGTGCCAAATCTTACAGCTCTCTGATACATGGAACAGGTACTCCAAGTTGGTAGAAGAGGTAGGATCTGAAATGCCACAGTCTTTTATCACTCGTAGATCAACGTTTAAAGAAAATCTGCAAGCCAAGGTGCAGAATATCTTCCAGTTTCTTCGTCCCCTCGATAGAGCAGTATCTGAACGCGAAACTCTTTTAGTGCCCCATATTCTTTCTAAATCTCATTTTAGAGATATGTTTCATGATGACCAAGATACCATGGATGACGAATTACTCACTATGCCATGTTATAAACCTCCACACAACTCATTTCATGAACTGGTACACGTTGCACTAAGATTAAGATCAGACCTGCAAGATAGACCTGGTCACATGGGTTTGAATGTTTGTGAGGCTGATGCCGTAAGTTGTGTCCCAGATAGTATCCTCATGTTTCTGAATCTTCTTTATGGCGGACAAGAGGTCTTTGATTGTACTGATGGCAATGACAATCCAGATTGCAGCAGACAGAAGAAAATAGTGAGCGTAGCTCAGGATATTGTGTATGGGGTAAGTAATGGAAAAAAGTGGACTCCAAAGCATATTGGCCTTGCATGCACCTTGCATCAAATGACAAGGTCAAAACAGCTGTTAAACTTGTTTAATAGTGCTGGTCACACCCTGAGTTATAAAGATGTTCTGCGTGTTGACACTGGGCTTGCAGAGGAAAGCCTTCAGTCTATGGACGAAAGGACTGGACATTTCCTTCCCTCGAATTTAAAGCCAAGCGTTTTCACACACTTTACAGCTGACAATATTGATATTAGTGATTCAACACTGGATGGCAAGGAAACATTCCATGCAACGCAGATAGCATGTTGGCAACGAGGGTCGGGAAATGACATTAACCTTCAGCACATAAGTCCATCTTCAAATGAGACATTGAAGGTACCTCCTCAGATGGACAGTATTGTCATTTCCCCAATAGTAGAAGGAAAATCACAACCTCACTATCCCAGACCAGTTACGTTAGATATCTTCCAACCTTCTGACTCAGAGAATCAATTGTCCTCTCAAGAGTTTGCTAATGAATTGGCGTTTCATTTGCACAGACATAAGCAGAAAGTCCCAGCTAGTTGGTCAGGACATAATCAGTCTGTCAGTAGTAAAAACCCGGATCTCACACTTGTTGGTTACATGCCTATTGTACAAGCACCTGCTCATGAAATGGATACACTTAACACAGTTGTCCAGAAATGCATGCACATATCTGAGCATCTTGGTCAACGTCATACAGTTATCACAGTTGATCAAGCTTTGTACTTTAAGTTGATGGATTTAAAATGGTCAGTTCCTGAGTATAGAGACAGGCTTGTTCCAAGAATGGGTGGCTTACATATAGCTATGAATTTCATGAAATGTATAGGAGATCATATGAGAGGTTCTGGTTTGCATGAACTGTGGATGGAATGCGAGTTATTAGGACCTGTGGCTGCTGAAAATGTATTAGGTGGAAAGCACTACAGTCGTGGCATGAGAGCCCATAAAATTACTGCTCAAGCAATCTGGAAGATTTTACTGCCAGACTTTGTGTTATTTGTATCTACCAAAAATGTTGATCATTCGCAAACATTGAATGGCATCATGACTGAACAGCAAGACATACTTTCTAGCATTGACCAACTGCAAAATCCTGTTTTCAAAGAGTATTTTTCAAGTTTCAGACAGGAAATTGACAACCCAAATGTCCTGTTTTGGTGGTCATATTTGGACATGGTTTCTATCCTTTTAATGTTTACAAAGTCAGAAAGAGATGGGCTTTGGGATTTATATTTGAAGTCTTTCCGTTCAATGCTCCCATGGTTCTTCCGATATGACCATACAAATTATGCTAGGTGGGGTAGTGTGTATCTTGCTGATTGCCACCAATTGCCTATTGAAGTACTATCAGAGTTTCAGGATGGAAATTTTGTCGTCAAGAGAAGTGCTGGAACTTTCAATCAAGTTGACCCAGACCAAAGTCAAGAATGGCTAAACGCCACGAGTAAGAAAGGTGGTGGAATTGTAGGAATTACTAGGACTCCATCTGCTCTCAGTAGGTGGTCCCTTTCCTACAATCTGAGATCTCATATAAGTCTTCTTACAAAGGTGATGTACGATGTGAATCCAGATGACATTCTCACACACAAGGACGCATCAAAGAGTCGACAAGTTACTGATGCAGTGTATGAGGATTCGCTCGTTGATGCAATGAAAAGGTTTAGAGTATTTGACCTTTTGTACGAAAGAGATCAACTGATCAATATAGTTACAAAAGACAAAGCTACAGATATGATCAAGGAGTCCTTACTTTCTGCAGCAAATTTGGGACAGATATCATTAGAGAATTTCGTAAAAGATCGTCTGATACCAAACATAGAAACAAGTAGTTTACAAGTTCCTTTGAGAAGTGTTCTGAAAAAAAGCTGCTCATTAACATTTGACTCCTTATACAAGGTACAAGTTGTACCAAAAGCTGTGGAAAAGAAAAAAATTCTAAAGGCAGATCGGAACATACTGCAGAGACTTGTCATTGCATATAAGGCCGGACGAGAGGTTGATTTAGAGCAGATTTTGAAACACGAGCTCCTTCCTGTGCCGATATCTATAGCGGATACCAGCGGTGCACTAAAGTCTGGAAACAAATCTGTTGTTTTAGAAGACATACTTCAAGATGTTGATGTAAGGGCGCGAGTCGAAAATGTAGGCGAATCACCAGCTTTGATCATAGATGGCCAGGCTTTAGTTCAGAGCATGAAAACACATGGCATGAAAACATTTGGAGACTTTGCAGATGAGTTTGTTTCCACTGTGGTGAGAAAAGGGGCCATGTATTCAAGAGTTGATGTTCTGTTCGACCGTTACAGGGAACAATCTATAAAATCGGGCACTCGTTCTCGTAGGGCAAAAGGGCAGCAGCCAGTTAGAAGGGTTATTGAAAATAAGGATGTGCCACTCCCGAATAACTTTTCAGCTTTTTTGTCTTTGAATGACAACAAGAAAGACCTAGCTGCCTTTTTATCTGAGCAGATAATTCTTCATGCACCCACAGAGAAAACTGTTGTTACTGCTGGTGGGTTTCTCGATGAGAATAGCGTTAAATGCAATGACGAATTCCTCGATATATCTGCCCTACATGCGTCACATGAAGAGGCAGATACTAGAATAGTTCTTCATGCCATACATTGTGCGAAAGAATCCACTTGCAGTTCAGTTGTTGTACTAGCATCTGATACTGATGTTTTACTGCTACTTGTATCTTTCTTTTCAGAAATAAATATACAGTTGTGGATGGTTGCTGGAACATCTGCAAAGCCCAAGAACATTCCTATTTATGCTGTTGTAGAGAAAACCTTTACCTCTCCAGAAATGTGCACGAATCTGTTAGCATTCCATGCTCTGACTGGATGTGACACAACTTCTTTTTTCTTTGGGATATCCAAAAAAACTGGATTTAAGGTTTACAAAGACAATGTTGGGCTTCTTGGGGGTTTTGGAGAGGGCAATTTAACTGAACAGAAAATAGTCGACTGTGAAAAGTTCGTATGCAAGCTGTATAACCAGGGCACAGTGTCGTCAACTGACTCGGTTAGGAACATTTTATTCGGAAAATCCAAGAGCCCCGAAAACATGCCCCCCACTAGCGATGCCTTGCATCTGCACATTAAACGTGCACATTATCAAGCGCTGGTATGGAGACAAGCAAATATAAGTAACCCCACATTACCATCTCCAACTGAGATGGGATGGAAGTTGAATGAAGGTATTCTAGTGCCTATTCTGATGACTTTAGACCCAATTCCAGAATCTTGTTTAGACTTGATTGCATGTAGTTGCACAACAGGTTGTAAAACACTGAGGTGTGGGTGCAAGCGTAACAATTTGCTGTGCATGGACCTTTGTAAGTGCAAAGTCACAAGCAAAGAACAATGTAGGAACAGTGTACGTTGAATTTTGAGGAAAAACAGAGAAAATTCGGGTTTTCTTTCGTGCAATGGCTTTTTTAGGGTCGCATGCTTATTTCTATCTTTTTCTCGATGCTATTGTATTTTGTAATCATAGTTTTTACATTTTTTTTTCTACATGCGCGTTTCAAAACGATTTGAAAAAAATTACTGTCCGCCATTTTGAATCGCCATTTTGACCTATTTAACGCCATTTTCATGAAGTTCAACATATTTTTTCAGATTCAGCATACTCAAATTAGGTTAAAAAGTTATGTTGAACCAAATAATAATAATTTGCCGTTAGAAGTTCTTTTTAGCTGAAATCGGACCAGACTATTAGTGAAACCATGTTTCGTCACCAGTAACAATGTTTGCAAATTGGCTTTGATTGAATTTGGGAAACATTTTGAGCAATTGCTTTGCGGTTTGTTCTCGTACCCGTTTTTGGTCATCTGTCAATGTATGCGGTATCCATCTGGCAGAAATAGATCCTACAAATCTACATGTAATAAATTCTACAAACCTACATGTAGTAAACCCTACAAATCTACATGTAATAAATTCTACAAATATACATGTAATAAATCCTACAAATCTACATGTAATAAATTCTACAAACCTACATGTAATAAACCCTACAAATTTACATGTAATAAATTCTACAAACCTACATGTAATGAATCCTACAAACCAACATGTAATAGATCCTACAAACCTACATTAGCAGATCCTACAAACCTTCATTAATAGATCCTACAAATCTACATGTAATAAATCCTACAAACCTACATATAATAGATCCTACAAACATACATGTAATATCTAGATCCTACAGATTTTTACGTGCAATATAGGTCCACATATAATAAATCCGACATATAATAGATCATATACACCTACACGTAATAGATCCTACAGAGATATACCTAATAGATATTTATCTATCTGTAATAGATCCCGCAAACCTGTATATGTTAACGTGTCAGAGATTGAATAATGTGTAAAATTAATAATAATAATAATAATAAAAAAATAAAAATAAAAAAAGGTTGGATATTATGTAATATATCAGATCTTTCAGACCAGTCGCGGTGGTTATAAGATTACAGCATTGCCTTGGTTGTGTCAAAGCCAATCCTTCGCCAAACGCTCGCATGTAGAAATGAGAGTCGGATGGGGCGTGAAAACGGAGGTCTCGTGTCGCAGCTTGCGTTGACAAGGCGAAGAAAACTTGCAATGGCGACGTCTCGAGTGAAGAATTTTCGAAGGAACGTAAAACACACACACACACACACACGCACGCACACACACACGCACACAGAGGGGCAGTGTGAATCCTAATAAATGGGACCCTGCATTTTTGTATTCTATCATGTGTATAGTTAGAATATTTCCCCGTACATGTATAGAATAAAACAGAGGAAGTGCTCAAAGACCTTTGATGTCTACTTAAAAGTCGGTCCGATAATTCACTCTTCCACAGACTTCGATCTGGTTGCACACACGCAAGGTAACTCAATCGTGTGGTCGATTTTTAATTCTTAGTAACCTAAGGTCGCAATTTTAGTTTCACGGTGATTCAATCAAGCAATTAACAGTGATTCAAACCGCTGTCAACGCAGATATTTCATTTTTTGTTTTTTGATCCGCCCACGCATTCCAAAATGTCATTCCGCGATGGCAGACGAATGAGGAACCTATTGATCTTGCAGACGAAACCGCGCACAAATGTTATGATTCACTCTCAACTCGGATGTGTGCCCTTAAAACAACTCTCTTCTGCATAACACATTGTATACAGTGAGCAGTGGGAACTACTGAATTTATCTGCGGTGTAAAAAGCATATTTTTTTTGGATCGTTGACTAACACCTTTGTAAACAACACATAAATTTTTACCTGTAGATTTCAACACGTGTTTATAAATGAATCATTTGTACTGGGAAATTTCTATCAGCAGGATGTTTTAAAATCTAATTCCTACCCAAGGTAAGTGATACTGACCACAGCAGTGAATTATAATTTGTTAAATGAAGTGAAAGTTTCTCTTATTCTAAAGATAAGTTTAGATATTGATAACTTATTTTAAAAAAAAAATAGAGAGATTTGAAATATGAATCGATTAAGTGACGAGGTTTGGGATGTCGACACCGAACATTATGTTTCTGTTACTGAAATCGTGGTATTAATTACGATTTCCACCACGATATATCGTGACGTTCCCCGTACTGCATTAAACATTTATTTGTGTATGAAAATGCTGGTGTGTCTAGAGAGAGAACAGACAGATTAAATGATCTTGTGAAGTCTAGCCAAATGAGAGAGAGAGAGAGAATATTGGGTCATCTTTGGCGTGGTGTAATCTGATATTTGAAATGGTTTTCTCACGATTTTACTTTCTTTTAACTTTCGTTAGTCATACAAGTAATGGAAAACTCGTATATCGTGTGCTTAATCTAATTATTTCAATATGTTAAACGAGAACAGAAACTAAAGAAAAAATATTAAAAAAAATAAAATAAAATAAGGCAGTACAATCTCATTTCCTTATCAAAATTGTTTACAATCCCGTAAGGCCGTTCTTACCCATCAACAAACTTGAACCGCGGAAGCTGTAATTCACAGGGCTCAATTTAACCCCTCACGAATGTCGACCGCTCAAATGTGCTTTTTACCCTCTTTTTCTTATCAACAAAGGTGACATTTTTAAGTTGCTACCTCGCTAACAGAAATATAACAATCAAATGTTTACTCTGATTGCTCAGAAGAAAGGAAGTTGGCATCTCCATCCCGATAAGACGTTTGGACTTTATTTGTTTCTGTTTATTTCTGAAATATTTATAATTAATGAGGGGCACATCTGTCGACACAATAGTGACAGGGTGATCTATTTTAATACCCCCATCCCCATACCAAGTTCAAGGTCAACATGTATTTCGACGAAGTTTTATAAATTTCATACCTATAAATCATAAAGGTAAAACGACACGTCAGGGATTTTAACTCTAAATTTTGTTTTGTAGATATTCATTTCGATATGCCCATTACAGGATAAAAATAACATTTGAAATCAACAAAGTTGGACGGTTGAAGTCTCACATGAACGCTCGACCGATTATAATGCATTATCGTTCTTTTTATTTAGGATGTTTCTGGGTATATGTAAACAAAGTTTAGGTCAAATTCCATCAGTAGGAATGTTATTATCCTGTATAGAAATTGTACCGGCTCTGTTTATGAGCAGTTTCATTTTCCTTTTATGAATTGACAAATGGAATTTTAATTGTTTGGAATACAGATAAAGGGGATCATTTAAATGTATGCTATTAATTCATATTCTACATGATTATATGCCTCTCTCTCTCTCTCTCTCTCTCACACACACACACACACACACACACACACACACACAGACACACACACACACACACACACACACACACACACATGTAAAACATGCTATGGTTTCGTTTCAGAAGGTTATAAGTTGTCTGTCGATAAATCATTGCCTTTTGAATATTTCTTGTGTGTTATTCATGTTCAACATGTATAATGCAGAGTTTTGAATTCAAATGGAAATCGATTCATTGTTAGTTAATTGTATAATCAAGAATTTAAACTGTCTTGATATGTTAAAGAATATTAGTAAAGTTGAATTCTATTCAAATTGAATTTAAAGCTGAAATATTCTTTTGTTGTCTCTTCGCACACTCGTCGCGACTTTCAAGGTAACTAAAGTGGGATAAAAGCACGTGGTCTCCATTCGAGGTAGTTTTTGTCAATATTTCCGTTTTCTTGAGAATATTGATGTCGTAAAAACTTCTTTAGCACTATAAACTTCTTGACTAGAACAGAGATACACACGTGTAGTGGGTATACACTGTGTGACGATTTCAATTTACAGAATAAATTCAAGGCAGATCGAAGTAAATTCTGTGGTTTTTGTTTTAATGTTGGGGAAATAAAATAAATATTAGTAAATTGAAGTTAAAATTAAATTCATTTTGAAAAATTAAAGAAGTTGATATTTATGACCTACAAGTACAGATATGGTTATTATGAATCTTTTAATAGTTATATCACAGGAATCGGTATAATTTTGTCTGTAACAGTAATAATAGGGGTCTATACGATACTACTTCAAAAAGCAAACAAACAAAAAACAAAGCAAAAACAACAACAACAACAACAAAAGGTGTAATCACTGAACTATGACCGATTCCTGTTACTAGTTCCTGTGTTTATATACACATTAAATATATATTGTATGTAAAATCTTTTATAGCTAGACCAAAAAAAAAAAAGTTTGTTTCCTGTTACCCGACCTTCCTGACGTGCCGATCTGCATTTTTTTTGCAAACAAGTTTCCGCGACAAAAGTATTAATTTCGAATCAGAATTGGTTAAATCAGGGGAAAAGAGAATAATAAATTTTTTTTAAAAAATTACACTAGTCGGGTTCGGTATTCTTTTTTAAGTAAAATGTTAATGTTTGTGTAAGTTTAATTTTGGGAGTTATGGCATAAGATGAACCAGAAATATGTCATAAAGGAGTGATTGAACCTAAAAAGTTATAAGACGCCCGGGGGTAACGTTCTCCGGGGGAGGGTTAGGCCCTGTTTCCTGTCTTAAGCCACCCATGGCCGGTTTTAATAATTACTGTGCACTTGGTTGACACTGCCGAATCGGAACATCACACGGCCTTCTCTAGGTATGAAAATCCCCAAATAAAAACAGTCTCTAAATCAAATATTTAAATACATACTAGGTAGATATTGTATTATATTCTTTGGTAGATATTTTATCAAATTATTTGGTATTTAGATGCACACAAAATCTTGTCATATTTATATCTTCATAGATTGTATTGCATTATAGACGTAAGAACATTTTATCTACATGTTCCAGAAATATATCATTTATATTTTTAATTCCTCTTCCGTATAACTGTAGAAAAAAAATACTTGACTTAAAACGTAGAATTTGCTTTGGTCGGCCTTGGAGAATAGATTTTCTAACATGCATGTATTGCTTTATCGCAGGATCATTAAATATCCACGTATCAACGAGAGAGAGAGAGAGAGAGAGAGAGAGAGGGGGGGGGCATTTTCAAAGCAATAGTGAGAGCTTGATAGACAGAGATATCCAATCTAAACATCATTTATAACTTGTTAGTCTTGCTCATGCACGTACCAGTCTATTGACAATAACACAGATAGTGCCATGGTGTTGTTTTTTTCATTTTTATCACCAAATGTCGACAGATGTCAGACATATTGACGGTTGATGATAAAACACAGATTGTCAAGGATTCGCCAAAATCATGTACACAAATTTGTACTAAAACTACTTGTACTGACATTGTATATGGTCCAGCGTGCGCATGATCAAGATTTACAGAAAGACTTCCTGGCTGAGAGAAGTCTGTAGGATATGTTCATATTGGCACTGGGTACAGTACAGTAGTAAATTGTTATCACAAAGAAAACAACACCGATAATTACATAATATCTTGTTTAAAGCAAAATGGCGGTCACCGAGCTCAATTACCGTTTTGGCGGTCTCATCCGAAAGACCACCCCATTTACCCGCCTCTTACGACAAGCAAGTAGTACTGAGGACCTATTGTAACCCGGATCCCCACGGGGATAACGGCTAGGAATTCCGACAGAAATGAAAGTGGAATGTGTAAATATAAACAACAAATTCCGATTTTGAATAATACATAATGGAATGAACTGCAATGCTTCACACCGGCATACGTTTTATGACGCTAGCGAGCTTCATAAAGTGCATGTTCTAGTATGCTGGCGTAAAACGTCGCAGTTCATACCCTCATGTATTTTCAAAAATGAAATTTATTTCTAAATGAAGGTTTGGAATTTTGATTGTCAGTGTGAGAAATAATCAAGATACAATAAAAAGTTCCGAATTTCGTAGCTGAGAATTTACTCTTAAATTTTGAGAGACCTCCTTATTTCTATTCTTACGAAAAATAAATCTGTACTTCCTTATTAGATTCCCTGTAATGTCTCGTGATCCATTATGCACAAAATTTTTGCAACATTTAGAAATATTTGGTGACATGAATCTGTATGAGGAGGGACTAGAATAAAGAATGAATGGGGACTGCTGTTGGCATTAAATTAACTTCCGTGTATTAAACACAATGAAGTGATGGCCAAAATATTTATCGTTAGCTGAAGAGGTATTTCATTAAAACTGTAACACACTTTCTCACCCCAAGTTTGACTGGTTCTGGAATCGATGTAAAAACAAACTTACTATAGTGATTCATATGTTGTAAACTTTAATAAAATTGAAGTTTCTTTTTTTTTTGTTTTTTTAATTTATTTATTTTCTGTTTATTTGCCATGCATAAGGTGAAAAACGTTTCGCAAATTTGCAAGAAAGCACCTCATCAAAGCCCGAGACTGTATCATGATCCATTTTCTAAAGTGAATCTATTATGTCTGGAGATAGCTTAGTGATTAAAATCGTTCTCTCTAATGTTAGCAAGTTTTAAAGAACGTCCTCATTGAATAGCATCCCTGTATCACGATTCTGTTTATAGAATGGAACACAAGGATCGACAGCACCGACATTAAATCAGTTTGACTCTTCATTATTTATGGCACTGCTGTAATATTTCACTAAGCATCTGGCGGCCATTTTTAACAATTTGGTAATTGCCATGGAAAAGAAACAACTTGTATTATATAAACAATATGATGTAAGCAAAACAATCGCCATTCATTTGAGTTTGGTACAAACCAGCAGGCTAATCAATTATCCTGCAACGTTTAAGAGAGATCTTTTTAGAAGTCTATTTTTACTGAAAAGTTTTGCAATCTATGATGATTATCGAGTGTATTTGGCAGAGATGCTTTTTGGCTTTTATGTTAATTAACTCTTGTGAAAAGTTATGTGATTTCAAATTTGCAAAACATGTTCCGCAGTCAGAGATGGGTTGCCAAGTAACCGTTTGCCCTCAGTATTCAATGTGCATTTAATGGCATCTTGTCATTTCACTTGTCAGGACATCCATAGTTTTTGTGAAATTTCCAAAGCCCAGTCCTCTAAAGGTGAACCCTGAAGCTTTCTCTTCTCTTATCGTACTGATGTATCAATAAGTGATTTGAATGCGGCATACATTTGTATCTTGTGATGAACCGTAAAAGAAGGTATTAACTTAAAACTATTTATGAATATGTGACTAAACTGTGATTAATACACAACTGTCTGTGAGGATATTGATCAGCCTTAATAATTTGCTGGCACACGGCGACGGTAATGGACACTTTCACGGTGTAATTTTGTCCTGGGACCAAGAATATATGTCTGGGATAGGGAATAAATGCCTGAACTCACGGCCAAATTTGGCAAACATATTGGACTTAAGTGTATACGCCATACAGGGTGTGTTTGTTGGGTCAGCGCGGAGTAATTCATAACTCTTGTAACAAGAGACCTTAATGTAACACGCCCTCGACTAACGATACACAAAAACAAAGAGTGCGTTTATAACATGTATATATAATGCTGAGGAAAGCAGTGTCATATTATAGTGGTGTATCGTGTCCACTTTTAATTCTTACACTCAGTTGTTTTTTAGTATAAGTGCATTTCAGACACCACGTATTGGGTGTGCCTCATCGCAGTCGTACGGATTTCAATCCACCGAACCCGACTTCATTATAATTATTTTGCGTCAGAGCCGCGAGTTAATCGGTGCGATCTTGTTGAACATCACTTTGTGGGGTGCATTCACGTCTTCTAGACTAAATGCACAATTTCCTCAGTCGCGGTCTTATTTTCATTTTTTTTCTGCAACTATGTTTTCGGTTTGACCACAAGATGTGTCTCTAAATGTTGTAAATGGCTTTCAGTAAAAGTTTTCAGTCAAGAAAAAATTGATTACAATTTTATTTGGGGGATATTTCTGCTGTAATTTTGGACAATTTATTATTGATTCGAGTGAATTAATGGTGTATCGGAATCTTGGCCTCTGAATTAGGAGGAGGGGTGGTGTGTGTGTGTGTGTGTGTGTGTGTGTCGTGGCGGAAGTCGTCGTTGACTGAGTGTTGTTGTTTTAATATACACCATCGTTGGAGTTTTCTGTTAATAACTTGGCCCGTTATATGTAGATGTCGTTCATCATCTGTATATGTAGTTATCATACATTAGTGATCAGGTGTCTCCGCCCCGGCCATCAGACAAGTCCGCGCACTATAATTCACCGCTACGTGTGACTGACCAGAACTTAATAGGGTTAGACTGTATAATTTATGTTTGTGTGTAACTTTTCACGATTTCAACTTCGCAAAAACTAACTGACCAAAATTAACTAAACATGACATAAAGGACAAAGCATCCAAGTATTAATTAAGGCATTTATTTTTAACGAAGGGTTCTTTGCCAAGAGAGATAATTACGAAATAGTCCATAAGTAGGTAGCAAATTATTTTCTTCTCAATAAAAACTAATCCAGGAATTCTAATATCTGCATGTACGCTTGAATCAAATTTGTTTTAACCATTTCTGAAGGTCCAGTATATATTCATGACATTGTGGGTCTTTGAAGTTTTACATCTGCATAGGAAAGCTATTTCTGGGGTGTAGCGTGCAAAGTTCCTCATACCGTGCAGATGCAAGTTCAGAACATGACCTCTGGGGCTATGACATTTCTATGGTGGCATTAATCTGCCATCTGATATTTGTCGACTTTTCTGTTAATTATGTCGACTTATCAGAATGATGTGTTATGTTATGTTAGGGCAGGTTGTATTATGGCAGGTTTTATTACGTCAGATTGTTGTATTACGTCACGTTGTGTTACGTCAAGTTGTGTTATCTCAGGTTGTGTTACGTCAGGTTGTGCTATGTCAGGTTGTGTTAGGTCAGATTGTATTTCGTCAGGTTGTATTACGTCAGGTTGTGTTAGGTCAGATTGTATTTCGTCAGGTTGTATTACGTCAGGTTGTGTTACGTCAGGTTGTATTACGTCAGGTTGTATTACGTCAGGTTGTGTTACGTCAGGTTGTGTTAGGTCAGGTTGTGTTACGTCAGGTTGTGTTACGTCAGGTTGTATTTCATCAGGTTGTGTTACGTCAGGTTGTGTTACGTCAGGTTGTGTTACGTCATATTGTGTTACGTCAGGTTGTGTTAGGTCATGTTGTGTTAGGTCAGGTTGTATTACGTCAGGTTGTGTTAGGTCAGGTTGTATTACGTCAGGTTGTATTTCATTTGGTTGTGTTACGTCATGTTGTGTTACGTCATGTTGTATTACGTCAGGTTGTATTACGTCCGGTTGTGTTACGTCATGTTGTATTACATCAGGTTGTATTACGTCAGGTTTTGTTACGTCAGGTTGTATTACGTCAGGTTGTGTTACGTCAGGTTGTGTTACGTCATGTTGTGTTAGGTCAGGTTGTGTTAGGTCATGTTGTGTTAGGTCAGGTTGTATTACGTCAGGTTGTGTTAGGTCAGGTTGTATTACGTCAGGTTGTATTACGTCAGGTTTTGTTACGTCATGTTGTGTTACGTCATGTTGTATTACGTCAGGTTTTGTTACGTCATGTTGTGTTACGTCATGTTGTATTACGTCAGGTTGTATTATGTCAGGTTGTGTTAGGTCAAGTTGTATTATGTCAGGTTGTGTTACGTCATATTTTGTTGGGTCAGATTGTGTTACGTCATGTTATGTTACGCCAGATTGTGTTTCGTCAGGTTGTGTTAGGTCATGTTGTGTTACGTTATGTTGTGTTAGGTCATGTTGTGTTACGTTATGTTGTGTTAGGTCATGTTGTGTTACGTCATGTTGTGTTACGTCAGATTGTATTTCGTCAGGTTGTATTACGTCATGTTGTGTTACGTCAGATTGTATTTCGTGTTAGGTCAGGTTGTGTTACGTTATGTTGTGTTATGCCAAGTTGTCTTATGTCAGGTTCTGTAATTGCTTTGTAAAGCCCGCATAGTATATAACACCAATCAAGAAAAAAAAATGCAATACCCGGATGTGCAACGTCACCTATGGGCTTGTTGTTTGAAATTGTGAGAGTCAAAAACTAAAAGGTATTGGAAAAACTTCAGTGAAAATCAACATTGAAAATAAGAATTGCTGTTTAACGGTAGAAAATCTGCGTTTTAACCAAAATATCCATGGCAGTGAACATTTTTTTTTCTATATGGAAATCTCCTGCTAGTCACGTACATCTATGATTCATAGTGTCTGAACAAAGAGCAAAAGAAATTGAATAATTCTTGTCGCAAAAAACTTCGTTATATTCATTTATAACAGAAGCATAATCTGGCGAGGAATTCGGAAACGGTAAAGTGTTTAGAAGAGGCCACGCGAGAACGCACTCCTTCATGTTTTAATCATCTGTTCCTTTGTAAATTAAAGAGCTCAATGGTTTAAAACTAGAAAAGCCACACTAGAACTAAGCTATGCTTAAGAACGTCAAATGAAAACAATACTTAAGCGGTCTAGGATGAATTTCAGATTTATTGATTATAGGAGCCTGTCTTCCGGACTGTGGAAAATAAAAAAAAATCATAGGCCTAAAAATATGAATCCGCCATAAAATGACAGAAAAATTCGTTTTTGATAAAACTGTTAACAGCACCCCGCGTACAGTATTGTATCAATGATAGGCATTCTTAAATATTTTGTTATATTCCACTATCCTGAAGGCGAGCGTTTGTGCTATCGATTATCATGGTACGAAGATGTTGTGATTTGGCGTCAATTTTCGGTATATAATAATTGATCTGTTCACATGATTTCGAGTTATTAGTGGTCAATGTATATTGTTTAGTGTCGTTTAAATGTATTTTAAAATGTAAAATGATATGAATTGACACACGCACATGCAAAACATGGATTCAAACCGCAAACCTTCAATGAAACATAAGGTTTGTCTATTTTTTTTAATGAGTGTTAGAATGCAAAATGAAATGACTTGACATGTTAGATTACGAAAAAAAATATAGCAAAAATTCTTCACCTCATTGGGTCCTACGCTACACCTACACGAGGCCTTGGTGATTGTATATCTAACATCTTCCATGTCAAATGTCAGAAAAAACACAACAAATAAACAAACACACTAGTACATCATGAATACCAACATCACTTGAAAATAAAAAATGACTGCCCCATCCATCTCCACAGGCGGCCTTCCAGAAACCCCACCCCAAACAAAAACAAAGAAAGGGAAATTGAGTGTCAGATAAGGAAATTTCATCTAATATATGTTGAATTATTTAGACAAATGTTTCCGTGATAAAACATTCAAGATTGCAAGATTGCCGATAAAATTGAGGAAGAAGCGCGACATATTCACTTTCATTGATCAACACTCTACTTTCCGAAATAAGAGCCGACAGATAACATTGCAAGTTGGGGATAGTTGTTTATGAGATGTTTTTATTGGTTGTGTTTTTCTGTGTTGCGTGACCAGTAACCTTCAGTATACCTCAACACAGTTAATGACCCTGGATAGAGATCATGTCACACAATTAATGACTTTAAGATTGGGTAAAGATCACGTCACACAATCAATGACCCTTGGTAGAGCTCATGATGCACAATGACCCTAGGTAGAGCTCATGTCACACAATGACCTTGAGTAGTGCTCACGACACACAATGACCTTGGGTATTGTTCATGACACACAATTAATGACCTTGGGAAGTGTTCATGACACACAATCAATGACCCTGGATAGAACTCGTATCAGATTACTGTGTAACAATATTAAAATTATAAATTTGTCAAATATAATCCCCAAAAATGACAAACAATTGTACATGTATAGTTAGTGTCAATGAAGCATGGCTGAAAAGCCTTCTCTAGAACAGGGTACCAGTCAGTGCATTGATATTCACTTATCATGTATAACACAGACTTAAGATCGCTCATTGTCATACAATATCGATCTCATGATGTAAAGTCAAATCATAGTGGAAACATATTCAGTAATCTTCTCAGCAATTTTGTCATAATCATATTTATGTAAACAATCATGTAAAATAAACACAGAAGCAGTTCAGGCGAACTCTAGGCCTACTTATTTCTTGATTTATATTACTCGGTGGCGAATCCGAGTTAAATCTTAGTGTTGTAGTGAAGGGTTTTAGTTCAGAAGAGCATCATCTAGGAACAAGTCTAATAAAGAGAATGATGATTTTCTTTCTTTTTCAGAGACATGCCAAACTACAGATGCAAATGTCGTCTGATCTGTCTGGTTTGAATTACCGCAATCCCACAGTAAATGAGTGACATCACTTCCGGAGACACCGTGTGCCCTTTCGTTGTTACAGCTTAAAATGATAAATATGTGATAGTTACGACATATAAGTAATTGTTATAAAATGATAAACATGGATAAAATAAATTCACAAGGAAGAAGGAAATCTGTTAATATCGAAACTACTTAAATGTTCATTTTAGTCATATTTCTAGCAAGCCAGAAAGCAAGGCAAATAAACAACTGTCGATATATTTCTCACAAGTACTTGGCCTCGTTGTACTGTTCTCTTGTGATTGTTTTGACTTAAGAAACCAGATACAGTCATCTTAGGTTAAGGATACAGCCAAACGTCACAGTTTCCGCAATCAAGAGAGCTGCTAAACGTGTGGATATACTGATGTTGTTCCGGTAATCGTGTGCAAGTTTGATAACAATTACGTGTTCTTCTGTACACCAGGATATTCAGTGAATTTTCAATCAGGAATATTAAGAAATTAACAACATTACAGACAGATGGATATCTCGATGGAGCTGCCGCCGCCCCCTCCACCGACTGTCAACGATCTGCCCGAGTCAGATAATGGGAATGTGCCCTCAATGGAGGGCCTAACGATTCAGGATAGCCCGGAGGGTACTTACTGCACAACGGAGGAAATTATTTTTATGCAACAGAAGGCTAATAAGGCGAAACAAGGAATTAACAGAATATCTGAGAAGTACGATGCCGTGGACAAGTTCGGCCCTCAAGGCAAGAAGGATTTATCCTCAAGTAAGGAACGATTAACTATTTCGGACCCAACTCCCAGTGGGTCAAACAGACCCGGATTAAATGTGTGTAATTTTGCTGAAGGTGTGACAGAAGAGGATTTGTTACAAGTGGATATGTTTTATCGAAGTCACAAAACTGAAGTTTTCGTGTGCCAATGTCTTGCCAATCTTTATTTTGGGAAAGTAAAAGCTAACCAAGATCAATGGAAATTCGCCATGACGGGTATTCCAGTGCTTATTTTGGATACCGGCGATCACCACAGGAACCGGAAGTTACAAATCGTCTTGGCAGAAAAAGGTACCGGCTTTCTTCTGTGGAAAGACAGTATTGACCATCTGTCTACGTACAAAGCCGAACACCCGAATTTTCATACAATGTCTCTGTCAACTGATCATACAAAACTAGCGGGACTTAGTTTTGATCATTCAACCGCTGCTTCAGATTTTCACAGTACGATAGAAAAGCTGACGTCAAACCCTGACGACGAACTCATGAGTCTCAGCAAAACGAAGCATAAACGGCGAAAATCAGAGAAAAAGAAAGTACCAAAATACAAGCCACCCAAAAAGACAGAAATCTCGACACCATGCTGTTTTGTCCACGTGACTAAATTAGAAAGGCCCGCTATTGACTTAACAGCTGATCACAACATAATTTCGGGTCCCATGCATTTTGAAAATGTATTAGAACAGTCTCCAAACGTCCCCAACGGGAGTCAGATGACTCTAGGCAGTGAATCAAGTTCGGTTTACTCGGATGATCTTGGGTACCATTAAAATGCAGATATGTTATGGTTAGTATTTATTAACAAAGACCCTGCCGAGATTTAACAATTCAACAGGGCCGGTAAGAACGATTGTAATGTGCCGATCGCGGTAGTTATACCGGGACATTGAGCTGCATTGTCCATTAATCATCTAGCGACACAATCTTGAAAGCTTTGTACCTTGATGGGTCTTAAACATGCATTTTGTTTATTCATAGATTAAAATTCAGGGACACCTGAGCAAATCTGCATTTAGTACAGCAGGAAGTGCTCTGTCAAGAGACAAACCTTACTCACCTACAGATTTAAATTCATGCTATTGAATAAACTAACTTAAACACATCCAATACCTGAAATTGCGAAATACAAGAAAACTTACAAGGTCTTTATTTATAACGATCATTGACATTTATATTGATTTAGTGGATTGATATTAAGTTTTCTATTTAGAAGAGAAGTTGCAAATGTGTACGCTTGTAATATTTGCAAAAATATTTATGAAAATATCACCTAAGTGTAACGCCCGTAGATATAAAGAACCACACGTGTTTCATATTGAGACCAGGGTAAAAAAAAATGCAATTCAATAAAGCAAAGTTTGTAAATACAGTAATGTATAGTTTATGTCCTCCGATTGATGAATTTCAGATGTATTGCTGACATGCCCATAAAGACACGTGTAATTTCATGTTTGACATTCTCTGACAATTACTACAATAACGATATAATTAGGGCACTGAGAGGTGCGAGATGTCTATGGTACACTTGTTGAATAAATATTTTGCTACAGCATAGAATAACAATGATGCGTTTTCGTTTTTCCTAGAAATCTGTGATTTGTTGTTGCACATAACGCCTTTGGCAATTCCGTCGACCAGCACGGGAGAAGATCGACCTCCCGCCTTTAAAAAAAGTTCGGGGCGGGTTTTGATTAATTATGACTGCTCATATCAACGCAATACTAGCTGCAGATGTCGAATCAGAACTAATATGACGGTGAATATACTTTAATGCCGAGAGGTAGGTCGCTAATTACTGAAACAGGCCATGGTCAATCGAACTGATAAAAATTCTGTGGTTAATTAAATGAATCCATGGTAATTTGGCAGGCTACTTCAAGTGACGACTAAAACAAAAAGAGACGGGTACGGAAGATCATATCTTGCGAATAATATTCCGAAAAGGGGAAACCAAATGTAAAAGTCAAATATTAGCCAAAATACTCAGGCTTTCTGGGTGCCAAATCTAGAGGTTTACTCAAATATTTTTTAAATTTGTGGCACAAAAAGGGAGGGGGGGGGGGTGAGCCTCTCTATAAATTGGCCACTTATTTGGTTTGATTAAATTATTAAAAGTCTCAGATCTGACTCACCGAGGTCATGAAGCGCAGGGCGGGTCTATAAAATATTGAAAGGGAGAGCCACGATAGGATCGATAATTCCTAGGGGGAATTCAACCTCTGTGTCCGCCTTTATTAAGGTTAATGGCTTGTATTGGAAAAGATGACACGGTCTGATGGTCATACTGCGCTATGGTATCGTTGGTGCTCAAGATTCCTTTAAAAGGAAAATAGGAAGGAAGATCTGTCTTCATGGAAAACAACACCTATTGACGTTCAATGTCATTTAAGGTCAAGGTTACTTTTGATAGAGCTAATCGAAAAAAGGGTATTATAGAGGAATGAGACCACATCCCAAAATAACTTTGTTAAACATCACTCTGACTCTACGCACAAGTACTCTTACAATTGGTATTAAAAAATGCTGGAATCTCTCATTGACAATATTTACAAAGATCAGGTCTTCCAACAATGTTGGGATTCTAATGGGAACAAATTGTGTTCCTTTATTGAACGACTGGATTTTGTATTCTTAAGAGACAAAATTTATTCAAAAACTTCTACATGAGAAGAAACAATATCTTGCTATGGCCTTCAACTCAACAATTATATACATGTATTTCGACGACGTTTCCTCTATTAACATGCTTTTTTCATATGCCAATTCGGTATAAATAAAAGATCCCACAGAGTCTACTATATCTGCCTCATATTTGGATATTTTATTAGTCCCCTACCGGCTGTAACATAGGGGACTGTTATTTTATCTACGGTTTGTCTATTCGTATCTATCTATTTTTATCTGTTTGTCATCCCTCTTGAGGTTTTCCGGATTTTTCTCTACATTAGATGAATATATTCAACTGAAATTTTAGACATGACTTTGTGGGATAGATACAGATCAAGTTTCAGTTTCGTTCTGCTTGACCTACTTTTGACTGAATTATGCCTCTTGATGAATTTGCAAGAATCAATTTTCGGGACTTTTCTCCGCATTGGATGAAGATATTCATTTGAATATTGTTGTGTGGCTTTGTGTTTGATAGTTACAGATAAAGTCTGAGCTTCCTTACCCTGACCTACCTTTGACTGAATTATACTTTGTATTGCCTGCAATACACTCAGAATGCGTTGAAGATAGTTGATTGATTGATTGATTGTTTGTTTGTTTTACGTCCCGTCGAGAATTTTTCACTCATATTGAGACGTCACCAGCTGTAGATGAAGTACCACAAATTTAGACCTTTGATTAGCGCTCAGGGCCTTAGCAGTGAGGGTTCTTTAACGTGCCAACGTCCACCGTGAAACGGGACCTCCGTTTTTAAGGTCATCAGAAAGACCCGTGATTCTCACTGCTAAATGCCGAGCGTTTGGCGAAGGAGTAATCACTACCTATTTTTGTGTCTTAGGTTCGACACGGCCATGGCACGAGCGGGGCTCAAACTCACGACCTCCCGGTTACGCAGCGAACGCTCTAAAACCTGGTAAACTCATAACACAACTTTATGAAAAATGTGATCACATCAGCTTCTCCTTCGTTAACTTCTGATACTTGTGTTACAAAATTCCATTAATACCTGCTTATGATAATACTTATGATTCTCAGCTGATTCAATACGCGAATGTTTGTTCTGCATATGATCATTATTATTTTTTGTTAAATCGAGGCAGGCTATTGACAAATCAAATGTTGTTAAAGGGGTTTTAACAATCTCGTTTAAAATCAGCATTTCGCAAATTCTATGATCGTTATAACGATCTAATTTGCAAATACAAGCTATTACTGGGTTGAATCCTGTTTGACATGTGTCATACCATTGTTAGACCGTTCTTTACACACCGATTCTTACTACGGATTATCCGATAAAGATAAAGGGTTCACGGCGGGTGTGACCGCTTAACATGGGACGCTTATTCCTCCAAACACCTTATCCCATCTTTAGCATGTCCAGGTGTCCATGTTTACTCTACTTTCAATTTTTATGGTGTTGAGCGGTAGCTCGATCGCTATACAGCAATAGCACAACCAATTCTTTTACGCAACCGCAGTTGACTTCCTGTCAATGCTTCCGCCAACAAGTACTTGCTTTTACAGAAAAAAAAAAATAAAATACATGACAAATCAATATTGATACATACTTGATTTAAACCAAAAGGCTTTATTCCTAGAATTGTAAAAATGTTGCAGTATTTTAATCCATGAGCGACATCATCTCACTTTATATGAGACACATCTTGGACATTCGTTCACCAGAGGGCACATTACGCAAGCTTCAGTTGTGTAGTGCGGAGTTCTGGATAGAGAACGACATCTTGGGTTTGTATATATGGATATATTGGATTGTAGACCACTGACAGATGGCGCGAAAGTAAATGCGCGTTGTTCTCTGAAGTGACAAAATGTTTGAGAAATATCAAATAAATATAGGGCAAAAATGTGTTAACCATTAACTGAAAGATATGGAAACTAGCAAAAAAGTAGAGGGAAGTATAATTAAGCTTCAGTATCAGTGCAAACTATATTTAATGGAGAGACGTGATGTCTGAAAAGATAGGTACTGTGTCTAGACGAGAAATAGCATGACTTTAGAAGAAGAAAACTTTTTGCATAACAAGTGTAGGCGTTCTGATAAAATCAGATCGCACATATTAAAATCAGATTCCACGCTTGGGAATCGTACTTCTACTCAAACTGCCTTTCCAAAGTTGAAATTCTTCAAAACCATGCTTCAGATTTAGACACAATTAATATTCCAGTCCATGGCGTGATCAAATATGAGTTACTGTATCAGGATGGATTCCAAAACTTCACAAAGACACTTTGCTGGAACCAGTATATGTTTACCAAACCCCTATCTTTGCTCCTTACGAAAATATTAACAGTTGAAGGAGAACCTTTAAATATTTTGTGCTACAACATACGCAGATGTGGAGTAATCAAAAATGGATTCTAAAAACATTCAAAAGAATTTTTCGTAAATTTGAAATCGCAAAACTATTCTCAAATCAAAAACATAAAAACGTATGATTTTTAAACACTATACAAGACCCTTCCTCACCTCACGATGAATTAAAGACAAACTTTTTGACATCATAATCAGGTCTTTCATCAACAAAAATGGAAAAAGTAAATCTTGCCTTGGTGATCAGTCATCCAAAAAATTACTCTGTTAAACACCACTCTGATTCCATGCACAAGTACTCTGAAGTTGAAATTAAAACTATGCTGGAGTTCCTCGTTGACAATATGTGTGGTCGTGTTTTTCGTCAGTCTGTTAGAATTTCAGTGGACACGAATTGTGCTCCTTTTGTTAGCTGACTTGTTTTTTAATATTCTTATAATTTATTCAAAAGCTTCTACATAAAAAGAAAAAAATCTCTTACTCTTGCCTTCAATTCGACAGTTAGATATATCGACGACGTTTTATCTATTAACAATAATCATTTTCATTCATATGTCGATTCGATATATCTAAGTGAACTCGAAATAAAAGACTTAAACAGAATCCTCCAAATCTACCTATGTATGTTATTGAAAATGGGCGTTGACGGCAAACTAACAACTCAACTTATATGACGTTATAATTTCAACCTCTCCATCGTCAACATCACATTGTTATGTAGCAATATTCTATTATCGCCTGCATATGGTGTTTATATCTTTCAACTGACCCGGTAAGCATCAGTTTTTAAATCGAGGCAGGCTACTGACAAATACATGTAAGTTGATGTTACTGGGGTTTCAATAACCTCGTTTAAAGTCAGCATTTCGCAAATTCTATGGTCGTTATAACGTTTGCTAGTACAATCTTTCATTGGGTTAAATGCCGTGTGGCGTGTTTTATACCAACTGTGAAGCCGTTCTTGGCACTTTGATTATGACTACGAATGGCTAAGATTGCCTGATCAAGATATAGGGCTCACAGCGGGTGTGACCGGTTAACAGGGAACGCTTACCCCTTCCAGGCACCTGACCCACCTCTGGTATATCCAGGGATACGTATTTGGCCAACTCACTCATTTGTTTTCCATGTAGGATTTATGAGATTGATCATTGTTCGTTATTTTCGCCTTTTGCATCGGAAATAAAATGGAGCGGAACAAAGATATGATTTTAATCAGAATGAATTTCAACGAATATGCAGAAAAACTAACCAGTCCAAACTTCTCCAGAAGAATATATTACATTATTCAAATGGGAATATCAAAATCTGCAAACAGTTTGTAGTGAACATTTACATCTCGCATTTGTTTCGCAACAGAATTTCTTTCAGTTTAAAGGGTAAATAAATTTCAGAATCACAATTATTATGGATCAAGTTTATTTTAACTAAAATTATTTTTAAAATGCATTGCTTGGCTAAATTCGCAAAAAGAACATAAGAGGTTCATGGACCATATCACTCACCTGAGTCACCTTGGTCCATATTTAAAGATTTTCCCTATATATTCTTATGTAATACTTTGATCCCCTATTATGACCCCACTCTACCATCGGGGCCACGATTTTAACAAAAATGAATCTGCACTATGTCAGAAAGCTGACATGAAAATTTGAATTTTCTTGCTCAGTGCTTCCTCATCAGAAGATTTTGAAAGATATTTCCTATATTTTCGCATGTAAAATTTTGTCTCCTATTGTGGCCCCACCATATCCAGAAGGCCATGATGTTAACAAACGTGAATCTGCACTATGTCAAGAAGCAGCCATGTAAATTTGAACTTCTCTGGTCCAGTGATTCGTGAAAACAAGATCTTTAAATGCCCCCTCCCACGTCTGCATTTTTGTGATAATCTGCCATTTTAATGTGGCTTGGCCCTTCATTTAACAAACTTGAACCCCTTCACCCAAAGACTACTAGAGAGATGTGTATTTTCATCAGATTGAGATGATTTGTGCCAAGTTTGAGTGAAATTGGTCCGGTGGTTCTGGGAAAGAAAATGTTTGAAATTTGTCAGTGTATTTTTGGTTTTTCGCAATTATCTGCTCTTGGAGCAGGTATTGCAAATCATTTAAGAAACTGGAATACTCTTCAACCATGGATGCTTTTTGCCAAATGTGGTTGAAATTGACTCTGTGGCTATGGAGTAGTCGAAAACGTGAAATTTTACAGACAGACAGACGGACAAACTGACGACAACGGTTGATCAGAAAAACTCATTTTAGCTTTCAGCTTATGGGGGTGAATCAAATGAACTAATAATTATTTATGAGTGTGTGTATGGTTGTGATAGATAGTTAAATAAAATTCCCACCATTGTGTTTATAGTGATAGTGTATATTGCACCTTTGGAAACTGTGAATTACAAATAATCATACTTTAAATCAAACAAGACTGATTACATGTCTGGATCTACGTCACCGTAGAAATCCACAAGCATGACGAACGGACGGACAGACGGACGGAGTGGAGCGGCTACTAGACCAGCTGTCATCGTTAGTGACAAAGTTATAAAGACAAGCTGTCAATCACCTAACCTGGGATCTGTGTGCATTCAGGCGTGAAGTGGCTTCCCATTTCACACCTCACTACATTACAATAGACAACCCTATATACAGTTCTTAATTTTGCACTTTCAGTTTCTTATGCCTCAAATAAAATTGCCGTGTCATTCGAGGACACATAAAAATTGGCAACAAACGATATTAGCATTCGAGATTTTCATTCGTTACAGGGGTGGGGGACTTATCAACCCCTTTTTTGACAATAACGATTATTTAATTAGAGTGTAATGCAATATTGAAATATATGTTGGGCGTTCCCTGCTCCTCAACTATTCAGCGAAGTATGAGAATTACTGGTAAAAGACTTCACCCTTCCCCACATATCTAGAAAATGAAGTTTAGGGAAATCCTGTTTAGAGGTAATCATAGTAGCAGACTATAGATTTCCACCCCAAGGGTTTAGGAAGAATTGCGAAGGCAAGCCTTAGGAATTTTACATAAAAAAGAAAGTCAAAGGGTCATAACTCCTTTAAAAAAGATTGGACAGTTTCCCCCTTGTAATATGCACATCTATGCAGTGTGATCGTTCTTTGTACCAAATGTCATTAAATTCCTCAAGGGTTAGGAGGAGTTGCGAAGACAAAGTATTTCGCATAGAAAAATTAAGTTCAAGGGACATAACTACTTTAAAAAGCGGACTGTGTTCCTCTTGTAACATGCACATCTACACATTGTGATCTTTCAAACGAACAAAAAAAAACAAAAAACAAAGAAAAAAACAAACAAACAAACAAAAACAACAACAACAACAACAAAACAAAAAAAAAAAACCAACAAAACAAAACAAAAACAAAAACAAAAAAAAAACCAAAAAAACCCCAAAAAACCAAAAAAACACCCCCCCCCCCCAAAAAAAGACCCCCCCCCCCAAAAAAAAAACTGCTAGATTTTAGTAACACAATCACTTTTCATGATGGTTATGATATTCAAATATATGAAATGAGCATAAATGCATTATAATCTGAGCTGAAAGCTCAAGTGAGCTTTTCTGATCGTCTTTTGTGTATGTATGTCTGTCCGTAAACTTTCCACATTTTCAACTCCAGAATCATTTAGCCATTTCAATCAAACTTGGTACAAATCATCCTTGCATGATTGTTGATTGATTGTTTTGTTTATAGTCGCCTGAGCAATCTTTCAGCTATCCGGCGACTATCACCATTACCGGTGACGGGGCTGCAAATTTAGACCTATGCTTAGCACTTACGGCTTTTAGCAGTGAGGGTTCTTTAACGTGCCACACCTACTGCGACACGGGACCTCCGTTTTTAAGGTCATATCCGAAAGACCCGTGATTCTCACTTCTAAATGCCGAGCTCTTGGCGAAGGAGCAATCACTACCTATTTTAACGTCTTAGGTTTGACGCGGCCGGGAGTCGAACTCACGACCTTCCGTTCACGAGGCGAGAGCTCTACCACTGAGCCACCGTGATCGGTCTATCCTTGCATGAAGGAAATTCAAGTTTGTTCAAACGACGGGACGTGCCCTCTTCCAAAGAGAGATAATCACGAAAAGACTAGGATGGATGGATTCATTTGAAAATCTTCTCAAGACCCACTGGGCAAGAAAAGTTACCTGAACGTTTCCTGACATAGTGCATATTCGATTTTGTTACAATCATGGTCCCCGGGGTAGGGTGGGGCCACAATATGGGGATCAAAATTCTACTTGCTAATATATAGGAAACACCTTTAAATGTCTAAAGAACCACTGGGCCAGAAAGTGAAAATGTACATGTTGGCTTCCTGACATAGAATAGATTCAAGTTTGTTCAAATCATAGTCCCCGGGTGGAAGGTGGGGCCACGATAGAGGATCATATAAGGGAGATTTATATGCCGATATATGAGATAAATCTTTTTAAAATAAATACTACGCTAGGACTTTCATATTTTGCATATACATTTTTATTACGGCAAGACATTCCATGTTATGCAATGGGATATGATCTTGGCTCGAAAGATTGACCTACTTTTAATAAAATGTGACCTATTCAATATGTCCTGAACCATTTAAGGTAGATGTTTCATATTATATAAGGACCTTTGACCTTGAACTCGGAGTTTGACTAACTTTTAAAAAAACATAACCTAGTAGATATATCCGGAACTATTTTAGGTAGGGCTTTCATATTTTGTATATCGATTCTTTTTTACCTTGTTAGACTTTGGTGTTTTACCTTGACCTGTGAGTTTGACCTACCTTTAATAAAAATCTGACGTATTCAATATCTCCTGATCTGTGTAAGATATTTAATGTATAACGAAAGGAAAAGGAACAATCTTGAATAATTAACATCAAAATAAATGTTTATTGTTGAAAAATGATGAAACTGAAATAGATCAAATTGACATGACTGGTAAATGATTAGAAGCTGACCTTTTCACATTCGAGACGTTTTAAAAGAGTTATCCGCCATTGGTAAAAATAATAAAAATCAACATTTCTGAAAATATGTAGAGTAAATGATTAATTTTATCTCATATATTCATAAAGAGAAAATGTGTGCAACTTTTCACCAAAAGATTGTTTGAAAATATAATTTTTTAAAAATTATTTCAACAAAACATGCTCTTCCCATATACTTCAATGTAAAATTCTTAGTGAAATAAATTAATCCGTAATCAAAATTTTGGAAATTCCTATAGGGGATTATTTTTGTTTGATAAACTCTTCAAAATTATACCATGATCACAAAAATCCCAAATTCCATTTACAAGATATGAAATATGATCGTTATACATTGAATACCTTCATGTTTTGTATATATATTTCTTACATCAGGGTATTTCATATCACTTCATGATGTATATCTATACGACCTTATCCAGAACAGCAAGATCAGGTTAGTCATATTGATGTTGAGGCATCTCGGTGTTATGTGTATTCATTTTCAGTTTTGTTGTGGTCCTATGGGGCTAGGAGTGGCCACAATAGGGGTAAATATTTTTATGGGAATAACAATCTTTTTAAAATCATAAAATCTGGAAAACAGTAGGATCAAGTGACTCAGGTGAACGGTGTGGCCCATGGACCTCTTGTACTGGTTATGATACGTGCAGTTGAAAGGTGGATTGAAATTTACTTTAAAAATTACAATTTCTGTCCAATGTTTTCAAGGTCATCCTTTTCACTTGTGATCTCAAAAGTTTTGACTGCAACAAATGACAGCCAGAAACGATGTACATTTCCAATCTTGCCAGCTAATATTCTGCGGTTTTGGTATGCAATTACAGGGGTTTTCAAAAGTAAAGTTTGAGAAGATTGACCTGTTCTGTCGGACTGAATGGGGTCAAATGTCAGTCAGTCCGCCAGGATTTTAGTCGGTCCCGGACTGGTGAGCAATTTGAGGCCCCACGATAAATTCCCGAGTGAACTAAAGGATGCAAAATTACGGTACAAAGCTTGAATAGAATAGACTATTCCTAATTTTCTTTTATAATATGCTATCGAGACATGACACCATTGTGATCCTTCAGGCCTTTGATTTTAATTCCTTATGGTATCTGTTAGCTTGGTCACTGTTAGTTATCTAAGAGGCGGTTTGAATTTTCTCTCCAAAAGTTTCATCGTCCCATGTCGCTCATTTTGAGAATAAAATGGAGAAATCCTTGATTGTTTTGTAATACTGATATCATGTACAAGGACGAAACATTGAATGTCACTTACGAAGAGACTAGGATTGGTTGGACAATTTGTATAATCATTGCAAAAACAAATTCTAAAAACAAGTAGTTTAAAGATTCCACTTCCGTCCGACCCGGAAAAATATATCCCAACTACAAAAACGTTTCTTTTCCTGACTTAGAATTCGATTTCGATGTACATAAATTATCCTGTTTTATTTACACAGGTGGCTCATTCGATTAACAGCATGTGTCCTTGGGGGTTGCAAGTCAGAAAAAGGATACAAATATTTTAATCCAAGGCCGGTTTGATGAGTTGTATGGAATGAAAAGCAATAAACAAAATCATAATTATTTATCACCAGGGACTTTGAACAAAAACTGAAAACCTGATAGACAGCAATGGACACTTTGCCAATACCAAACTGCTTCTCAATAGTAATATGCTAAGAATAATGCACGCACGTGTTCGATGTTTTTTTTAAACAGTATTTTATTATGCCTGCAACATAAAAGAATTAGGCAGCAAGCTAACAGCCTATATAAGCTTCTCCACGTGTTCGATGTTGAATGTTAAGGGGGAATAATATATTGTCAAAATGGCGTACTTCCCTTTGAAATATGAATTAAAATAGAATACTGTATCAGCAATGCATGTGTATTGCTTTTAAATCTAATTGCCTAACTGGCTAGCTCAGTAGGTTAATTGTCGACTTCTGACCTGTAGATCGTGCGTTTGATTGTCGTAGGTGTTTTTATTTCTACACCAAAACTGCATTTGTCAACGAAATAAAATAAATTCGAAACTATTCAAAGTATTATGTATTTTATCCTCCACTTTCAACCTATATCAGGTTTCCCCGGTGTGTTTATACCTCTTTAAAGATGAAATACCCTTAAGGATCTACGCAACATGATTCTAGATTTTATTTTCACCATCTCTCTGCCATAAAAGAGTCCCTTTATAGTGTTCCTAACACGATTTTATTTTCACAAGCCATGGTATCCATTCAATGGATGGGTACGTTCTTTGATTTTCAAGCGTGGGGTACGGAGTTCAAAATCAGTGACGGCATGTTTTTTGTATGGTATTTTTTTTTCAAATTATACCGATTATATAGTGAGACTTCCCCAGGAAGACTAGCTATATAGTGAAACTTCCCCCGGAAGTCTGGTTATATAGTGAAACTTCCCCCGGAAGTCTTGGCTGTATAGTGAACCTTCTCCCGGGGAAGCCTCACTATGTAGCCAGACTTCCGGGGAGAAATCTCATTACAGAGCCAGTCTTCCCCCTTTATGGTGAGGCTTCTCCCTTGATGGTGAGGCTTCCCCCTTTATGGTGAAGCTTACCCCTTTATAGTGAGGCTTCCCCCTTTATGGTGAGTCTTCGTCCTTTATGGTGAGGCTTCGTCCTTTATAGTGAGACTTCCCCCTTTATGGTGAAGCTTACCCCTTTATAGTGAGGCTTCACCCTTTATAGTGAGGCTTCATCCTTTATGGTGAGACTTCGCCCTTTATGGTGAGGCTTCGCCCTTTATGGTGAGTCTTCGTCCTTTATGGTGAGTCTTCGTCCTTTATAGTGAGGCTTCCCCCTTTATAGTGAGGCTTCACCCTTTATGGTAAGACTTCGCCCTTTATGGTGAGGCTTCCCCCTTTATGGTGAAGCTTCACCCTTTATAGTGAGGCTTCCCCTTTATGGTGAGGCTTCGTCCTTTATGGTGAGGCTTCACCCTTTATAGTGAGGCTTCCCCTTTATGGTGAGGCTTCGTTCTTTATGGTGAGGCTTCCCCCTTTATGGTGAGGCTTCCCCCTTTATGGTGAGGCTTCCCCCTTTATGTTGAGGCTTCGTCCTTTATGGTGAGGCTTCCCCTTTATGTTGAGGCTTCGTCCTTTATAGTGAGGCTTCCCCTTTATGGTGAGGCTTCGTCCTTTATGGTGAGGCTTCCCCCTTTATGGTGAGGCTTCACCCTTTATAGTGAGGCTTCCCCTTTATGGTGAGGCTTCGTCCTTTATGGTGAGGCTTCACCTTTTATAGTGAGGCTTCCCCTTTATGGTGAGGCTTCGTCCTTTATGGTGAGGCTTCCCCCTTTATGGTGAGGCTTCCCCCTTTATGGTGAGGCTTCCCCCTTTATGGTGAGGCTTCCCCCTTTATGGTGAGGCTTCGTCCTTTATGGTGAGGCTTCCCCTTTATGGTGAGGCTTCCCCTTTATGGTGAGGCTTCGTCCTTTATAGTGAGGCTTCCCCCTTTATGGTGAGGCTTCGTCCTTTATGGTGAGGCTTCCCCCTTTATGGTGAGGCTTTTCTCTTTACTTGAGTATCTGGAATCGTCCTTTTCACTATAATTTACATGTGTTTATTGAAATGCAAGCACAATTTCTTTCATGTTTTATTTTTATGTTTAATTTTATGTTTTGCTTTAATTCACTTTACCACAACATAATGTCCGGAGATTAGAAACTATAAAAAAAACCCCGTTTTTATATCAGTCGACATGGTTTCTTCGTCACTTCATGAGGTTGTTTAACAATGAATAGTTTTATGTGTTAACCTGTGTTATTAAATTCAAACCTTCAATAATTTTTTTCAAACGTTTTATTGTCAAGTGAAGCAAAAATTAAAAAGAGCTAATGAAGGTTTGATTTTAAAATACAGTATTTTACCTTGACTCTAGGACAGCCTCAGTTTGAAGTGTCACATTATAATCAATCTACCTGATCATAAGTCAGTTGTAGGAATCTGAAGCTCTGTCATGGCGCGCAATCAGGAGTGGTTTCCATGGACCCAAATTAACATCAAGATATCTTTAATTATTTGAAGATATCATAAATTAAATTGTTGCTCACATCAACTGAATTAATAAATGTACGCATCAAATGAATTATCGCCCTCATCGATTGAATTAATGCGTGCTTCAATTCAATTATTGCTCGCATTAATCAAATTACTACTCTCTTCAATTGAATTGTAGCGCGCATCAATTCAGTTATTGATATAATCAATTCATTTGCATCATCGCATGCATATTTATGAGAACCAAGAAAAAATTCACGCAGAGAGCCACGGGTGAAAGGGAGAGGAACGTACATTTCAACCGTGGCTTGCGACGATTATTCATTTGAAGGGAGCAACAATTCATTTATAGCGCGCATCAATTTAGAAGAATAATCAATGCTATCAGCAATTCTATCAATGCGCGCAATAATTCAAAATTAAAAATATCATTAATTATTTGAAGAGATCATTAATTGAATTGATGAATCTTCAAATCTTTATATATATATATATATATATATATATATATATATACACACACACACACACACACACACACACACACACACACACACACACACACACACACACACACACACACACACACAAACACACACACAGTGCACCAATCCTCAGAGCCAACGAGTCTGAAAGATATGCCGTTATGCCCCCAGTGTGTCCATGGCTAAGCCCTGGTAGGGACAATGAATGAAGTCCACGGTGTTATGATATAGAGTAGATCTCAGCAGGTTCCCCCTTGGAAAACCTACGTGATGCCTGGCCATTTATTATTACTTCAGGAGAATTTAGAAATTAAATGAAAGTATTCAATTTATCATATGATAGATACCTCTAATTAGTTATAGCCTGGGATATGATTACTTGAAAAGACAGAAACGAAACCTGGGATAAAAGCATCATTTGGTTTCCATTAGGATACCAACACTGGATTTATAATGCGCAATAATCGCGTAAATGAATGATGACATGGGTTAAAATATGGCACGCAATGCTAGTTCTTAGTTGAATTATTCAAGATACCTTCAACTTAGTGTATGGTGCAATTACTTCATTAATGTTAAGGATTAATCATTATTTTAAATAATAGATGATATAATTAATTCATTTCAATTTGAATTTCTTTAAAGACACAATGTATTAAAAAAAATTATCTCTGATAAGCTCATTCAACTCCGTAGTTGAACGACTGATAAAAAAGCTACCCGTTCAATTGATACATCAAAGATTTTGATATTGCAAACCAGCCACGGATGTATGGTATATTGTAGTGGAAGTTTCGTTAAAACTAAGGGGAATGATTCATTAAATATCCTAGCCAATTTAAAAATAAAATCTAGACCAAGTACGAAGGAGGGAAGCCTCACTATATAGCCAGTCTTCCGGGTGGTAAGTTTCACTATGGGGGACGTCCCACTATATAGCCTGTCTTCCGGGTGGTAAGTTTCACTATGGGGGACGTCCCACTATATAGCCAGTCTTCCGGGGGTAAGTTTCACTAAGGGGGACGTCCCACTATATAGCCAGTCTTCCGGGGGTAAGTTTCACTATGGGGGACGTCCCACTATATAGCCAGTCTTCCGGGGGTAAGTTTCACTAAGGGGGACGTCCCACTATATAGCCAGTCTTCCGGGTGGTAAGTTTCACTAAGGGGGACGCCCCACTATATAGCCAGTCTTCCGGGGGTAAGTTTCACTATGGGGGACGTCCCACTATATAGCCAGTCTTCCGGGTGGTAAGTTTCACTAAGGGGGACGTCCCACTATATAGCCAGTCTTCCGGGTGGTAAGTTTCACTAAGGGGGACGTCCCACTATATAGCCAGTCTTCCGGGGGTAAGTTTCACTATGGGGGACGTCCCACTATATAGCCAGTCTTCCGGGTGGTAAGTTTCACTATGGGGGACGCCCCACTATATAGCCAGTCTTCCGGGGGTAAGTTTCACTATGGGGGACGTCCCACTATATAGCCAGTTTTCCTGGAGGAAGTTTAACTAGGGGGAAGCCTCTCTATACAACACCAGTATAAATCTCTAATTGCTAAAATTGCTTTCATTCTCAATAAATAGTTTATCATTCCTGTTTACGACATCTTCTAGGGTAGTTTCCATATCAATACCTATTGTTTGTAAAAATATGAAATTACGTACTGACTCCCCCCCCCCCCCCTTTTTTTTTGTTTAAAAAAAAATATGTCCTTATTGAAAAACAGTTTTCACCCTCACCTAAAGCAAAGTTGAAAACCCGGAAATTTTCAATTTGTCCAAATTTATTATTTTCTTATGCCTTTCTTCCAAGTTCTGAAACATTTTTAGATAGATAAACTTCAAGATTACACGTACGATGATATTCGACTGAAATACCGGTACCTAAAATATTATTCAGTTAATTATCTAATTATAGCCACTAGATTCATCACTATTCGCACTATAACGCCACGATTTGTCTGCTCTATATCAATCTCCCATTTATAACGCCAAATTCGTACACCATCCACCACCCTGTCCACATTTAAGGTTGCCAAATACCTCGATATACCACTATATTCTCAATTTCAGAAGAAACAACTAAAGAATGTATTCGGAATATCAGTAGAATTGACCTATAGGAGAGAACGATTTCCCGGAAAAATTCACTTTTGAAAATCAATGTATATTTGTTATTTTTACCGTATATATTTCTACATTTTTCAAATTTGCATTCTGAACCTAAAATTTCGTATTAGCAATTTCTAAATTAAGAGTTATGTCCAAGACACGGTGTAGATACGATATCGACAAAGGAAACATGACATCATGTCGATATCGAATTATGGTCTTTCTCTTATGGTTTTTGAAAAATGTAATAGTATTTTCTCTTCTTCTCTAAATGTTACTTAGAATTGAATTACAAAATGATTTCTCTTCTTGTCGATATCGAATCATGATCGTTTCTCTCACCGCTATTGAGATCTGAAATAGAAACGATTTTCTGCTTGTTGATATTTACGATATCGGATCTTGATTATTGTTTCGTTTAAGGTTATCGAGAACTGGGATTGAATTGATTTCTCTGAATGTCGATATCGAAACATGATCGTTTATCTAACGGTTATTGAGATATGAGATAAAGAAAAAGATTTCTCTGCTTGTCGATATCGTCGATATTGTGTCGATATCGAGTCCTGATCGTTTATATTACGATTATTGAGAAATGAATTACAAAATTATTTCTCTTCTTGTCGATATCGATTCATGTTCGTTATGATTGTGACACAAAACATGTGTATTCAAAGAAATTAAACTCGTAATACATTGCAGAAAACGGGATATATTAAGACTATTAATTCAGACGCATTGAAAATAGAAATTGTCGATATCAATACGATATCGTTGTTTGAATGTCGATATTAAGATCGTAGATATAGACACTAAGACGATGAATTCCAACCCATTTGTAAGAAAAATTGTCGATATTGATACGTTATTGTTGTTGGAGTGTTGATATCGACATCGTAAGCAGATTTTCATATTTGTAAAATAAGTAAGACATTGTCGCTATCGATACGATATCGTTTTAATGTCGATATCATATATGAAACCGTAAAAGAAACGACAATGACTCGATATCGACAAGCAGAGAAATCAATGATTAAGATTTACTAACATAGGCCTGACGATATCGACTCGATATCAATTTGATACTGTCGATATCAAAATAAGATTAGGTCTTGGACATGCATGTTAAATTAACCTTCAAACCAATTTTTCTCAGTAAAAACGCCTACTTTTGCATAATTTTTTTGCCAAAAAGTCCATCAGGGCAGGCTTGTTCCTACTAAAATCTACGGTATTTTGATAGATTTTGACCTAAGGAATAAGTTGAAGTAGGATTTTTTTAAAGGGGCATCCCTGCTCTGGGGTTGAAATCTACAAAAATCCTACAAGAAAAATAATGATAAAATAAAAAATAAATAAAGCATAACGTATTTCTATCACCATGGCTCGTATTTATATTCATAGTTAGTGTAGCTCAGATGGTACCGCAGACGCTCACAACCAATAGTTTTAGTGCTCTAGCTCGAATCCACCTGTTGGCACACTGTACCGTTTTAAAATTTTCTCCTGTATAAACACCATTTTATTTATTTATTTTTTTTTTGTATACAAGCTTGTGCATTTTAGTTCAGTTTTCTTCCTTAAATGCATGTTTGCTCTTGATATAAAAGACACTTATAAGAATGTAGTCATAAATTCCCTGTAACTAAAAGCAATCAACCGGAACTATACCCCGGTGTAAGTGCACTATGTTCGAGGACAAGAGTCATTCACTCTGTGTTACTCGTTACAGGTATCACGAAAAAAATCATACCATTACCAACCAAATATTGCTGTGTTTGCCTTTCAAGAACGTCACTGGGAAATAGTACTGTTGTGGGAGATACTGCAGAGTTGATGTAGCTCATTCCTTGGGGAAAATGTCTGCATTGGCGATATTTTATGCCTAAACTGCAGGAGGAAGGTTTACAGATTAGAAAAGAGTGGGGATTGGGTCAGTTAAGGTTTTATATCCCGTTGTCATTATCCAGGGTAAGGACCCTCATCCAAAGGATGCATCTGTAAACACTGAAGGAGGGGGGGGGGGGGGGTGTCAGGGGCAGATGAATACAGTTGATGAGAGTAATAAAACCTCTTGCAAAATTTCATCTACCTCTGCAAGTGTCACTCTTCCTGTTGGAAAAACTAAGGCGATGTGCATCATGTGTCGCAAAGAATCAAAGGCTTTATGTATTATTCCACATTCAGCACGTGCAGACATTTTCATACTGCAAGGTGTACTGGTACCAGCTGGGGTCAAATGTTGTATCTCTCATTTGAAAGATGACCACCTGCGTATAGGGCATGTAGTTGATGATACATCTAAACTCAAAAAAAAAAAAAAAAAAAAAAAAAAAAAAAATCCTCAGAAATCAAAATGCCTACATTTCAGTAACGACAGTTAATTTCTTGAATTTCATTATCATAATTTGCATTTCTTATACCAATGACTTTAAATATCATTTCCAAAGGAATTAGTTGTAAGTAAAGCAAATGAAGTAATTGAATTGTTATAAGAAATCTGAGAAATACGAAATGGAATTTCAAGATCAGAACCTAAAAATGCGTCGTCTACAATTCATGCTGCTTAGATAACGACCGTGAAATGATTTCTTCTATCTCTACAAGTTACATGTGTTGACTAGAACTAATGCGATGCACGAAAAACTAATAACTACACGCATGTGGCCTTAAGTCATAGACCCGAACGGAAACCAATAAGTTTTTGTTAATGACTAAATCCAACACCAGCCCTACAGGTCAACACACTACATAAAAGTGTTACTTTGTGCATATCTGTTCAATCGTGCAAAATATGCTTAAGCCAGGAGAGACTACAGAAATAACTTCACTTCCGTTCAAAATTCTTTTTTCTTCTTTAAACAAATCGCAGAGGTGATATGTATTTAATAGCGGATGTATTTTATTGTGAAACGAGGTATTTTTACCTCTTTATAAATGTGTATGTTACTTCTATGTTCAGTAAATGAACAACAATTAAATATTAAACATGTATTGAATAATATATTCTATGTTAAATTAATCCGCAAATTCGTTATACCGTCACATTTTCCAAATTACAAAAGGTGGCCGTTGAACGACTATTAATTCTAATTCAATATCTTCCCAAAAAATACTGATTATGCATCCGAAATTTTCACATCAGGCTCGGGGAAAAAAATCATAAATATGGATAAATATAAGTATTTCAATTACGTTGTATGTATGTTACCATTCAAAGCTTCACTTTAGAATACAACAATGAGATATACAAAAGGACATCAGAAACTGGGTTCTGACACAGGACAAGGAAGACCAAAGGCCACTTCACAATAACCTAGAAATCAAACAATAAGGCATAGAGGAAGTAAAATCAAATAACACGACATAGAGAACGTAAAATCAAACAAGACAAAGAGGAAGTAAAATAAAACAACAAGACATAAAGAACGTAAAATCCAACAAAACAAAGAGAAGGTAAGATCAAAGATGACAAAAAAGAAAGTAAAATCAAAAAAGAAGAAATAGAGAAAGTAAAATCAAACAAGACAATGAGAAAGTAAAATCGAACAAGAGGACATAGATATTTAAGTAAAATCAAACAAAACCTTTGACCAGGGAGGGGTCTTTATCGTGCCACACCTGATATGGCACGGGACCTCGGTTTTTGCGGTCTCATCCGACATATATATTTAAGTAAAATCAAACAAAACAGAGAAAGTAAAATCAAACAAGATTGATTATTGTTTAACGTCCATCTCAATTTTTCATTCATATGGAGACGTCACCATTGCCGGTGAAGGCGCTCAGTGCCTTTGATCAGGGAGGGGTCTTTATCGTGCCACATCTGATATGACACGGAACCTCGGTTTTTGCGGTCTCATCCGAAGGACCGCCCCATTTAGTCGCCTCTTACGACAAGCAAGGGGTGCTGAGGACCTATTCTACCCCCCCCCCCCCCCCCTGGGGGGGGGGGGGCTAAAATTAAACAAGACAAAAAGAAGGTAAAATCCAACAAGAAGTAACCTCATTCAGAGACAGTATAGGGGGATCCAACATATACATCAGAAGCAAGAACAGCATCGTAAAAGTTCATAGGTCATCGTAAAAGTTCATAGGTCATCATATTCGATGATCACAAGTTACCCTGCATAAATGAACTTAAGCTTTTACGGAATTATTGGACTTTAATCAAAAATCCTCGTTATAGCGACTTTTCTTTAATTGTAAAAGACAGGAGCTTCAAACCTCCGCTGACCCATAGAGGTAACTTAGTAAAATTCATATGCGCATTAAACAAAAGTATTCACTGTCCCTTTAAAGGAATTATTGCCCCTTATGCTTTAAGATTCTACGAAAAACACGTCAAACTTGGGTCAAGGCCATCATAAATACCTGAACATAGTATTAATATACTTTCTTTCCTGCACGGGATACCCTTGAAATATGCATAAGTATTGACTTCTTATTTGCTTTCGATATAATTCATTAAACTCTGAACTTTGGCCTTTCTGTGAATGACAGTGACTCGCTTTAAAAATCTTGTTACGAGGGACACTTTTAAAATTCGTTTGGCGGTCTTTTCAAAACCGCTTGAAATATCAAAATTTTATTTATCTAAGACCTTCGAAATATGCCCCGTCTGCCTCAACACACATTTTACACCGATCTACCCATTTCCAGAACGCCGCCCGGTACTCCTCTTTAGGTATATGTTGCAGACATTGGTAGACCGCACTGCCTATACGACAACGGGATTCAAAACGGTGCCCTGCCAGCATTTCTTTTAGTCTCGGGAACAACCAAAAGTCACAGGGGGACAGGTCAGGGCTGTATGGGGGATGATCTAAGACACCGAGCCCAGATTCTTTAAGATATTCCTGTACCGTAGCGGATTTATGGGCTGGTGCGTTATCATGGAGTAATTTGATGCCGCGGACACCGGTGCGTTTCTGATAGAAATCAACACATTGAGTAAGAACACTTTCTCTGTAAAACTTTCCAGTGACAGAACTACCTTTCGGGACTGGAATTTGAAGGACTGGACCTTTCGAATCAAAGAATATCGCATACAACATGCGATTTGATGTTTTGCAACGGCGCGCAATGACAGGTCTGTCGCCCTCAGATGAAACACAAACCTTATTTTTAGCCTTAGAATCGGGTTGAAAATGATAGACCCAGGCTTCATCACCTGTAACTATCTCTTCCAAACGACGTGGGAGACATTTATCATATTTTTTATAACTTGCGATGCAAGTCTAACCCGACTTTGTTTCTGCTCGTCAGTGAGCAAATGGGGCACACAGCACGCGCAGATCTTACGTAGCCCAAGTCGTTCACGTAAGATTTTCAAAACACTTGACGAATGAATGCCCCTTAATTCTTCTATCTCTTGCACGGTATAACGTGCGTCTTCCTCAATTAACGTTTTCACAGTAGCAACTTTCTTTTCCGTCAAAACGGAAACCGGCCTACCCACTCGAGGGTCATTTTCAATTGACTCCCGACCATCATTAAAACGACGTACCCACTTGCAAACTGAAACATATTTTAAAGCACCATTCCCATAAACCTTTTGCAAATCAGCATGAATTTCCGTTGACGGAAACCCGAGGTGTGCTCGAATCTTACAATATACCCTCTGTTCAGAGATTTTTCCATCCATATTGAACGCTATATTTTACTATAGTGTATAAAACCACGCGTTGAAAATATCCAGCGCAGCACGCACGTGGACCTCTGCGCCGCATACCGTGATACCATTCGAGAGAGGAATTATTACGCAAGTTCTGTGTAAAAAATCGTGCAACTTCATAATCGCGTTAAAAAGTTATAGGCTTACTCTACGAACTTAAAAAGTGTCTCTCGTATTTCTACTCCTATAGACATGAAACCTTCGCTAATGAATTCACATCAAAACACCCTTTCATGGAGAAGTTAACCGAAGGGATCCAAGGACTTCAAGCATAGTTATTGCCCCTGAAAATATCCGATACTATTATTTAATCTAATAGCATTTACAATACGGATAGAGACATGGGGCCACTTACATTAAGTCTCATAACTAACCTCTGACCTTCAAAACAAAATCAAGGTCATCCTCAAAATGAAATTTGATCAGTTTTCAAGTCTTTTGTAATATTTTTTATTGTAAATGTTACTGACTCTTAATGGCCCTTTAAATCCTTTCTGACAGCAGTAACCTCCTCTGTCATGCTTTATATATTATCTTAAATACAGATAAAGATACTAGTAGTCATCTGGGGTTTCAACTTTAGCTCTTACATCATTGGCCTTGAAGTTGAGGTCAAGGTCATCTAAAGATTTCAATTTTTTGTTTTAGTTTTTAATAGCAATTCTACATATAAGAGGTAAAGTTAAAAGTCATGCTACTTTATAAAATACTACATTTCAGTTTTTTTTAGTTTTTCTTCCGTCACTAAAACATTCTCATCTTTTTTAAACCCGCTAATTGATTGCAAAGGATAACTATAACTATATGTATATATACATACATATATATATATATATATATATATATATATACACACACACACATACTTATTTCTTTCTTTTTTTTTTTTTACAATGAATACAATGTGCAATGTGAAACCACTCAATACCTTTGTACAATAGTTTAAAATTCGAAACAAATATACTTTGACTAACATTCACTCATGTCAAGGTCATTGATAAAAATAATGGAACAACTGTTTATCTGACACTAGTCAAAGCAGTTTGAATCTGATTTGTGCATTTTAGTATATCATCATGAGTAAGGGGAGGAACCCAAATTTTTCAACTGACAAAATTTAAGTAATCTAGTGTGTTGTCAATGTCTCTAAAAATCTGTTCACGGTTTCTGTCAGTTCTTCTTAATTTCATGACTTCCGCCATGTTTATACAAACTTCTAATGATCTTAGGAGTAGGGTTATGCTGCCTTAAAGTTGGGATGAACTTATCATGAGGCCAAAATTTAGGAAAGCTTCAAGAAACATACTAACATGTCCTTACACATACTTGAGACATGTCTTAGTCCTAAGATAGCTTTGTGAACATGCCTGTGGGGTAACAAATAAAGGGATTTTAGGAAGCTAAATGTCTTCATTAACAACTGCATTTTAAACCTTAAACATCAGAAATAACACAAAAGTACAAAAGGAAGACCTATGGGAAAGAGAAAGCTAAGAAATGCAATCCTCCGTAGAAATAAGAAAGAGGAGATGGCGATGGATGGGCCACACATTGAGAAAACTGAGAATATCCACCAATCAGCAAACACTTCCGTGGAACCCACAGGAAACCTAGAGGGAGGTCAAATAACACCTGGAGGAGGAGTGTAGTGACAAGGGAGGGGAAGAGACAAGTGGAACCATCTGAAAAGCTTAGCCTAAGATAGCGGTGGAGGGGAATAAGGGTGAAACAAATAAGCAGACATGATCGTTATGGACGATCTCATATGAAAGTGCATGTACTTTAATCAAGGACAGATAATCAAATTATTTAAAAATGTATGTGTAGATTTCATATAAGAGTATTCAACTGCTGAAGATTATATGTAACTATATCAAAAAGTGGATCAATGAGTTGTTTATTTTTTGCCACATGAAAAAAAAAATTGTGTTATTACATCATACACATTTCCACTGAAAAAAAAAAAAAAAAAAAAAAAAGATTATCAATTATAGTAAACTTAAACATACTCATTTCTGAAACATGAAAATCTGCATATAAGGTTGTAAATATAGTATATCCCACACCTTTAGGAACTGGCGTGTCGGGTACTTCAAACATGTGTAATTACATAAACTGTTGTTTAACACAGACTTACAATGTGTGAAAAAGTCACTTTTTTGAGAAACTAATACTCAAATCATTAACAGTAAAAACATTGCTACTTTTTGAAATCTTTGGGAAATTCATTATTCTATAATTATATTGCCTTTAGAATTCTTCTGCAAAAATGTATTGATTTGAGATCCACAATAACCTAGATGTTTCAATATATTAATGCATGACAAAACAGGTGCCCCTTAACCAAAATTGTTACACAGTCAATACTACATGCATTATCATTAGTATTTTCAAACCTTTCTTGTTTTTTTTTGGAATGTAAAATTCATGTCCATTATTAAACATAAATAAGAAAATATTGCATAACAAAAATATACTACATTAAAATTTACATACAATGAAGAACACTTCTGAGCAATAAACTCGAGAAAATTTGATTCAAATTCCTTTAAGTTAAATCATAACAATGTCGTATAAATGACTAGTTATACACAGAATATCAAAATGACAAATATCACAGTTAGTGTACCCATGCTGTAACCAACATCAACAGAATTCAACATCTCACAACTCCATGTTACAAAGTCAACAAATAATACTCACTGACATAATAAACGGTGAATTTGATTGACGTTTACATGTGATAGACAGTGAATTTGATAAGACATTCTGTACATGTGATAGACAGTGAATTTTACATTTTCTACACACACGATAAATCAGCATGTAATAATCACATCCCCAGATCCTCCATTGTGGCCCAGGATGACCCAGATTTGACCTTGACGGGCATTTTTACAGATAAGGTCATTGCTGTCTCCATTTCTTCTTTAATGACCTTTGCTGCCGGGTTCAGACAGCCCTTTGACACCTCGTAAATCAGTTCATCGTGAAGCTGCAGCACAAAACAACATCTGTCTCCATTGACTTGAACAGAATCATCTAAAATGAGATCATGTTATCAGCACTAACTGAAGGCAAGCAATACTTTATCAATTCAATAAACTAGTGACATGATTATGTAATTTAACTAGAAACTTACACTACTAGAAAATTTCATCAAAATTAAAATCAATTAAATCAATTGTATAGATAACTAATTTCTATCTAAATGTACACTGTAAATATCATCTAAGAAAACAGATCACAGTTCTTCCTTGGGAGAGATGCACATTAAATGTGACCTTTTTCCTTGTGTAGAAGAGTTTTCCGTGCGAGGGGAAACATTTCAGACAGTCTTTGGTCAATCCTGTTCATGGCAACCTTGACAAGGTCAGCTGCTGACCCCTGAACTGTGGTGTTGACAGCCTGTCTCTCAGCCTGTACAGTAAAACAGCAAAATCATATCACTTGTGTGACCTGTAAAACTGATACAGTTTCTTTATACTGTTGTCTACCAGAGAATTGTCATACATGCACTGGTTATAATGCATAATACACAAAGCTTACGAGTAATGAAATACATTACTGCAAGAAATGATAAATGTTACTTACAGTAAAAGTTGAATCACAATTATTCAATACGATCAATTATATTGAGTATTTCCATTTATGAAATATTCATGTAAAACAATCGAATAAGATTGATCAAAAACCTTTACAAAAACATACCAATGTTTCTGTGTGTAAGTAAAAATCATACTCTCCTGGGTGATAATGTATAATATCACCTGATGACAGGTTACATATTAATATAAACAAGAGGCCTATAGGCCACAATGCTCACCTGAGTCGCCTTGACTCTGTCCTTTCTCTAGCAGGTGTATGGTTAGTCATATTAATCTGCATGCATGTTCAGGTAAATTAAATTGTGGCTGACAAAAAAAAACTCTTAACTGCAGAAGAATTTTTAAAGAGTTTTTTTGAAGTCCTATTTAAGTTCAATTCTTGTCAGATATGAATATGCATTACATTGAAATGCTTGCATATTAATTGTGGCTTGTAGTTTTTGATTAGAAAATTTTCAGAGATTATATATATTCCAGTGTCAAATCTTAACCTCTTACTGAGGCACTATCATACCCCCCCCCCCCCTCTTTTTTTTTTCTCAGCCACGATTTAATGAAACTTCAATCTGCACAATCTGAACATGCTTGCAGCTTAATATGACTAACCATAAACCTGCTAGTCCTGGTACGATATTTTAAATTTTCCTAATATGTTGCCATGTAATGATTCGATTTTCTAAAGCTGCTCCACTCTATCATCCTGGAGTATGATTTTATTATTACCTTTCGATACTTACATTATAACTAATCATGGTACTATTTCTCTATAGAAAAATTTTAAAGCTTTTTACTTATACATGTATATTTCCATATAAAAAAATTGTTTTCCTATTAGGGCCATTCTACCCCAACTCCATTCACCCATAGTTTGAAGAAACTTGAATCTGCACTACTTGATAATACTTGTCTGTTAACATGACTAATCATGGCCCTGCTGATCTCAAGAAGATTTTTTTTAAAGATATTTTCTATATGTCCCCCTATAAAACTGTGGCCCCATCCAACCCTCTCCAGGGACAAAGATTTGAACAATTTTGAATCTCCACTTATGAAAGAGAAAAGTTTTACTCAAGTTTTTTTCTTCTTCTTTTTTTTTTTTCAAGTTCAGTTCAGTGATTCTTGAGAAGAGTTTTAAAAGATGCCATATTTTCATTATTTCTTAATTATCTCCCCTTTGAAAAGGGTGTGATCCTTCATTTGAGCAATTTCGAATAAGTATATGGTGCCATTATATGATGATGGGTGATGTGTACTTACATGTGCTCTAATGTAGGGGTTGGTGTTTGTAATTGATGGAAGATACCGGCGACGCCCACTGATAGTCTCCACAAATCCTTGCTTACAACACTTATCGACCGTTTCCTTCAAGTAACGCCTCATTCCTGAGAGACAACATCAGAAATTAAAACTGGCAATTTCTATATCAAATCTACAAGGGGATTCAGCACAGCAAACATTGTACATCACATCTCTAACAGAGAAACATTGGTGTAAGTATTCATAGAGCAATCATTTATCTTTTTTGATGTGAGACAAATCCTTTATAACACGTTAAGTCATACCTGGATACTTTATAACACGTTAAGTCATAACTGGGTACTTTATAACACCTTCAGTCATACCTGGGTACTTTGTAACACGTTCAGTCATACCTGGGTACTTTATAACACTTTCAGTCATACCTGGGTACTTTATAACACGTTCAGTCATACCTGGGTACTTTGTAACACGTTCAGTCATACCTGGGTACTTTGTAACATGTACAGTCATACCTGGGTACTTTATAACACTTTCAGTCATACCTGGATACTTTATAACACGTTCAGTCATACCTGGATACTTTGTAACATGTTCAGTCATACCTGGGTACTTTATAACACGTTCAGTCATACCTGGGTACTTTATAACATGTTCAATCATACCTGGGTACTTTATAACACTTTCAGTCATACCTGGGTACTTTGTAACATGTTCAGTCATACCTGGGTACTTTGTAACATGTTCAGTCATACCTGGGTACTTTATAACACGTTCAGTCATACCTGGATACTTGGACTTGAAACTCTGGATGAAGACTGCTGCATCATTTTCATCCACTCCCAAAGTGTCCCCTAGTGCCTTGGCTCCAATACCATAGAGCATTCCATAACAGATCTGTTGAACAGCAAACTAAAACTCAGCCTTAGTTGTTTTCAATTCACTGTACTTGTACATGTTGCAAGTACATTAAAATATACACTTTCTTAATTGAAATTTAATATGATTCTTGCTTCATGAAAAAGGTGAAGATCAATCTCCTGAGTAAAAAAATAGAAAATTGAGAGCAGGGTAAATGTGGATCCCTGGAACCATGAAGGAGTAAGCAGACCTTGCTGACTGGTCACATTCTCTGTTAGCCCATATCTTGATTAGGTAAACAGAGTAATCTGTAGTCAACATTGGTATGTATAGAACAACCTAACAATTGGTATGACAGCATTCCACCTCATGACAGGTTGTATTTGAAACAAAATGTTGTTATTACCATAAAGTTTGTGAAAAGCTGACATTAATCAAGATCGTTAACCCCCCTGTAACATCAGCTTGTTTGTCAGTAGTCTGCCACCTCTGTGTAACTTAAGACTCTCGGAGTTGTCCTGAACCCATTTTTAAGACCTGTTGGACCCAATTTGTCCTTTGACCTACATATGACCCCTAATTTGACCTATGACCTTACTTACCTGTTTCGCCTGTTGCCTTTGTTCTGGAGTGACTTCTTCAACAGTGATTGACTTCCACTGAGCTGTAATAAGTTTGAACACATCCCCGTCACCATTCAAAATCCGCATAAGCTTGGAATCCTGGGATAGATGTGCAATCATGCGTAACTCCAACTGGGAATAGTCAGCTGCTAGTAACACTCCTCCTATACAAATAAAAAACCTATGCTGTTACCAATTTTTTTTCTTCAGATTTAGCTTTGTAAATCAGATAGAATAATTTCTAGCTTGCTGAGTGTTCTATCTCTAGCTTGCTGAAAATTCTATTCTTAGCTTGAATAATATTCTAACATAAGCTTGCTTGATACTCTATTCACAATTTGCTAATTATATTTTATCACAGCTTGCTCAATGTCCTATTTATACAAATAGCCTGCTTAATGTCCTATCTATTACTGGTTACATATTTTATTTACAGCTTACTTGATGGCCTATTTAGATTGATTGATTATGCTTTTTTTAACGTCCTGTTTGAGAATCTTTCACTCATATGGAGACATCACCATTGCCGGTGAAAGGCTGTAAAATTTAGGCCTATGCTCGGTGCTTATGGCCTTTGAGCAGGGATGGATCCTTAACATACCACATCTGCTGTGACACGGGACCTCGGTTTTTCCGGTCTCAACTGAAGGATCGCCCCATTTAGTCGCATTTCACGACAAGCTAGGGGTGCTGAAGATCTATTCTAACAACCCGGATCCCCACTGGGTGCCTATTTAGAGCTTGTTTGATGTCCAACACTGTACTTAAAGTGTTTTTAATGTCCTAGTTACAGCTTGCTTGATATCCTATTTATGGCTTGTAAATAGAATATCAAACAAGTTCTTAATATGACATTAAACAAGTGTGTATGATGTCCTATTTATAGCTTGCAGTCATACATGTATTTACAGCTTGCTTGATGTCATCCATGTATTTACAGCCTGTTTGATATCATACAAATATTTACAGCTTGCTTGATTTCATACAAGTATTTACAGCTTGATTGATGTCCTAGAGGCAATATATCATGTATACTACATACTCACATGTATTCCAAATTTTTTGTAACTTTGTGAATGTTTTAAAACTATAAATATTGGCAATACCACAATTTTGATTACAGTATTTCTAAAGTATGGAATTTTTCAAGATTGGGGTTTAACATGGACAGATGCACTCTGTACAGCAGTGATAATTGATTACATAAATTTCTCTGGAAGAATGAAATTTTTGTTCTGTAAAAATGCGTGATACAAACTTGTAAATAACATGAAATTTACGCGACATTCCTGTTAAAATTATAATCAAAGCTGACACCTGGAAAAGGAACGAAGGCATGTCTCATGCTGACATTGAAGGACGGAGCCATACTGGAGGACTGTCCGGAGTTATGGTTCTTATTTCTAAGGCTTACAGCATTTGTCTGAAGGCAAACCTCCCTTGGCTCTGTAAAAGATACATCTAAACTGCAATCATACTAAAAGAATGGAAAAGAAAATGTCTTTTGAGACATTCCTTAGATTCTATGATACAAACCTGTGGTTGTAATTTTGAAGTAATTTAGGATACTCTGTAGACTGATCCATTTTCTTTTGGGACATTCTGTAGATTGATACATATCTTTTGGGACATTTTTAAGATTAATGCATTGTCTTTTGGGACATTCTGTAGATTAATGCATATCTTTTGGGATATTCTGTAGAATGATACACATCTTTTGGGATATTCTGTTAGGATATTCTGTAAAATGATACACATCTTTTGGGATATTCTATAGAATGATACACATCTTTTGGGACATTCCGTTGATTAATGTTTACTATTCAATAAAAAAGACTAGAAGACATTAGGGACACCCTGTTAAGCTGTAAATAACAAACCTGCAGCTGTGATCTGAAAATCTTTCGGTACGTTTTGTATATTAGGCTCCGACAGACTGACCCTCCCAGTGGCAGTGAAGAATTGGACGTCTGTAAAAATCCTATACATTCCCAGTCTCTCCATTAACACTTTCTCCTTCTGTAGGGCAAATACCACCTTGGTCAGGGCACCACTAATGCGACGCCACTCCAGTATTACCCCTGGGAGGGGGTGGAGAGGTAGAAGTTTTTCAAGGATGTCTTTGGAGGTGGAGAACTGGGTTCTTTGACGGCCACGACGGGAAGGGGCCCGGCAGTTGGGCTTGGTGGGCTGTCCCAGACAACCAGAGTCACCATTAACAGGTAGTTGGAGTTCTATAAATAGCACCTAAAACATGATGATAACAATTTCTTTAAATAGACCTGCTGCCATTGGTTCAATTCTGTTCATCTCAAAATTTCACTCACACAATGGAAAAGAACTTTGATTTAATGACAGTAACTTCTTTGATTTTGAAATTAATGAATATTTCTTCCCTTAGGATTATACACCAGATCTAGAATTCCAATACTCCACTTACTTCACAAAACACTACAACAGATGCACTTGTATCTTTGATACCGAGATGAAGAAGTGTGATGTCACAAAGTCCAAACAAAGCTTCACATAACATTTTTACATAGAAATTGAGAAAGTAAATGAGGCAGTGTGGCTAACCTGGGAGAGATCTTCTGTTGACGTCAGAGAAAACTGGTGCCCTGCTAGCTGGTAGGCTTGAGTTTCCAGTTCTCCAAGCCGAGCAATCATCACAGTCTTCTGTCTTTCGCATTCTTCATCATTAAAACCTGTGTCAATCTATCAATGTACTCATTTTGTTGTCTGTGTAAATATACCGATGTACTCATTCTGTTGTCTGTGTAAATATACCGATGTACTCATTCTGTTGTCTGTGTAAATATACCGATGTACTCATTCTGTTGTCTGTGTCAATCTATCAATGTACTCATTCTGTTGTCTGTGTCAATCTACCGATGTACTCATTCTGTTGTCTGTGTAAATATACCGATGTACTCATTCTGTTGTCTGTGTCAATCTATCAATATACCCATTCTGTTGTCTGTGTAAATCTATCAATGTACTCATTCTGTTGTCTGTGTAAATCTACCGATGTACTCATTCTGTTGTCTGTGTCAATCTACCGATGTACTCATTCTGTTGTCTGTGTAAATCTATCAATATACCCATTCTGTTGTCTGCGTAAATCTATCAATATACCCATTCTGTTGTCTGTGTAAATCTATCAATATACCCATTCTGTTGCCTGTCTATAAATTCCTAAGTTTCCTACTCATGGCCCATTTTACAGAGTTGGAGATCATTGAGAGATCTTGGGTGACATAAACTTGTACAATATCTCAACAATTTCTGAAAGCCTTGAAGAATGTTTCTGAATAAATTTTAAGATTATACAAATTTTAATCCCATTTATCCAAGGCCTTGAGCAAAAAAATTAGTTGAAATTAGACCATTAATTTTTTTTTCAAAAGAAGCTCAAAATAAGAAAAGATACCAAACACTTACCAAACCCATTCATCTCCATACGTGACAGAGTAATGACTGATGGCATCTCAACATCCTGGAACACAGTCAGCAGGTTCTCCTGTGTCAGACAGAGCGTGAAGTACTGCATTAAGTGGGTCAGTAGGACAGCCTCTGTACAGGCTCGCAGTCGACCCGTGCCAGGGTTCTCTGGGGACATTCCCAGGCTTCCAGACCCCACTCCACCCCCTATGCCTACAGATGACATTCAATGTGAGAATAAAACCCTCACTAGACCTTGATATAACATGAGGCCCACGGACCACATATCACTTCCCTTAGTATTTGTATTTTCCCATGTAATAATTTAATCACCCCCCCCCCCCCCCCCCGCACCATTGCTTTACTGTTGTGGTGTTAACAAACGTCATTGAATCTACAATTTAAAAGGAGGTTCACATATTGTTTTAACAAGTACTCCTGAAGTCTGAAGTTCCTGAGAAGATTCCATGAGAATTTTTCTACGTATTTTTATGTGAAATTTCAAATCCTTATAGAAGAATACTCCATTATTCTAACCCCTTGGAGTAATGGCCTGAACATATTTTGTTTGTTTGTTTGTTTTCTGCCACTCTCAACAATTTTTCAGTTATCTGGTGGCGACCAGTTTTTATTGGTGGAAGAGAGAACCCAGACACAATGTACACGGGAAGAGATCACTAACCTTCCGAAAGTAAACTGGAAAACTTTCTCACATATATCGGCACAAGCAAGAATTGAACCAGCACTGACTAGAGGTGAGAGGCCCTGTGATTTTGAGCCTGATGCCTACCCACTTAGCCACAGAAGCCCTTTGTTGTATTGAAGTATGGAGGCCCCTTTTCTGAACATATTTAAATCTACATTAATTTTGCTGAGGAAACTTGACATTAATGTGACAACCTCCTGATTCTTATTCAGAACATCTTTTAATTTAAAAGACTTTTTGAATATAAATTATAAATTACCATGTAAATCTTAAAAAAAACAAACAAACAAAAAACAAAAAAAACCTTTTAACTTACACTACATCAGGATGTGTGCACATAGATTGACCAATCATAAAACCAACATCGTGGTTCTTGAAAGATTCCCCCCCCCCCCCCCCCCAAAATTGAACATCCTGTTGTAGCCCTGTCCTGGCCCTAGGTCATTGTTCGAATAAACGTTATCTACACATGTAAAATTTTCCCCAACAAGTTTTAGATTTCTGGCTAGGTGGTCTTGAGAGGAAGAATTTTAAGCAATCCATCATTTTTTTTCTGGATTGTCCCCACTTGCACTTGAGCATGGCCCATGCAGTACCCTTCATTGAAGAATCCCTTTCTCCAAAGGTATTTTTGGGACTAGTTAGGTTGTAATTTGCCCAGTGGTTATTAAGAAAATTGAAAGATATGAAAAGTTTACAGATAACAACAAACCTCAGACAAATTTCCATCAGAAAACCTCTCAGCTCAGGTGAGCTAAAAAATGTAAAACAGTCACAATGAGATTAATTCATCTCATCCTCTTTTATCTTGAAAAAAAAATATTGTCAAACAGTCAATAAAAAATTAATTCATTCCCTCCTTCGATGCCCAGAGGTAAAATTAAACCCCACCCTTTATGCAAATTACCAGAAAATGAGAGAAGGTTCACAGAGACAAGCACTAAGTCATTAAGAGGCTTTCAAAAAATGTTCACTACAATGGGAAAATATCTTTCAAGTGTCAATGCACTTACAATTTGCAGTCTATAAATAACTCATTTATTTTTGCAATTATAATTCTAGAGACAAAATAACCTTTGAACTCTACTTTACCTTCTAGCAGAAATGCCTCTAAAGGAAGATAATCATGAACCATTCGGTGTAGGGTCTTCTCTTTGGCTCCTGGGTCTAGTATCCACCTGGCTACTTTGGGGTCCTGAAATTTTCCCTGACAGCTTATTCCACAGCCCCTCTCCAGGGCCCCATAAAAAGATTTGGTATCCATGGCAACCACTGTATAGTCATCTCTTTCTTCTAGTAGTTGCTTAATGGCTGCCAGTCGAGCAGACACCGAGAGTGATTTATCCAGGTCAGGGGGTGATAACTCCAACTCGTCTTCATCTAAAAAAAAATAAAAAATAAAAATCATATTCAATGATTTTAAAATATCAAATGATCTGATTCACTAGGATTCAGTTGCGCAAAAAGCAAGTGAGAGAAAAATTGTATATCTGCCATCGAAAACACTGAATATCAAGAGCAAGAAGATGTAAGTGACTGCTATGAGATGGCAGAAAAAAAATGAGGAGAGAAGGGGAACAAGGAGAGGGGGAGGAAAGATATTTTGAGACATGATAAATCATACTCAGCAGAGATAGAGAGGTAATGTTAAATTGTCTTCCTAAAAAACTTACCCAAAGACAGACTACTTACATGTGTAAAGGCTGTGATTTTCGAAGCTCAAAAAAGGCAACAACCTAACTGAATTTAATTCTCTAACAAGCAGTTCATTTCAGTTAACATTGAATTCATATTTCATCGTTTGGAAGCGAACTGTTAATCAATCTGAACTAAATCTGTGTCCTTGATCCAGTTGCATATAAGTTTAAAACCTAACTGAGAGTTAATTCCAAATTAATGTTTCTATTCATAATGTTTTCACTAGTTAACTGGAGGTTAATTGTCAGTTAAATCTAACTTAAAAATTTGCATACCAGAGTCCAGACTTTCACAAATTGTTTAAGTGTAAGTGAAATTACAAGTTTATAGCATTGTCTTATTTTATACACACTCATCTGGTGTTAATAACATACCCTCCACATTTTCCTGGGTTAAGGAGATGAAATAAGCATCCCTGTCTTCCCAGCTGATTGATACACCTGTAATTAACAGGTTCCTTCCTGCCACAGGTAATCCAAGGGAACTAACTCCGGGTCTATATTCGACACCTAAGTCTATATTCAACATACAAGATGTGTAAAATACATATGAGGGAGAAAAAACCCCATCAGATTTGTAAAAAAGTTATTAATCATTTAGACAAGTGATATGCAGATTGAATAAAAATTCATGGCCTGAAGAAAATAAAAACTTATACAATTATTATGAAATTAGACCATCCTGATATTTTCACACCTCCCTACCTTTAGTATGTTGATTAACATTCTTCCCTGCTTTGGAAAACTTGGCTCCAATTTTTGCTACAGGAGACACAGGATTGCCAGGCCTGACCCTACAGGCGAGGGAGACAGCAAATGTAGACTGTTTCTGCCACTCTTTGATAAATGTCTCAAACAATCTCCGATCAGCGCAAACATCGATAATGGTGAACGCCCCCTGGGAGGATGGGATCCCTGTATTATTGGGGTCCACAATGAGTCCTCGCTCGTCACATGGCAGTTCAATATCTTCAAACAGATTTTCAAATTTATCTTTACGATCCAATTTCTCAAACTTTGGTAAATCATTATCAGTAGATTTATGCACCATGCCTTTATCACACCTCTGGGAAGTTTTACAGGTATTTATACATTTTCTGACACTGTCGGTTTTCCCGCCTTGTTTCTGTGATCGGAGTCTATAAGGTGTGGCTCTCCTGATGGTCTGTGGGGAGTTCACCTGACCTGGCCTGGGAGGAGTGGGGGACAGGCACTCCTGGCTTGTGGTCCGCTCTTCTCTAGATTTCTTTTCCTGACAATCTTCAGAGCTGTCCGTACTTTTTCTTTTGCTTTTTCTCCCATCAGTTTTCCATCCTATACATATATTTCCTTGTCTTCTTGTACATCCGGTTTTCTTACCCTGACCCGTATTTTCAGAAGGTGGGGACTGACTCACTGAAGTACTGTTGTCTGTATCTAAAGTTGTGTGAAGGTCATCCAGGAATGCTACAGTTCCCGGACTCAGTCTCTTGTCTTTACACTGAGAACCCTCACTTCCTTTCATCTTGGTAAATTTACAATCACTCGACCTCATAGCTGATTTCATACTGCACTGCCCAGTATCACTTTTTCCTAACACTTCGTACACCATAGACAAAGTCAATGAGTCGTTCATTTCCTGTATCTCATTGGTCTGTTTACCTTTAGTTTCTTTCCTTCCGACACTTTGACAAGATTTCTTAATATCACAATTATTAATCTTATCACTTGTCCTAGTCTGATCTGTTTCTCCCAAGCTTTTCAAGCCTTTCTTTTCCTCGCTGTTTTTCAATAGAATGTTCTGTTCTGATATCTTCTTGTTTTGCATTCCGATACCATCTTCAAGAAAAGTATCGCTGAGTTCTAGAGCCAGTACTAAGTCCTGTGACAACTGGTCATATCCGCCCTGTGTGGGACTAGCCTTCTTCTCATTGTCAATGAAACACGCCTCCTGCCCACTGAGATAGGGGATTCTGAGGTCCCTATATGACTCGTCTCTACAAACATCTGACATCATACACCTCTCAAAATTACTGGCTGGCAAGAGATCACATGACACGTCATGTGATGATAGCAGACTACTGCTAAGATTCAGATCTTTACTATCACCGGTAACTTTGACTGCAACACAATCAGATTCCCCACTGTTTATGATTTTGATACACTTTTTATCATCGTTATTATCATGAACAGTTCCATTAGATGAAGAGGTCAAACAAATCTGTTTCTGAGATCCTTTGTCGATCTGATTGCATGTAGAAGAGCTATCTGATTTTTCTGTGACTTTGACTTGAGAAATGCAACAATTTAAAGCATGTCTACAAAAATTCCCATCTACCACAGACTTATTCCTGATTTCGATTCCTGTACATCTCTTCATATTTGCCCTATCACATTCACACTTCTTTTCCTGAACACTAGATACTGATTCCTCTAGATTTTCCTTTGACTTTGGATCAGATTTTTCTTCAGTACCCAATCTTGGTACTTTTGAATGATTTCCCTCCATCTGTGATTCAAACACAAAACTATCAGTGAAATCTTCTGCACAGACCATGTTCTCTATAACCCTGTGCTCCATGTTCTCTGTATGATTTCCTGCCACACATACCTTGTTTCCACTGCTATCTCTGATGTTTTTCTGTGGATCTTGCACTGAACACATTTGATTTTTCATATCAAAATTATGGGTTGAGGTCTGTCTGTCACCTGTTTTAGCTCTACCCTTTTGATTTCTCATCCTCTCATCTTGTTTATCTAATGGGGCAACATTTCCATCGGATATCACACGTCTTTGGCTTTGATTCTTTGTTTTTTGCGATGAATCAGTAGACGATGTTGTGTTTGTAGTGAAAACTGAAGAAACAATTGATGACACAACAGAAGAAGAAGCTGAGCATGGAAAAGTGGATGTTGTCTCTGCAGAAGATGATGAGAAATTCACAGATCCACATTTTGTGGCTGGGCTGTCAACTTCAGTAGATCTGATGCTTTGTTTTGGTGGATTTGTGTGAGTGAATCTTTCCGTTGATTTTGTTGATAGCGATGAGGATCTCTGTGAGATAGATGTTGAAGTGAGAAGCCCAGAAGCCATACTCTGTGTACCATGTCTGTCTGTGTGTCCATTGGTACAAGATTTATGGGCTTTCTCCAGTGGTATTTGTTGTTTTAATCTATCACAGAACGCTAACTGTTGTGGAACACTGTCAGAACTTCTCTTCTCTTCTACTGAGAATTCTTCAGCATGCTGGCCATTTGAGACAGAATAAACTTCTGCTTCAATCGTCACTTTCGCAGAAGGTGTCTTCAGATTTTCTTTCCCAAGTTTTAATGTACCACTGTCATTTTTATTGATTTCCGTCTTTTCCGTAGTACTGTTTACTTGACTGGATTTCAGGAGATGGTCCAGTCTGCTACTTTTGTCTGTGTGTTTCTGTGTAGTAATGCCTGGTGGACTGATTACCACTAACTTCTCCGTTACACCAGAATCTTCACCTCCAGAACTCCGTGAATTGGATATTCCAGGACTCTTTTTGCCCTGTGTTTTTCTTTTCCCCACTGATCTTCTTCCTCTCGGCTTACTCCATCCAATTCCACTGTTTTCTGGACTTGAATCCTCAGCCTGCTTACCACTCAGACTTGTCTCTCCAGCCTGGATGTTCTTGGATTCTGGATTTTTCCATTGAATTCCTAATCCTCCCAGTTCCTGTTGGATTACGGATTTGGCCTCCTCTATGATGGCCTCTGCTGCTTCAAGCTCTGTCACGCCTTTCCGTCCGGTCAGCCAGATACACCGGCTCTCCTGACGCCTGGCAGTCTCCCAGTCTGTCTCATTCTCCTGTCTCTTGGAACTGGAGGGATGACAAGAAATGACCATAAATTACATGTATAAAACTGTGAAACTTGTCTGACCCAGATCTGTTTGGTACTAGAAGAAAATCTGTCAAAATATGGAATACAGAGTATTCTGTAATGATAGATTTCAAAGTCTGGTTCGAAACTGTGAACACGTTAACATTTTGGTTTGTACAATATCCACAGGTTTCACTTAAATATCAATAACATTCAGCTACCTGTGGAGAGGTTCATGTGTAAACTACCGTATGTACGATTAGTTCATTGACAGTGAAGCAAGAATGCTGAATTTATGATTGAACTAAAAACGTGAAAATTTCTATTCATTATCTCTCATAGAATAAGTACTAAATCAGCACCAAATCATGCATCAGCTCTGATTCGATTCTGAACATGTCGAAAATCAATAAATACGTAGTAATAACACATATTTTTTAATCTGTCCTTTGTTTGTGTACAAACATAAATTATTCACAAAAAATACTGTTATCAATAAATAAATTCATGCATGAAGTAGATTTTAGTGATTTTAAATGCCAATAAACTATTCAGGGAGCTCAGCACAAACGCTACTGAATCTAGAAATGGGGGAGTAAACCTCTGAAAGGGTGAGGATTTCTTGAAGATTTTTTCCACATCAGCGACATTGGCATTAGCTAGAGCGGCCACAGTGTGAAAGCCTCCATCGTACAGCACGCGGGCCCTCTGTCCATTCAGCAAGGTAAGTCTTACAAGGTCACACAGTTCTCTCTGGATTCCAAAGGTCAGACGGTGCTGGAACTGACCAAGGATCAACTGCAGGTTGTACCAGCCCAGCCTCTCACAGAACACAGTCACCATACCTGTAGTGGACCGTAACGAGGAAATTCACTCAACCACAAACTTTCACTTCACACATATCAATGGTCATATAGATAGTGTTTTCTAATGGTTTTGACTTTTAAAATTAATAGGAATCCAGATTTTTTCTCTAATATCCATGTAGATGTCAATGATTTCATTAAAGATTAATACAAAATTCACGTAAGGTTTGGTTCAAAAATGAATTTTGGAAGTTTCACTGAGTGACTTTGACCTTAGAGTTCATTAATTCATGTCCTAACTTGACTGGTTCCCATACCTGCAAATGTTGCTGCTGTTTGCTGGAGGGCTTGGAGCTGGCCTTTGTTACAGCCATAGCGATGACACACTTCACATAGGGGAACCTCCTGTACCAGGTCACTCAGAATCAGGCAGGTGTAGAATCTACAGTACACAGACCTACTCTATCAAACTCAAGTTGTCATTTTATCAACTGGAAGAGCAGTATCTTAAGTCCAAAATGCACAGGACGATTATCAAAAGCTGGGGGGCGGAGGTGGTTATCAAAATAATGAGAGATGTCATCAAATGCGCAGAGAAGTACTCATCTATGAAATGGGTATTTTTTAAATTGACAATGACGCCTGATGGGCCACGGCTTTATACACGTTTTAGTTCATTTTTATCTATATCATTTTCCTCACGGATTTTATCGTAATGATAAGAAACAGAAGGAATTACACGGAATCACTCGGCTTCACTTATTTGCTGGAATTAACATACAAGTATACTGGATCATCAAGAAGATTTACAAGTGAGGGGGTACTTCAACATCACAGTAAATATCTAAGATCATAAATAAAAATCACACTTCCAGTATAAACACTTCTGTTTATCATCTTGCCTCCATCCCCCCTTGATGAACAGGGACAGAAGTCGCTGTCTGACTCGTGACAGGTAAATCCTCATAAAACAAAATCATTAGTGCATTCATATGTAAAAACGAGCAGGAGAAGCTACCGTGCTTCCCCGCTGCTGCCGGAGGAGGAGGCCACCGCCGATCTATTAACACTTTCAAATTTAAAGTTCACATCTTAGTGTTTTGCACTCCACTTTTACTCGTAAAAAGACAGTTTAAAAGAATTGGATCACATGCATGGTTTGTTTGTGTACAGCACTGAACTCACTTTGCAGTGATTACATTTTGCTGAGAAATAAAAATAAAAATAATCTATTACTGATGCTCATGTAGGTAAAATCATAAATAATAAATGAAGTACTAACAAATAACCGAGTGTGAAATCATAGCCTTATCATAAATAATAAATGTAGTACTAACAAATAACCAAGTGTGAAATCCAAGCCTTATCATAAATAATAAATGGAGTACTAACAAATAACCAAGTGTGAAATCCAAGCCTTATCATAAATAATAAATGTAGTACTAACAAATAACCAAGTGTGAAATCCAAGCCTTATCATAAATAATAAATGGAGTACTAACAAATAACCAAGTGTGAAATCCAAGCCTTATGCAGTATCTACTAGTACTTTTTTTCTTATTTGATCTTAAAAATATTACTTTGACCTCAAGCTATACATAAAAATATTGTGTACATATATGCTAAATAAATATTTTCAGGCTTGGATTTTTAGAAACAATTTTGAAGTTAGTTTGATTTTTCTTTTATTTGTCAATGAGCAGTGAAAATATGAGTAAAATCAGGCCTGATTTCTATTTTTTACAACTTCTTCTATAAATGCTATGGCCAAGTTGATTAGTGGGCAGTAAGTGGACAGACCAAACAAACAATACCTTTGCATTTTCTGCTCTCCTGAACAAACGAGAATCAAATTTAGCTTACCTTTTGTGTATAGTTAAACTCCTAATCTGGTTTTCTGTGTTGGTTGGTATCCTCCCCTGAATAGCCCTGGTGAGGAAAGCTTCTCTGACCCCCACAAGTTGGGCCACTCTCCTCTTGTCAGGGGAAAGCTTGTCCCAGAGACAGTAGAACTTGTACCAATCCATGCCTCCCCCCAGGTCAAGGGAGTAGATCGGTGTCACCTAAAACATAGGTTAAAGTCAATGTAGAGAAGTGGACAGCTAGAAAGCCGATGGAAAGAACTGGTCTTTGTGCAGGTATCGGAAATTTGTTGTGAGTGTCATGAAGTTTGACTGAAGAATTCGTCAACAAGAGTGGAACAGGTGCCTTATAGGTGCCTTACAAGGCATTATAATCCTGTTATTGATGTCTTTTTCTGTTATTTAAATGATGTCACGATGAAATAATTTTACATACAATTCAGTAACTAAACTTATAAACAAGTGGAGAAATCTGATCCAAGTCTAGTTTTACAATTTAGATAATGTATTAAACATATCACATATATAACATTGTTGACCTTACTGCTATACATATATGTAAACATACCAAAAGTAGATACATGCTTACTACATACACAATACACTACTGACTACATACACGATACACTACTGACTACATACACAACACACTACAGACTACATACACAATACACTACTGACTACATACAAAATACATTCCTGACTACATACACAATACACTACTGACTACATACACAATACACTACTGACTAAATATACAATACATTACTGACTACATACACAATACACTACTGACTACATACACAATATATTACTGACTACATACACAATACACTACTGACTACATACACAATACACTACTGACTACATACACAATACATTACTGACTACATACACAATACATTACTGACTACATACACAATACACTACTGACTACATACACAATACACTACTGACTACATACACAATACACTACAGACTACATACACAATACACTACCTACTATATACACAATACGCTACTTACTAGATACACAATATGAAGCTCATTCTCTAACACAAAACACTGTCTTGCTTTCTGGAGCTCAGCAAAGACTACCAGGCCCTCGTCAGGGGAGAGACTTGAGGCTAGGACAGCAGCTCCGAGTTGGGTGGCAACAAATTGGTCCTCTGTTTTACCATCTACAGTATGATAATCACACTTCTATTTTCTACCACAACGATCTCCCGCTAACTAATTCTTATTATCATTCATTACCATGAGATACATGTATGAGGTTTATGGACTACATTTCTCACATAACTCTTTCTGATACTGCAAACCCACATGAAGTACAGTCTGGAGAATTACCAAAAAGAAGCCAGACTTCAATATAAAATTTTAGATTTCTGTTCGGTTAATTTTATTAATGAGGCATGTTGAATGAATTTTGAGATAAAGAATAATAAAATTTAGTATAATCTCATTCTGACAAAGTCCTACTAAGTTTGATGACATTGACCATGCTAGCTGTAACACTGACCTGTAGTGTGTACTTGTTGTAGTGACACAAACTCATTGTCCTGTAGGAACTGACTACAGTCAGAAATCATATCCTGTCTCTGATCAGAGCTGGTCTCTAGAGATGCTGTTAACATCGTGCAGGACGCATACGCTGCCATATCTGTTACCGATACAGCTACGCCACTGACAACAATCTGTACAACAGACAACAGTGTAAAACAGACTGTCATGTCTGTTACCGACACAGCTATGACACTGAAAAAAATCTGTACAACAGACAACAGTGTACAACACAGACTGTCATATTTGTTACCGATACAGCTACACCACCGACAACAATCTGTACAACAGACAACAGTGTATAACACAGACTGCCATGTCTGTTAATGACACAGCGATGGCACTGACAACAATCTGTACAACAGACAACAGTGTATAACACAGACTGCCATGTCTGTTAATGACACAGCGATGGCACTGACAACAATCTGTACAACAGACAACAGTGTACAACACAGACTGTCATATTTGTTACCGATACAGCTACACCACCGACAACAATCTGTACAACAGACAACAGTGTATAACACAGACTGCCATGTCTGTTACCGACACAGCTATGACACTGACAACAATCTGTACAACAGACAACAGTGTACAACACAGACTGTCATATTTGTTACCGATACAGCTACACCACCGACAACAATCTGTACAACAGACAACAGTGTATAACACAGACTGCCATGTCTGTTTCCGACACAGCTATGATACTGTCAACAATCTGTACAACAGACAACAGTGTATAACACAGACTGTCATATTTGTTACCGATACAGCTACACCACCGACAACAATCTGTACAACAGACAACAGTGTATAACACAGACTGCCATGTCTGTTTCCGACACAGCTATGATACTGTCAACAATCTGTACAACAGACAACAGTGTATAACACAGACTGTCATATTTGTTACCGATACAGCTACACCACCGACAACAATCTGTACAACAGACAACAGTGTATAACACAGACTGTTATGTCTGTTACCAACACAGCTATGGCACTGACAACAATCTGTACAACAGACAACAGTGTATAACACAGACTGTTATGTCTGTCACCAACACAGCTATGGCACTGACAACAATCTGTACAACAGACAACAGTGTATAACACAGACTGCCATGTCTGTTACCGACACAGCGATGGCACTGACAATATTCTCTACAACAGACAACAGCGTATAACACACTGCCATATTTTTTACCAACACAGCTATGACACTGAAAACAATCTGTACAACAGACAACAGTGTATAACACAGACTGTCATATTTGTTACCGATACAGCTACACCACCGACAACAATCTGTACAACAGACAACAGTGTATAACACAGACTGTTATGTCTGTTACCAACACAGCTATGACACTGACAACAATCTGTACAACAGACAACAGTGTATAACACAGACTATCATGTCTGTTACCGACACAGCTACGCCACTGACAACAATCTGTACAACAGACAACAGTGTATAACACAGACTGCCATGTCTGTTAATGACACAGCTATGACACTGACAACAATCTGTACAACAGACAACAGTGTATAACACAGACTGTTATGTCTGTTACCAACACAGCTATGGCACTGACAACAATCTGTACAACAGACAACAGTGTACAACACAGACTGTCATGTCTGTTATCAATACAACTACGCAACCGACAACAATCTGTACAACAGACAACAATGTATAACACACTGTAATGTCTGTTACCGACACAGCTATGACACTGACAACAATCTGTACAACAGACAACAGTGTATAACACAGACTGCCATGTCTGTTACCAATACAACTACGCCACCGACAACAATCTGTACAACAGACAACAATGTATAACATAGACAGTCATGTCTGTTATCAACATAGCTATGGCATTCACAACAATCTGTACAACAGATAACAGTGTACAACACAGATTGCTATGACTGTTACTGACACATCTATGACACCGAGAACAATCTGTCTCTAACAAGCTGTCCTGACACAGGACCTTCATATTTCAGGTCAGATCTAAAACACCCATGATTCTCTCACATCTAAATGCTGAACACTTTAGTAAAGGAGCAATCACTACCTATTATGTTTATGTCTTAGGTTTGATGTGGCCATGACACAAGCAGGGCTCGAACTCATGACCCCCAGTTACAAAACGAATGCTCTAACCTACTGCGACTAGTGTGTTAGTGTGTGTATATATATATATATATATATATATGAATGATTGCTTGAAGACAATTTTTTTTTATTTTTGTCATTCAAATGGCAATTAAATTATTTATCATTTTCAATATATTGTCAGAAAGTTAATACTGGCAGTATATTTTTTTCAAGAAAAAAATATTAACTTAACACTTAAATTAGATTTTATGTAAATTTCTGCCACACAGGAAAAACCCATATCTACAGTAATCAGTTCTTTATCAACATCCTGAACAATACTGTGTTGTTTATGCAGTTGGGGGTGGGGGGGGTGGGGAGATTGTTACACCTAGTGGGAGTGACTTACCTCTAGAATGGCTCTTTTCATGCTGGAACTGAGTGGTTCCCCTTGCTTTCTGATGAGACAACTCCTAACAGGGGGAAGTTCAGATTTTACCAAGGCCACAGCTTTGCTTTTTTCATTGGGCTTACAGATTAGAATACTCTCACCTACAACGGTAACCCTGTATAATGTGTAAAGTTATAATCTTCTCCACACTGTCTAAATGTTCTGTGTGAAGTTATCATCTTCTCCACACTGTCTAAATGTTCTCTGTGAAGTTATAATCTTCTCCACATTGTCTAAATGTTCTGTGTGAAGTTATCATCTTCTCCACACTGTCTAAATGTTCTGTGTGAAGTTATAATCTTCTTCACACTGTCTAAATGTTCTGTGTGAAGTTATAATCTTCTCCACACTGTCTAAATGTTCTCTGTGAAGTTATAATCTTCTCCACACTGTCTAAATGTTCTCTGTGAAGTTATAATCTTCTCCACACTGTCTAAATGTTCTCTGTGAAGTTATAATCTTCTCCACACTGTCTAAATGTTCTGTGTGAAGTTATCATCTTCTCCACACTGTCTAAATGTTCTGTGTGAAGTTATAATCTTCTCCACACTGTCTAAATGTTCTGTGTGAAGTTATAATCTTCTCCACACTGTCTAAATGTTCTGTGTGAAGTTATAATCTTCTTCACACTGTCTAAATGTTCTGTGTGAAGTTATAATCTTCTTCACACTGTCTAAATGTTCTGTGTGAAGTTATCATCTTCTTCACACTGTCTAAATGTTCTGTGTGAAGTTATAATCTTCTCCACACTGTCTAAATGTTCTGTGTGAAGTTATAATCTTCTCCACACTGTCTAAATGTTCTGTGTGAAGTTATAATCTTCTCCACACTGTCTAAATGTTCTGTGTGAAGTTATAATCTTCTCCACACTGTCTAAATGTTCTCTGTGAAGTTATAATCTTCTCCACACTGTCTAAATGTTCTGTGTGAAGTTATAATCTTCTCCACACTGTCTAAATGTTCTCTGTGAAGTTATCATCTTCTCCACACTGTCTAAATGTTCTGTGTGAAGTTATAATCTTCTTCACACTGTCTAAATGTTCTCTGTGAAGTTATAATCTTCTCCACACTGTCTAAATGTTCTGTGTGAAGTTATAATCTTCTCCACATTGTCTAAATGTTCTGTGTGAAGTTATAATCTTCTCCACACTGTCTAAATGTTCTGTGTAATTTTATTCAAGTGAATACCAATTGCTATGATAATTGATGTTTAGTTCTAATTGCATACAATTTTTTGCAGAGTTTCCAGATAACCTGTCATCATTAAGTTGCTCTTACTTGAGGGGGGGGGGGGGGGGGGGGGGGTCCCCTTCTCCCTTAATTAAAAAAAAAAGCTCAAAACCTGTCTGGGAAAAGATATTACCAGTTTGGTTCTGCACCTGCCATTTTGAATTCATGATTTTTTTGGTTTGGTTTTTGTAATAGGAGTGACTTCCATTTGACAATAACACCGTAAATAAACCCAGAAAGATAATTATTTCTAGATCAATGAAAATGCATTTGGTGTTGATAGTCAGCAATGTGCCCCTTTTAGCAACAATTTTTCACTTATGAGTGACAAGGGTTTCAATGTTACAATGGGATATATAAATAAATGGCACTTTGTACAAGAAACTAAGATACCCATTACCAGAATAGGGGTTCCCCTGGAAAAAGGCCAGAACTTTGGACAAAATGCATCAATTTAACAATATCATTACTTACCTTGGGTATCCACCCCTTTCCTACCAGCTCGACCAATCATCTGTTTGTAGGTCAGAAAGTCGATGGTCTTGCCGTGGAATATTGGGGTCCTGATGATGACACGACGGGCAGGAAGATTGACCCCAGACGACAGGGTGGACGTAGCAACAAGGACCTTTACTGACCCCTGTCTAAAGGCGCCCTCTAGAATGTCTCGCTCATCAAAGGTCAATCCTGAAAGGTTAAACTTCAAGCTTTAATCACTTGTCTCTCTCCTGACAAAGAAAAGACACCTTAAAATCATCATCCTAATGCTGATATACAGTTTGCAATAGCTTCAAACACAGATAACTTTCAGGTATAATGCAAAAAACGATTGTGACACACTTCAATACATGAATGCTATACATTATAAACATGGAGCGAAAAACAAGCCCCCCAAAAAAAACAAGACCAAACATAAAGGTCACATAAAGGTCACAGTTGTCAGGTAAACATCAGTAAAGGCAAATACCATTTTAAAACTGAAGTAAAGTCAACGTTCTGTTGAATTTAGCACTATCAGTGTTGGATGTACACTGTGGCTCTTCCGCTATGTGGATATAAGACTTTCTTTACAAAGGGAAATAACTCCATGCACCTCTACCTGTCTCCACCGCTAAATGCTGCGGAAGTTGGCACTATTTCCCTTGCTTTCTGTTGGAATGGTTTACATGCAAATGGTTTGTTTCTTTAACCAGGTTTGTAAAACTTCTACCCTATGTAGGTCATACAGTGGGAAATCTCTGTGTTGCTATACATTGCCTACATGATGGGGAAGTTCCTGTGTTGTTATGTAGTAATGAAGAAGCCCTTGTGCTGGCCACTGGCTTTTGTATATTGTGTGCATGATGGCACCTGGTTTCTGTGTGTTACCTGCATGATGGTAGCCCACTCCGTAGGGCACAGTTTTTCCCAGGGTGGAGTCCAGCCCAATGGGGGTCCTCTTCAGTTGTTCCTTAACCTCTAGCAGGGAGGTTCTGTTCAGTGGTAAAATTGGCAATGAAGAATCTGTCCCTATGAAAGGAAGAGCACAAATCTCATTTTAGATATCGATTTCATAAACTAAGCAATTGTTGGTTACAATTTCTTTATCTCAGTTACTTATAGTTCCTAAATTCTGGACAAAATGTGTCATGAATATGTTTAAAAAATAAATTGAAACTGTCACCAATTAGAATTCTTTTTACAATCAAGTTTGTTTCTCCCTGGTAAACATGTGTATTGTAAATGACCGTTAATTTTATCTGTAAATGACCGTTAATGTCATCTAAAAGCATCTTTGTCAGTACAAAAACTGGATGTCACAGATAACTGAAAAATTGTTGAGTGTGGCAGAAAACAGCAATCAATCTTTGTCAGTATGAGGCTTCCTATTACTAGTACTGTACATGGCTAATGATTGATTTAAATAATACTATGAGAAAAGAACTGAATCAAATCTGTGTTAAAATGCTAAAAATGTGTTTCGTGCTACAAATCTTACACACTTCATATACATTTACAGCATTTTAAACACTTTGTCCTTTATACATCAGTAGTTCCCTAGTAGTAATATTAATCTATAAATCTTCCGTACACTTGCTGCACCCACTAGCTTGTCGTAAAAGGCAACTAGATGGGGTGGTCCTTCGGATGAGACCAAAAAAACCGAGGCCCCGTGTCACAGCAGGTGTGGCATGTTAAAGATCCCTCCCTGCTCAAAGACCATAAGCACCGAGCATAGGCCTAAATTTTGCAGCCCTTCACCGGCAATGGTGACGTCTCCATATGAGTGAAAGATTCTCGACGTTAAACAATATATAACCAATATAATCAATCATACACTTGCTGCATTAACCTTTATTCTGGTGATCCATCCCTTTCTTAAGAATTCCGTAAAATTCCCTGGCAATCGTCTCTGCTAACTTTTCACACCAGTGTTTGGTAGGACAGAAAATAAGTACTGAATGTCCCCCGCTGAGTGTTTCTACACAGAGAGGGATTACATGATCAGTATCCCCTTTATACACCACACTGAGATCCACCTCTCTGATCTTCTGTAGACTGGAATCAAAAATGTCTGCCCCCAGCTTGACATACTCTGCTAGTGGAACTGGGCGATAGTCCGTGCGGTAGAGTGTGGCATCCAGCCAGCGGGCCAGGAGGTCTAAGTTTGGCAGAGTGGCACTCATACCAACAATCTGAACACCTTCCTCCGACCTGATGAGAAGCAAAGGTTCAAATAAACATTCAAACTACTGTATCATGGGTACATGCCGTAGTGTTATTACATAAATACTGCGAGGCTAAAGTAGAAACTGCCACCCCTTGAAAACCATGCTAGGAATCATTGAAAATTGCTACCTTCAAATTCATCTTCATGTTCCTTGGAGGTTGCCAACCTCTGAAGACTATTTCAAGGTCATCAATAGACTGGTCTTCTCAGAATGACAATTTCTAATGCCACTGGCAATTACATAAAATAATCATTTTATTTTAAAAGAATACAAAGAAGTCCTCATTAAAAGAAACAAATTATATAAAATACACAATAACAAAGCAAAATTACGTCATAAATAGCGAAATGTTAATTAAATTTCAACGTCCTAATATACTTGAGAGGAGTAAGTTGAAGTTTAAAATCAAATTAAAAAGTAGTATATGATAAAAAGTGATCAGTATATGATAAGAAGTTGTGTTTATATTGATCATTTTACAATCTGTCTGTTGGAATTACTGATATCATTACCTTTTTGTCATACATTTGTTAATAATTAATTTTATCAATAATTTTGTTGGTCTTTAAAATGGGTATTGACATATATCACATCATGTTAAATATTCAAATGCAGTCCTACTGAATACTTTGGAGAACGAAATGCACATAAAATGCCCCAGCACATCAAGCAATACTTACTGCTTTGATTCCATTTCAAAAAAAAAAAAAAAAAAAAAAAAAATTTTCTTGCAGGTCAGAGATTTAAGTTACAGAGGGAATTATCATTCTTTCTCAACTATTTCTCCGGTCAATCATACTTAAGTATTTTACATGAAAATAATGAACTTTCATGTAATGTACTTGAAAATGATTGGCTGAGAAATGTTAGGAAAAGAATAATATTTCCCGCTGTGAATAGGATTTAGTTTTCACCCCCCCCCCCCCCCCCCCCCCCCCAAAGAACATCAAAGTAACATAAATGTATATTTCAGTTTGATTTGGTACATGCACATCATCATAAGTCAATCAAACATTCCCCCCTCAGTAATTTTGTAGTAGTCACATAGCATGATAATATGAGATACTTTATTTATCAATCACTCCAACTCGTTACCCAGAATCCTTTGCATCAACCAGTGGCATATGCATCTTCTGACTGAGGAATCGGATCTTGGTCAGCATCAACTCAAGCAGGTAGCCCCTGTGCTGGTCCCCCACCAAATGAAGCTCATCCACTACTATAATACCTGAAGAACAGGTGAGAAAAGCAGGTAAAACCATACAGCTAACATCTCTATAGTCTTCAATGGAAAGGTGATTACTGTGAAGAAAACCTGACCTAGTTTGGTGATGCTGTTTTCCTCCATCATTCGATTGATCAGTCCGTTTCCTTTCTCTATCGTACAGACAGCGATGTCCACCTGACTGAACCCTCCCGGCGGAGAATAACTTCCCATGAAGCCACTCACCACTATGCCCACATCCTGGTACAGTTGCTGTAATTACAAGATGTGTTTAGCAATGTTCTTGGTGACAAGACACTTTATTTCAGCTCCTTACTAATCCACCACCCAAAATACTGAGTCAACATTAAATCTGATACATGTATATGAAAATATCTACAATAAAACACGCTTATAGCAAAGTGCTAAGGATGATTAATTTTGATTTTGTATAAACGCAATACATTATATCCAATAAATTTACAATGTGTTTTAAAACTACAGGGATTGAAAATCAATTCACTGCACACATAGACTATCACAAGTGTGTTTACTATTACCTGGTTTTACTGTATACTTTCTATCATTCTTTTTCTATTTTTTGACAAAAATCTTGATGCCTTATACCATATTATACAGTCATGTAACATTGTAGAACCCATATTCATATAGCTATCGAAAAAATATTTCCACTTTGGAAACCCAGATAAATGACAAAATAGAGAAGAACCTGACTTACCTATCAATAGAACATGTCTTCACTGATCAACGAGACAAAAATCTGAATAAAGAACCTGACTTACCTATCAATAGAATATGTCCTCCCTGGCCACGGACACAAATGGCAGGATGTTCAAAGCCCTGACTCACCTGTAAGTAAAACATTTTTTCTCTGGCTACAGACACAAATGGCAGGATGAAGATGGCTTTCTTCTTTGTCTCCAGGACCCGCTTCAGCACCAGCAGTTCTGCCACCATGGTTTTACCAGCACTGGTAGGAGCCGAATACACCAAGTTACCTCCCCCTACAACACAGGCATGCAGGTTCCTCAACTGTGACTAATCATGTACACCTCAATTTTAAACATACATGGTATAATAAATCAAGAGTAGTGTAGAGCAATTTGTCAATTGTGAATTACAGAATCGAGGCATACAGGAGTTATGTTACAAAAGAACAAAGTGTGACAGTTTTAAAAATTTGCCCTTGAAAATATTAAAATGTTAAGTCACTAAGTTAGAGCAACCCTGGTATGAAATAAAATGTTCTGTGCACGTTCAATGGATGAATATTTTATATGATGTAGTTGTGGCAACGACAGCGCCCTATCAAGACCTCATCCTCACCCTGGTGGGGTTGTTGTTAACACATGTACATGCCGTCTAATTATGACACCATAACTATGAATGATTTCCCAGAATCCCCTAAATGTCTGCATAATATGCATTTTTCAAAATTATACGTCTTCATCATATCACCACTGCTATTTTTACGTAGATTTTTACGTGTGCCATTTCACAAACTGTGATGGTGAATTCATGCTGACTGTACTGTAATGCTTGTGAAGATCGTAAATCCTTGGCAAGTGCAGACGATTATTTCCAAGGGAGATAAACAACAACACCAGAACCATCTTCTTCAGAAAATTTCGATTCTGAATCCTTCATATTTATCTTTAGATTTAATTAACCAATTTTTTGATTATTTATACGAATGATTCATTTTCTGAAATCATGCATTTACATTGTCAATGGATTTTCCTTTGATATCTTTACTAATTAAAATGATGGCCATTCCCGCATGAATGTGAACAATGTGAGTATGAATCTTGATAATTATAGTACAACTGTTTCAGTGGCTGGAAATATTCTAAATGAAATGAAAGTAAAATGCAAATATAAAAAATAAATTTCATTTTTGAAATTACGTGACGGATGAACAACAACACTTCATGCCAGCATACTTTTCATAAATCGCTATATCACATTAAAAGTGTACATCTATATAAATGTTCATAATTGAACACATCAGCAAATTTTATTCACTAGTGGTGAGCCTCCATTATGCACCGGGTATATTTATAATGCATCACATCACTGGACCTTTAAAATATTGTTCAGTCCATGCTGAATTCAGTTTGGACACGGCAATCTCAATAGAAGGACGTCTTCATACTTCTCGGAATTAGTTACGGCAAACAAGTGAAGGTATTTCAACTCAACATTCCTATCAAAAGTATCTGTGTGATCCTACTTTTCTGAGATAAGCCTTATATATATTTTTAATATTATATAAACCTGTAAACATCTTAAAACACCCAGTTATGGAATTTCTCAAACTATTTAATGTAAACCTATTTTGCTGTTTGATATTTTTAACTCTGTAGAAGTTACTCAAGTGTGTTGCGTAGTAATTGTATGATAGCCTGTTTGTGTCTTTATGTGTATACCTTACGTTCCACACTACATCTTGTTAGAGTAAAAGTAAAGTGTAGTAAAGCATTTTATGTTGTGTGTATGTCATATGTAAATGTTCATTGAGTGTGTATGTCATATGTAAATGTTTATGTTGTGTGTACGTCATATGGACATGTTTATGTTGTGTGTACGTCATATGGACATGTTTATGCTGTGTGTACATCCTATGGACATGTTTATGCTGTGTGTACATCATATGTACATGTTTATGCTGTGTGTACATCCTATGGACATGTTTATGTTGTGTGTACATCATATGTACATGTTTATGCTGTGTGTACATCATATGTAAATGTTTATGTTGTGTGTACTTCATATGTAAATGTTTATCATGTGTGTATGTCATATGGACATGTTTATGCTGTGTGTACATCCTATGGACATGTTTATGCTGTGTGTACATCATATGTACATGTTTATGCTGTGTGTACATCATATGTACATGTTTATGCTGTGTGTACGTCATATGCACATGTCTATGCACTGTACGAGTAAATTGTATATTTACTGATATTTTACTGTGTATGGGTAATTGACAGGTCTTATCCTGTAGTTAGGTGTGGATGTTCCGGTGCCAGATACCGGATACCTATCCAAGTATAATTAGTCTTGAGCACAAAAATGTGTGGATCTCCTCATTACTGCAGAGAAGGTGTAAGCCCCCAAAACAGTCTGGAGCATTAAATGAGTCATCATTCGGGTTAAGGACAAGGACACTGATTGATGACCACACATAGAAACCAACTGTATTTAACTGTAGATTATTTTATTTCAATTAAAATGTAAAGTAATAAAATACATTTGTTATAAATTTAAGGGGCGAGTTTGGACAACTATTCCAAAACGCTAGGTCACTTACGTGACACACTAGCACACTTCACGAAGTATATTGTCATAAAGTGCCGCAATTCATGCCCTCATGTATTTTCAAAAATGAAATTCATTTCTTAAATCTGAGGAAGACAGAAAACTCCTCCATTAAAGCAATATAAGCTGCTAAAATTGCAATTTTTTATAGTGGCATTAAAAGAGGTTAAATGAACGTTGATATGATTGAAAAAAAGAACTGCATCGAATTTCCTCTCTTATGCATCGTTTACACACCTTTACGTGATGAAAAATATATTCCTCGACATTCCGTTTGACCCTAACAATGGCAGCTGATTAATCGTCGGCGACAATCCCGAAGATAACCGATGTTGACACGAATGATTCTGATGCTGATCGGGGTGGATCAGGTTGTATCCGGGTCATTAAAATATGGACGGCGAGGTGAGATAAAATCTAGTTACCATCATTATTTTGGCATTGTTAATGATGTTATATGTTTTCATATATTTTTCGTCCCGAATCAGTCAAAGTCGGCTTTCTCCCTCGCTTCGAACCTTTCGTGTCAGACATCTTTCGTGCTTACCGGAAATATTGCGCTTGCGCATTTGAATTTGTCGAATGAGTTCAACTTTAGGTCATTGCATAAGGAAATAATGTCGGAAAAATTAAGGTACGGGAGACTTAATTTCAACTGTCGAACAATTTTTACACTTAATGCAAAAAATACAACATGTCAAAAGTTTAATCGATAAAATCAGGTATTAGAAGGTAGATGTTTACAAAATTTCGATTCAATTTTGGGGACCCCAAAATAACAATTTTGACAGCTTATATTGCTTTAACAGAGCAGAAATCCTTTACAGCATGACAAATCATGATTTTAAGTTACACAAAACAAATTCACTCCTCAGTCACAAGCTATGATTAGTTAATGTGATTCTTACCCAGGATGCCAGGGAGACACAGACATTCAGCTTGCCAGTGAAACATGGAATTGATCCCTTTGTCTTTGTACTGCTTTAATACAGGCTCTGGGAGTCCCCAGTTACTCAACAGCAGCTTGTCTTCTGACAGGACTTCATCTGTATAAAACATACTGTACTGATTGTCATTTGATCTCACAGGGCTTCATCTGTATTAAATACACTGTAACCATGGTGATGAGTTCAGACAGGGCTTCTACTGTATAAAATATACTGTAACCATGGTGATGAGTTCAGACAGGGCTTCTACTGTATAAAATACACTGTAACCATGGTGATGAGTTCAGACAGGGCTTCTACTGTATAAAATACACTGTAATCACATACGTTTTTCACCACCATAAGGGAATGACACTCATACTCCTTCAGTTGAGAAAAACTAGATCAAAATAGAACAAAATTGCAAATTTTCTTTTATTTCAACAAATGGCATTTATTTCAAACTTGACACCAAATAAGCAATATCTTAAAGAATAAACAAGTAGTCCTTTTACAATTTCACAAATGAGCATCATTTCATTGACATTTGATATTTAATAAAACAGGAAGTGAAGAAATTTGTTAACTCTTTCACTATTTCATGCAAAGCAATTTACTAGCAGAGAATTATGATGTCATAGCAGTTTGTTCTCTCACATTTTTTAGACTCAAAATTGGGAAATATTGATGGTATTTGGCACTGGGAATGGTACTGTTTATTGGTACCAAATATAAAGGAAAAACTGTTGTTAGTCCTGTGGTCTGATACTCTGTGGGGTCATGTGGTTTGATACTCTGTGACTATTGGGTCATGTGGTTTGATACTCTTTGACTATTGGGTCATGTGGTTTGATACTCTGTGACTGTGGGGTCATGTGGTTTGATACTCTGTGACTGTGGGGTCATATGGTTTGATACTCTGTGACTATTGGGTCATGTGGTTTGATACTTTGTGACCATGTGGTTTGATACTCTGTGACTATTGGGTCATGTGGTTTGATACTCTGTAACTGTGGGGTCATGTGATTTGATACTCTGTGACTATTGGGTCATATGGTTTGATACTCTGTGACTATTGGGTCATGTGGTTTGATACTCTGTGACTGTGGGGTCATGTGGTTTGATACTTTGTGACTGTGGGGTCATGTGGTTTGATACTCTGTGACTGTGGGGTCATGTGGTTTGATACTCTGTGACTGTGGGGTCATATGGTTTGATACTCTGTGACTATTGGGTCATGTGGTTTGATACTTTGTGACCATGTGGTTTGATACTCTGTGACTATTGGGTCATGTGGTTTGATACTCTGTAACTGTGGGGTCATGTGATTTGATACTCTGTGACTATTGGGTCATATGGTTTGATACTCTGTGACTATTGGGTCATGTGGTTTGATACTCTGTGACTGTGGGGTCATGTGGTTTGATACTTTGTGACTGTGGGGTCATATGGTTTGATACTTTGTGACTGGGGTCATTGGTTTGATATTTTGTGACTGTGGGGTCATGTGGTTTGATACTCTGTGAATACTGGGTCATGTGGTTTGATACTCTGTGACTGTGGGGTCATATGGTTTCAGTGCAAGAACAAGATTTATTTGTGATACTCTGTGACTATTGGGTCATGTGGTTTGATACTCTGTGACTATTGGGTCATGTGGTTTGATACTCTGTGACCATGTGGTTTGATACTCTGTGACTATTGGGTCATATGGTTTGATACTCTGTGACCATGTGGTTTGATACTCTGTGACTGTGGGGTCATGTGGTTTGATACTCTGTGACTGTGGGGTCATGTGATTTGATATTCTGTGACTGTGGGGTCATGTGGTTTGATACTCTGTGACTGTGGGGTCATGTGGTTTGATACTCTGTGACTGTGGGGTCATATGGTTTGATACTTTGTGACTGTGGGGTCATGTGGTTTGATACTCTGTGACTATGGGGTCATGTGGTTTGATACTCTGTGACTGTGGGGTCATGTGGTTTGATACTTTGTGACTGTGGGGTCATGAGATTTGATACTTTGTGACTGTGGGGTCATGTGGTTTGATACTCTGTGACTGTGGGGTCATGTGGTTTGATACTCTGTGACTGTGGGGTCATGTGGTTTGATACTTTGTGACTGTGGGGTCATGTGGTTTGATACTTTGTGACTGTGGGGTCATGTGGTTTGATACTCTGTGACTGTGGGGTCATATGGTTTCAGTGCAAGAACAAGATTTATTTGTGAAATGTGATGCTGACTTTTAACTTTATCTCTCATACCACTCTCACATTAACTTTTTAGTTCATCATGTGTGAAATCCCTTAACTTTCAAAGTTCAAGAGAAATGACCAAGTGGACTGAAAGATACAATACAATATAACCCAGTTTTTTTTTATTGCAGAGGCATAAACAACTAACCCATTAGGTCGGCATATACAGCAAATCCACTATGTTGGCATAAACACCTAAACCACTATGTTGGCATAGACAACAAATCGACTATGTCGGCATAAACAACTAACCCACTATGCCGGCATAAAATTGGTACACTTTGCATATAGCCAATCATTTTCATTCCTGTGAAAAAATTACCAACACACCACAGCATTATAGACATAACTACCTACCCTAATGTACTCTCTCACTTCAAGTACTGTCAATTACACACTTTACTTTCTAATGCATGCCAGTCCAGACTTTATATCAGTTACCTGTACATAAACCCAGACATTATACCAGTAACATGTACGTAAACCCAGACTTTATACCAGTAACATGTACATAAACCAGACATTATACCGGTAACGTGTACATAAACCCAGACATTATACCAGTAACATGTACATAAACCCAGACATTATACCAGTAACATGTACATAAACCAGACATTATACCGGTAACGTGTACATAAACCCAGACATTATACCAGTAACGTGTACATAAACCAGACATTATACCAGTAACGTGTACATAAACCGACTTTATACCGGTAACGTGTACATAAACCAGACATTATACCAGTAACATGTACGTAAACCCAGACTTTATACCAGTAACATGTACATAGACCAAGACATTATACCAGTAACGTGTACATAAACCAGACATTATACCGGTAACGTGTACATAAACCGACTTTATACCGGTAACGTGTACATAAACCAGACATTATACCGGTAACATGTACATAAACCGACTTTATACCGGTAACGTGTACATAAACCCAGACATTATACCATTAAACCCAGACTTTATACCTGTTACATGTACATAAACCCAGACATTATACCAGTAATGTGTACATAAACCCATGTACACTATCTCTGAATTGCAAAAGCCAATCTCCTTGCTTCAGTCATCTTACCTTCACATCTCTCCTTCTCTGTCTTCTGAACTTCAGTCTCCAACCTTGAACTCTGACCCTTCTCTTCCATCCCTGACCTATGACCATCTACATCTTCATTAACCTCTAAATCCTTTAAGACTCCATTATCTGATTTGTCATTGACGATTTCATCCAATACCTTTCTAGACCTCTTCCTGCTGGGCCTTACACCTCCAGCATCAGACCTATGTCTACCTACAGGTGTGGATTTTTCTGCCAATCTTGTTCCTATGCATGTTTCAGTTTGAGATGGAAACGGAGAGAAAAGGCTGTCATTTAACGGGCTCTGGAGGGTGAAGAGGGACTTCATCAGCTGGGATTGACATTTTGGTAATGGTGTCTCACACTGCGGGGTCGAAGTCAAGCCAACAGTTTCAGTAATTTTAGCACCACCTTAAAATCATCATCTGATTACATTAATTCATTTCAATTACATGCAGAGCACAATTAAAAAAAAAGAAAAAGATGTATTGTTATTTAAATAGAGATCTGACTTGCTAGTGACAATGATTGTGTATATATTATATAAACAGAGTATTTCAAAAGGCCATGCTTTTGGGGGCTGAGTATACTTTCTGAGACTGTTGATCAAAACAACCAAATTCCACACAAAGATTGTGACAACTCGGTATTCGTAATGTAAGCTTATGTTGGTAGTGGAAAGTACTTTCAAATTAAGCCAATCAATTACTCTCTTTTATCTAACAAAGGAAGGTTTTGTATTAAAATGAAATTGGTACATATGAGCAATCAATGAGAGGTGTAATGATCACATCATCATGCATAGATCACATGACTATCTATCTCCGAGCTCACCCAAACAGTACAGTAAAACATGCTTATAACAAATTCACACTTATTACAAAGTGATTTTCATTACCCTATGAGAGGAAAAAATGAAAATTTTACTGGATATAACAAAGTGAGTGGATGAAAAGAATTATTGTTTTGCTGGCTCTGGAGGTTCATTGTAACCGTGTTTTTAATTACTGTATATGCAACTTTTGACATGTTTGAAACCAACCATTTTGAGGGGCCTTCTGTGACCTTGCGGGTCTTTCTAAAGTTTCCATGGCAACCAGCATCTGTGCATCTACTTCTGTACAGAAGGATGAGGAAAATGAGGCTTCAAATTCTGGTCCCACATTCTGAAGTATAAACAATATATGGCCTAAAGGAAGTATAGAATCATCACATGTTCTCAAACTGCCATTTTGAGTTGACAGATGGCAGATAATCAGATTGAGAATGATCTTATGATCTGTGCCTGTCAACAAGATGTTTTCAAACTCTTCAGATTAAGTTATTAATGTAATAATGATAAATGCAGGCCCTCTGTATTTTTAAATGCACAGTTATAAGATAGCGCATGTATTCCTAATTAACAAAAAGACAAACATTCAGTGATCTGGTGAAGTTATTTTTTTTGTAGACAGTTTTGTGCGTTACATGGTCAATCATTTCCACAAATGTGCCCTAATGCATTGATGATCCGGAAAGTTTAATCATACTCAATGAACTGAACATCTTCAAAACATGAATTATTCATGGGTATATGAATTGAACAGCCTCAAAACATGAATTATTCATGGGCATATGAATAATTACTGTTTAAACATAATCATGGCCTGATGATGCTTGCACATTAAATTCATTTGTAAGAACATTGATTGTTACATATTCTATTCACCATCTTCAAATTAGTCAAAGCTCTCATGTTTAATAGCTATCCTAGATTTTAGAATTTAGTAAATAAATTTACTGGTAAGTATATTTCAATAAAATTATTTAAAGTGAAACATTCAAAATTTTGGCTTCTTTTCTGAAGCTTATGAAGAAAACAGATTCAGTCTGCAAAACAATAATATGATTTTATAAACATGCATATTGGTTGGAGGAGGTAGATCTGGCATGACAACAATTGAGTACATATAATTCTGTTGATATAATATCCACAAATTTACATCCATCAAAATATTCTATGGATGGTTACAAGTCTTTCCAAATGATACAGGAAAGTGTGACATCCATTGAGTACAGCTGGTAGCACACAAAATGTGACTCAGTTGGTAGATAACCTGTATTGGTCGAGAAAAGTCCTGAATTCATCATCTAGCCAATACATTCCCTTTTAGAGTTTTTGAAAAGATTTTCCTCTACCAAATTTCCTTTGGCGTGTTATGTATTAGACAGTACAAATGTACAGTTATTGTTTGATAAATATTCAGCATGCAAGAATCTCATTCTGTTTTCAAAAATTGCCCATCGTGTACTTCTGAGTCACGCTCAGTAATTTACATCTTACATTTGTTGGCTGTTTGAGCACTTACTCTATTGCTGCTTGCCATGACTTCACCTTGCAGTGTCACTGCTGAGAGTGGCGAGATGGAGCCCACAGTTGAGATTTCACCGATGTCAAGATCTGGGTAAGTGGGTTGGATGTTCAGCCGAATTCATTCCAGTAGTTTTAGCTCTGTACATTGTATAAAACTTCATGCTAAACGTAAATTACACTTTACAATTTTCAGAACTTTTAACCTGTTAAAATTTGTTTTGATCATAAGTAATTAACGTACAAATAAAGCTTACAATATTCGGTCTTTATAAGCATCAATCTGCTGATGGGAGATAATGAAGTGTTCACCTGTTCAGAATACAAGGAAAGGTCAAACTAAATGGCATTACTCTTTCCTTTCATAAAAAAAACAGAGCTGTTTACGTTTCCTTTCGTATTCACCGCTCTCTACGGTCTGTGTCGATTTCAAGCTTAAAGGTGCCATAGTTGTTTCGCCACCGTCTTCTTTCGCTCCTGCGCATCGAATTATTTTTCTTCAATATTGTATATATCATTGAGAATTACTATACAATAAGCTGGGGAAAATTCCCTTGGATATTTCCTTATAATCATGTCCAGGGACGAAACTTTGTTGGCTGCGACCCATGCACCCCCCCTTTCCAAGTTGTTTTCAGATTATTTAAACAAATAAGGTTAGTCTGTCATTTGGGATCAGCAACCAAAGGAAAACGTACCATCTTCGGTCATAACAACACCAGCCCCACTTTGATAAAAATAAATCTGGAACTGCCCTGAGGATCCCTAGATTATATATATAAAATAAAATCAACGATCAGTTTACATGTATACATATATACTGTTTTCTTTTTTTCAAACTTGATTTTTCAAGTAAGGAGAAAGCCCCTGTGTGATTTCTTTGGTTGAAATTGCCTGAGTAATACACTGGTAGAACGCCAGATGAGATAATACAACTATAAACTTTTCTTTCATACATACATATTAAAGTACTCTGAATTGGATGGAATTATGTGTAGATCAGATTGCTAATGAAAATGAATTATAATCTTTGAAAAGTTTTCTTTAATCCTGAAGCTCTGGCAAAGAAACAAAGTGTATAGTAGTGGACCCTGCAAACAGACTCTATATGTACACGTTGATGGCGCCATGTCTCCCCATCATCTGTACTACATACTACAGTTGACCTTCAGTATTATGGATTCTGATGTCTTAGATTCCAGGGCTATCTCGAAGTATGTCTGCCATCCCGACGGGAGATCCTCTCGATATGTCGAACCCCAGGATATCTTAAAGTTAAGTCTACGGTCTCTTCTACGTCGAGATATCGGGGTTTAGTTGTACCTTCTTTGTAATGACAAAATGATAGGATATGGTAGAAAGACTGCATATAGTAAGACAATGCGCACTTGTTTAATTGCTTGTTTGTTTCTCTGAGTTCCATTTAAGAATTTTTCCTCATATATAGACGTCACCAGCTTTAATTTTAAAATGCAACAAATTTGGATTTATGCTTAGGAGAGTAACAATGATGACTCTCTGTCGTGTCAGCGCCATGACACCACCTCAGGACCTCTGGTTTTATAGACTCCTGACTTTCACTTCCAATGTCGTAATGCTAATTCCCTAGATTTGACGTGGTACCAAAACAGAGAACAGCACCGCATAGTTATTTGTCCAAGGTCAAGGTCACTCATAAGAAGGATTTAAAAGAATCTTTGTCATGGTGATAAGATTGCATCATATATATATATATATATATATATATATATATATATATATATATATGATGTGTGTGTGTGTGTGTGTGTGTGTGTGTGTGTGGCAAAAAGGTTGATGAGCAAACAATACGGTCCTTAAAAAGTTGTTTTGCAAAGGGTAACGTCTGTAGCATAAATAAAAGATATCCTTTCGCAACAACAAAAAATGTCTGCCAATCGTACTTGACACAAAGATTTCTGATGAATAAACAGTGTCACAATCCTGAAGCACGGTTATTATGTCAAGGTTGGATCACTGAATAATAATAGCTATAAAGTGAAGAGATGTTTGACACCAATAATTATATTGACCGGACAGCGTGTCATGACCTTGGATTAATTTGATGTACTCTAGGTCTATATAACTGATACATATGTTAGAAATATTGGTCTCAGGATATGTTTTGAACTGGAGAGACACTTGTGGCATCTACGAGTATTTGGCGCACAGATTACTAATGACAAGGGTCAATTCAGACCCTGAACCGTGACCAAATTCAAGGTCACCGATAAAAGAAAAAGTTAGAAATACCCTGAAGTGTGGAGTCGGCGTTATCTCGAGAAAAGTTTCAACGAATTGTTTTGACTGGCTGTCGTCCAATCAGAACGTAGTAGGTAGAGTCTAGTCATTGCTTCATCCCTCAACCAGAATTTGCCGATATATTGTATACGGGTATATTCCACGCAGAGAACAGAGAGACGAGCACAGATTGTATTGTTAGGCAACCGGATGTAAACTGGAAAGTTACCTTTTCAAATGGAATAATCCTGACCAAAAAGAAAAAGATTTTTTAAAAGTGGTTTGGCCCGCGACCTTTAAAATCCTAATTCGTGGGTGTAGGCATGGTAGGGGTGTTCTGTCTGCTGTTTATGTCTCGCAAAAATTGGTCCTTAAATCGTGCTGGGAATGGGGGGGGGTGAGGATGGGTGGAAACTTACTATTAATATTCATAATCTGGCTTATAAAAGTTTCTATTCTCGACGTGATTTTCAAGAGCTTACATTCTTCTCATTCACTACTGCTGTTAGTGTGGGGTGGTGGAGTGGGTGGGTGTCACTCAGTATATCTTATTTGTATTACAAAACACAAATACTGCTCATAGTAAAAAAAAAAAAAGACAACAGTGGGGGCACACCCCCAACCCCCGACTCTGCGTGCCTGAGAGAGAAATATCAATGAAGAGACAGAATAATGAGTAATCCAAACAGTATACAAGGTCGAAATACATTAACGTGGGATAAAACAAACTTCGATTCATATTAAATATTGATATGACCCCGTATGCTTGTAGTATTACAATGATGTGTGTGTGTCTGTGTGTTGTGTGTGTCTCTGTGTGTGTGTGTGTGTGTGTGTATGTGTGTGTGCGTGTGTGTGTGTGGGTGTGTGTGTGTGTGTCTGTGTGAGGAAATGCTAGCGGCTAATGTGTTCGCCTATGCGGTCCCCTAACGTTATTTTCTATATCATTTTAGCAATATTAGTTCGTACCAAGAACGTTTGAATCGTTCGATTTTTATTTATATTGTATTTTTCACATGAATATAAGCGACATTATGCATACAATACACAAACTTGACTGATATGTATTTAAATTCAAATTTTGAACTCCCGATGCGCAAATTGTAGAGCAAAACAAGTTTTTGATCTCTGCAATTTCTCTTTTTGGAAAATGTCAAACTGATCTGTACGATTGACGGCAATTACAATTATATAGTTAAAGGGTAAATATAATTTAAGACTTTTTTGTGCACATATAGTTTCAGGAAAAATTCCACACGCACAATACTGTTTGTCTCGTGTACTTTTCTATATTTCAAAATTTTCAAATTTGTTGTGTGTGTACATGTCTGACGAAACGTCAACAATCCAAATTTGTCAGATATTTCGATAGAAGAGCTAAATTAGCAGGTTTTGAAAGAATCGGGGGAAATGGATGATTCTATAATCAATTTCAGATTTTTTTCTTCACCATTAACCACGAGAATCATTCAGGACAAGACAGCGCATACACACATTGCTCTTGGACTATGCGACTGTCATGCTATAGCAGAGTACTTAAAACTTTTTAAAGATAACAGAAGATATTAGTACTGAAGTGTTACACATAATCACGTGGCGTTTGTATTGCAGTGTTACAGATAAACACGTGACTGTTGTATTGAATTATCGTTCAGATAATTACGTGACTGTTATATGTAATATTAGAAAGGTAATTTGATTGATTGGTTGTTGTTTCCCGCCACAATGAACAATTTTTCAGTTGTCTGGTGGCGTCCAGTTTTTTGTTTTTGTTTTTTTTTTTTGGTGGAAGAGAGAACCCTGATACAATGTACCCGAGAAGAGACTACCACTTTCCGAAAATAATCTGACAAACTTTCTCGCATATATCAGTGAACCCCCGCCGACTAGGGGTGAGAGGCCTTGTGATTTTGAGCGCGATGTTCTAACCGCTCGTCCACGGAGGCCCTTTATTGTATTGAAGTATTGACTGTTGTATTGAAGTGTCACGTGACTATTGCACTGATATGTCACAGTCTGATGGCTGTCACGGATAGTCACGTGACTGTTGCGCTGAAGCGTCACATACAATCAGTGACTGTTGTAATCACGTGATTGTTGTACTGAAGTGTCATTCGTGTTCCCTATTGCTATTGATTTGCGTCCCTCGTTCGTCGTGCGACGTGTTTCGTGCATTAACGATTGAACTGTGTTAAGCTTTTCTTGATAACTACCTTCCAATTCTTTACAAATTTGGTATATGGATTGTGAATTTCAGGACTCCTGCAAACCAGGGACCTTAGGTAAAAACTTTCAAAAATTGACCATTGTCAAAAATCTTATCGACAGCCACACACTTGATACATAGTCCTGTAGAACAAGAAGGCCAATGTTGAAATTGTACATTTCATGATCCTCTGAGTAGAGGTTGTGACATCAGGGTGGGACCAAACTTGGTATATAATGTATATACGTAAACATTGAAATACATGTAACAATGGATCGATTGGATGTTTGTCTTAAGTCCCGTCGAGAATTTTTCACTCATATTGAGACGTCACCAGCTGTAGGTGAAGTACCACAAATTTAGACTTATACTTAGCGCTCAAGGCTGTAGCAGTGAAGGTTCTTTAACGTGCCAACGCCTACCGTGACACGGGACCTCCGTTTTTAAGGTCATATCCGAAAGACCCGTGATTCTCACTTCTGAATGCCGAGCGTTTGACGAAGAAGCAATCATTACCTATTTTTGCGTCTTAGGTTTGACGCGGCCATGGCACGAGCGGGGCTCGAACTTACGACCTCCCGGTTACGAAGCGAACACTCTAACCACTGAGCTACCGCGACGGGTAATACATGTGACATATTCTGTAACGCTATACAGAATTGAAACTAAATGCATCCTGATCTCAGGGTGGAGGTGAAGCCAAAATGACACAGTGACTATTGCATTTATCATTTAAAAGACATATCTGATTAGCTGATACTGAATAAAAGCTAAGATCATATTTAGGAAGAGCAGAAAGGGGTGTAATGATCAAAATTGTGAATTTATAAAGCTCAGGATTCCGACTCTCCAAATTAGTCATATCGTGTTAATATCACATAGTATGATTTTCATCATGATGGTCACTTTTGGGGACATTTGTGTTTTTAAAAATAAATCTCATATCATACCTCAAGTGAATATAAGGATTTAGCTTACCGGACGATATCCATAACACGACAATTATTATAGGTTTCATAGCTCTTTTAGCTTGTGATACTTTTAACAAACACTCAGGTGACCGATAATACCTGAATGCCTCCTGCTAAACTTTCTGATTTTAAAGCTTTCCTGAGTTATGATTATTATACTACGGTTACCATTGCAATCCCCACCTTCATCGACCTTCCCATACAAATTCTACAGAGATTCAGGTGGTTCTGAATAAAAGACACACACACACACACACACACACACACACACACACACACACACACACACACACACACACACAGTTATTTAGTTACATTATCGTAATTATTTCCTGTTTTCAATTTGATGAATCACGTGACACCTCCCAGTCTTTCTAAAGTGACTGCACAGTAAGCGATATTTCTAAATTCTTGTTATCTACATTTACCAGTTCTGAAAATGAGAGCAAATTAACGGTCCATTTTGAAAATTCAGCTATTTTGATAATTTGATAGTGAAAATAATGAATTCTATAAAGATTATAAACCAACATGTTAACCTGAACAGTTGAATTATATGTCAGTAAAGGACATTTAGGATATATTTTTGAAATGACATTTGTCATTAAATTTTGGCTTACTTATGAGACAATATGAAACGTCACAACTATCTGCATGTTTTATAAAGCTTCGGAACTGTCAGGCTCAGAGAGAGAGAGAGAGGGAGAGAGATAGAGAAAGAGAGAGAGAGAGAAAGGGGAGAGACGATTAAGATGTCGGCATTTCTCTATCTGATGGTTTTGATTTTTCACAGTCGATCGATCGCGGAGGTAAGTGTAATACCTTTTTAACATTTCACAATATTCCTCTTTTTATCTGAATTATAGTATGCAATCAATTCAGCAGAATAATAAATTTTATCAACAATTCAATTAATGCGCACAATAATTTAGATTTGAAGATATCAATAATTATTTGAAAAGACCTTTAATTGAATTGTGCGCATGCAATGAACTGATATCTTAAAGTAATTGAATATATCTTCAATTATTTGAATTTATGTTAATTTGGTACTCAATATATCACCCCTATGGGTCAAATAAACCGTGTAACAAACTGTATGCATTACAAAATTGAACAAGTGGTAAATGCTAAGGGGACCATTAGAAATAAACATCGATATTCTATGTGAAGATATTCTGAATACAAAGCTCAGAAAATGTTACTGCATATGTATGAAAACACACACACACACACACACACACACACACACACACACACACACACACACACACATATATATATATATATATATATATATATATATATATATATATACTGAGCAAAATAAGTTTAGCAATTTAAAATATCTAATAAATCAAGCAGTAATGAAAATAATAAATACTATTCATACTATTCATAATGAAATTGATACATGGGGTTCTCATCACAAAACAAAAAAAGTCCAATTTGGTCGACAAATCTTGTTCCGTTACGCATGAAAAGAACGTTAAACTGATAAAGGGTAGGGTCGTATAGTCACATTCAATTTCAGTATTTTGTATGGCCTCCATTTGCAGCAATAACAGCCATACAACGGCGCCTCATGCTCCTTATCAGGTTCCTTATCTCAACCATGGTGATCTGTTCCCACTCCTGCTGCAGCGCAAGGGTCAGTTCGGCAACGTTGTTGACGTTATGTCGCTGTCTTAAACGACGACCAAGAATGTCCCAAACGTGTTCAATAGGTGACAAACCCGGCGATCTCGCGGGCCAATTCAATGCTTCAACATTATTTTGATGGCGAATGCCTTGTGTATGCCGTGCAGTGTGCGGACGGGCATTGTCTTGCTGGTAAATGGTCGCATTTCCTTGACGCAAGAATGGAACAACAGGAACGACGATCTCGTGACAGTATCTCTGAGAATTTAATGTTCCATTTATTGTCACGAGGTCAGTTTTACCCTGTTGGCTTATTCCACCCTAAATCATAACACTTCCGCCCCGTAGCGATCACGTTGGATGATGTTTTCTTGGTCATATCGCTCATTTCTGCATCTCCAAACACGAACTCTTCCATCTGCAAAATCAACGTTAAAACGTGACTCATCGGTAAAAAGCACCTCGTTGAATCCAGCGACGATGCGTGTTGGCCCATGCAAGGCGGGATTCTTGATGACGTTAAGTTAGTGGCACTGCAGTTAGAGGTCTTCGAGCGCGCGAACGTGCTGAACGGAACATGTTTCTTACACTTTGTCCACATAACCTTATTCCGGTATGGCGGCGTAACTCTTCTGCAACTTTAGGAGATGACATGAAACGATTACGTCTCAACGTCTTAACAATAAAACGATCTTGTCTAACAGTCGTTTTCCGTGGACGTCCTGAACGTTGCCGATCACTAACGTCTCCAGTGGTCCGAAATCGGTTCAAAAGACGGCATATGGTGGACGGATGCACATTAAAGTGTTGGGAGACATCTTTATGTGAGCAACCAGCTGTTAGCATCCCTATAGCTCTTTGACGTTCATTTTCAGAGAGTCCTGGTCGTTTCCCCATTAGACGTTTTCGCAGTTTCTCACCGGTTTTCTTTAACAAGCGTGTTCGAAAAGTTGTTTGAGTAGACAATTCTTCCCGGGCCGTGATCATTCGAGCATATCCTATTGTAATGTTGAATTGTCACAACGTTGGACGGCACGTTTTCTACGTGTCAAATCGAAAAAACATCTTTGTGTTTTTTTAAGTTTCTTGTCCTGATTTTAAGGAGAAACATAATATAACATTCGAGAAAAAGATTGTAAAATGAAACCTTTGTAAAAACAATTGCTAAACTTATTTTGCTCAGTATATATATATATATATATATATATATATATATATATATATATATATATCACAAAGTCGATTGAGTATATACTCGAATAGTTTCTTCAGGAGTATTTTACTAACGAATTGAAGAAACTAGTCGAGTATATATTCAATCGGTGATATTTTTATAATACAACTACCTGTGTAGATTTGCTATACTTATTTCTGGATTCCTATTCTAATTCCTTACTAGGTATGTCATTCTCCGGAGTGTGTACAGTCCAGTGAGTATATACTGAGTAAAATGGACCTTTCAGCTGATCCCTGTCAGGACTTCTATCAATATAGCTGCGGGAACTGGGCCAACGCAACAGGTATTCCAGAGGGCAGAGAATACTACAATACCCAAGAATACTTATATACAAGAAACTTGGCAAAACTGAAAAATGTGAGTAGGTTTCGTTTTTGAAAGCAACAATGTTCCTTATTTAAGACATTACATAGAACTGTACCCTTTACAGTGGGATGGCTAACGGCTGGTGTGACCGGTCGACAAAGGATACTTACTCCTCCTAGGCACCTGATCCCGCCTCTGGAAGGACCAGAGGTCCGTGTTTGCCCATCTCACTGATTTGTATTTTCTACAAGAATTACAAGATTGAGTAGTGTTCGTTAACTTAGCCTTTTCATTGGTTCTTGTTTGAATTCTTCATCCTATATATACTTCCTTGTGACCAGTATTTTTATTAATGGTGGACGCTGTTATGTAGATTTCCAGTGTGGGTCTCATCCGCAAAAAACCATTCGATTTTCAAGTGAGTGTAATACCAAGGGCTTGTTGAAGGAACAATAATTGAGATATTATACAAATGTCCTAGGTCTTCGACCTCATGGAATCAAACACGTGACCCATACATGAAGCACGCACAAATCGGAGACAGTCCTCTTTATAAGCAGTGAACGTTCTCAGTTAAACAGCAGTTGTGATAAGTAAGATTATCAACGAACTTAATCAGATATATCATGATACTGTATACATGTAGACCAAACATCATCGTCCAGAGAACGATCAAAATGTTGTTTTGTTGTTGGCAATCAGCTATTTCTAAAGGAGACTTTGACTAAGCTTCATTTTATTCCAATATATTACCAGGTTGACCTTAAAAGCCTTTGACAGTGATATAGTAACAGTGTTTTACAGATACTGAAGGAAGGCGTTATGTCGCTGAACGGGACACATTCTACATCATTGGAGAGAGTTTCAAATTATTACAAACTTTGTATCAATAACAACCAAATAGAAAGCAAAGGAGTGGAACAAGTAGTTCAGGTATGCCATTTAACACACACAGGTAAGTCATTTAACACACACAGGTGTGTCATTTAACACCCACAAGCATGTCATTTAATATTCACAGGTAAGTCATTTAACACACACAGGTAAGTCATTTAACACACTCAGGTATGTCATTTAACACACACAAGTATGTCATTTAACACCCACAAGCATGTCATTTAATATTAACAGGTATGTCATTTAATACCCACAGGTATGTCATCATAACACACAAAAGTATATCATCTTACATACACATGTATGTCATTTTAACACACTTGGATATGTCATTTAAAACCCACGGATATGTCATTTTAACACACGTAGATATGTCATTTTAACACACTTAGATATGTCATTTAAAACCCACGGATATGTCATTTTAACACACGTAGATATGTCATTTTAACACACTTAGATATGTCATTTAACACACGTAGATATGTCATTTTAACACACGTAGATATGTCATTTTAACACACTCAGATATATCATTTTAACACACGTAGATATGTCATTTTAACACACGTAGATATATCATTTTAACACACTCAGATATATCATTTTAACACACGTAGATATATCATTTTAACACACGTAGATATATCATTTTAACACACTCAGATATGTCATTTTAACACACTCAGATATATCATTATAACATACGCAGATATGTCATTTTAACACACTAAGATATATCATTTTAACACACTCAGATATGTCATTTTAACACACGTAGATATGTCATTTTAACACACTCAGATATGTCATTTTAACACACTAAGATATATCATTTTAACACACTCAGATATATCATTTTAACACACGTAGATATATCATTTTAACACACTCAGATATATCATTTTAATACACTCAGATATGTCATTTTAACACACTCAGATATGTCATTTTAACACACTAAGATATATCATTTTAACACACTCAGATATATCATTTTAACACACGTAGATATGTCATTTTAACACACGTAGATATATCATTTTAACACACTCAGATATGTCATTTTAATACACTCAGATATGTCATTTTAACACACTCAGATATGTCATTTTAACACACTCAGATATATCATTTTAACACACGTAGATATGTCATTTTAACACACGTAGATATATCATTTTAACACACTCAGATATGTCATTTTAATACACTCAGATATGTCATTTTAACACACTCAGATATGTCATTTTAACACACTCAGATATATCATTTTAACACACTCAGATATATCATTTTAACACACTCAGATATATCATTTTAATACACTCAGATATATCATTTTAACACACTCAGATATGTCATTTTAATACACTCAGATATATCATTTTAACACACTCAGATATATCATTTTAACACACTCAGATATGTCATTTTAACACACTCAGATACACACTCAGATATGTCATTTTAACACACTCAGATATATCATTTTAACACACTCAGATATATCATTTTAACACACTCAGATATATCATTTTAACACACTCAGATATATCATTTTAACACACGTAGATATGTCATTTTAACACACGTAGATATATCATTTTAACACACTCAGATATATCATTTTAACACACGTAGATATGTCATTTTAACACACGTAGATATGTCATTTTAACACACTCAGATATATCATTTTAACATACGCAGATATGTCATTTTAACACACTAAGATATATCATTTTAACACACTCAGATATGTCATTTTAACACACGTAGATATGTCATTTTAACACACTCAGATATGTCATTTTAACACACTAAGATATATCATTTTAACACACTCAGATATATCATTTTAACACACGTAGATATATCATTTTAACACACTCAGATATATCATTTTAATACACTCAGATATGTCATTTTAACACACTCAGATATGTCATTTTAACACACTAAGATATATCATTTTAACACACTCAGATATATCATTTTAACACACGTAGATATGTCATTTTAACACACGTAGATATATCATTTTAACACACTCAGATATGTCATTTTAATACACTCAGATATGTCATTTTAACACACTCAGATATGTCATTTTAACACACTCAGATATATCATTTTAACACACGTAGATATGTCATTTTAACACACGTAGATATATCATTTTAACACACTCAGATATGTCATTTTAATACACTCAGATATGTCATTTTAACACACTCAGATATGTCATTTTAACACACTCAGATATATCATTTTAACACACTCAGATATATCATTTTAACACACTCAGATATATCATTTTAATACACTCAGATATATCATTTTAACACACTCAGATATGTCATTTTAATACACTCAGATATATCATTTTAACACACTCAGATATATCATTTTAACACACTCAGATATGTCATTTTAACACACTCAGATACACACTCAGATATGTCATTTTAACACACTCAGATATATCATTTTAACACACTCAGATATATCATTTTAACACACTCAGATATATCATTTTAACACACTCAGATATATCATTTTAACACACGTAGATATGTCATTTTAACACACGTAGATATATCATTTTAACACACTCAGATATATCATTTTAACACACGTAGATATGTCATTTTAACACACGTAGATATGTCATTTTAACACACTCAGATATATCATTTTAACATACGCAGATATGTCATTTTAACACACTAAGATATATCATTTTAACACACTCAGATATGTCATTTTAATACAGTCATGGATACCATCGGTGCGTTATCTTGGATATTGTATTACATTTATAATCTCTGTGAAATACCCATTTGAGGAGAAGGAAAGAAAGAGAATGTATATTTTTGATATTAAATTAATATTGTTCTTTTGAGTTTACCGTCGACATGAATGATTGATAAAAAGGGTTTTTATTAAGAAATAACGTTTGTTCACATTCCATAAAAAATTCTGTTTTATATGTTTGGTATTTTTTATATGATATGGCATTTTATTATGATGTAAAGTACTTTTGAATGTGTTTTCTACATTAAAAAAGTGCTCAAGAAATTTGGTACATAATACTAATAATAATAGTAATAGAAAACAAAATAGTATATGTTTATATTAAATAAGCAATGAAATGGAGATTAATTGAAAAGTTTGCTGTCTAGAAAAATTTTGTAAATCTATTTATAACTTCAAACATTCTTCACAGTTTATTTTGGACATGTTTTCCTGGAATGTAACGTCATCACACGGTGTCACGTGGTCCGAGGAATCTTGGGATTTCCAAACTGCTCTAACAGTGAATCAAGCGCATGGATTCTCAGCCTTCTTTGAAATGGGCTATAGTTTGACAAGAACCAGTTTCTGGGTATTTGATTTTCATATAGATTAAATATTCAGATAGAATGACTTAAGTTACATATTCTTCTTCGCGTAACACTAACAGGATGTAACCATAGATGCCTTACATAACAAGATAGGAACATATTTAGGGGTGTATTGTATTTAAGATTACTTTTTAAAAAAAGTTTTTCAAAGGAACATTAGAAGGAGAAGTTGGTGACGTCATAATACTATGACGAAAACCTTAATGTTAAACGTAAACAGTTCGACACGTATTTCATAAAACTATACATCTATATATAAAGGCATAATTCAACTAAATTTGACATAACCCGCTAGTTTGTTACGTGAAGATTATTTCGGTCGGTTTGGCTTTCAACATAGTAATTTATGCAGCAGGATGCCATTGAATTGACTGAGAGGGATTGCCTCCTTACTTTTATACAATCTTGAAATTACGAGGTACGAATGAAGTTTTGAAAATACCGGGTCTACATTTCTTAGCATTATGAATTTTGCTATCAACTGCAATAGTTTTGTAGGACGCAATGTTACAATGCTCACACTACGCACCTTTAAAACTTCTTCATTGTTTGCAAGATGTTTGATTGTGTGTGTTTTGACGCCATTTGGCAATATTTCAACCATTTTAGGCGCCAGTGTATATCAATGCCTTTCGGAAGTCCTTTCTTGATTATAAATAAATGGAATGTGTAAATCGGAATTCTCAAAATTTCCAACTACCTTCAAGTCCCATCATTAGAACCACTTCACACATTTTTGACGACAGCTACTTAAGGATTTTCTGTTGTTATATTTGAAAGGTCAGACCAAACAATAATGGTTATCCACTTCAATCGGGAAAAAAAGAGCGACTCCTGGACTTTGGAGCCAAAGTTGGAGAGCTATTGGGCGGCGACAAAATGTCTGTAATGAATGAAATGACTAAGATATACGATCTACAAGTCCAGTTGTCAAATGTACGTACTACAACAGAGAGCACATTTATTCCGGGAAAGTTTAAAACGCTGAATATCATAATATTCTTTTACGTATAATTCTGATCTATAGAAAATGTCCAAAGTGCTCGCGGTTTTTAATATATACCAAATACAAAAATTATGTATTACTGAATAGGCTTGTAAATGATGTGCAGTATTTTAAATCATGAGTTTCGGATAGCTGAAAAATTGCTCAGGCGGCTATAAACAAACAAACAAACAAAACAAAAAATCTACTGTGTTCTCTTTTAGTACCATATACAAATTCCTCTGAACTATATCTTGTTTATTGTAGCTGTCTAGCAAAAGCTACAACAGTGTGAAAATGAACATCTCTTCTTTCCAGAAGACATTGGGATGCAAGGTACGTTCTAAATTTGTAACTGAAAAATATGGTTGCTTCAATAACCCTTTACTAGTTCAACTGTTCGTCGTTCCTTCACGAATAAACTTAAACTCATTTTTGCTACTGCTATTTGTTTGCATAACATGAAACTGTGAATTGTATTTTTAATGATGATGGAGGATTTCTTCAAAATATAAAACTTCACTCATGGTGTACAGTTGGTTGACTGTGCATTGTTTAATGTCCCTCTCGAGAACTTTTCACTAATATGGAAACGCCACCACTGTCAGTGAAGAGCTGCAAAATTTAGGCCTATGCTCGGCAATTACGGTCTGTGAGCAGGAAGGGATCTTTATCGTGCCACATCTACTTTGACACAGGGCCTCGGTTTTTGCGATCTCATCCGTAGGACTGCCTCATTTAGTCGCCTTTTACGAGAAGCAAAGGGTACTGAGGACTTATTCTAACCCGGATCCTCACGGGTTGGTGGAAGGAATATTATATCTAGGGAGTTGTACAAGCAAGGTTACTCGTCTTTGGTGTACTAAAACATCTAAAAAAAAAAGTCAAATCTTCATTGTGTAGAAATATCTTTCTTCTAAATTGGTAATGTACTTTGATGGGTTGAATTATACTAAGTTATTGAATGATCAAATGTGATGTTGTCTTCGTGTTTTTGATCGTCACAGATAAATGTCATCAGTCTTCTGAGGGATCGATTTGGTCCGTCTAGCTTCAGCGATTTTGAAATAGAGGTCGAACATCCAGAATACTTTGAAGAGCTTTATTCCCTTATATCAAACACCCCTAAAAGGTAATCCCATCAGGTTATATTATGCTCTTTGGAAAGAATGCTTCAAAAGTGAATTTATTTGCTTTTTTTGGTATTTGCAATGCGTAGATTTTAATATAGCATTCTACTTCAGTATAACCCCGATTGCCCTTTATATCAATTAAATGTCTGTCCAGAAAGATACTCATTTAATCATCGCAACTTGAAAGACAAAATCCACCATTTAATTTTCCAGATGATCTAATGTTATAACAATGCAAAATATTTAATTCATCATTTCATAATTTAAGTCATGATCTGCATAGTATAAATTATAACTATTTTAATAAATTTTCTGATTTCCATATTGATATCCGTTTTTGCTCAACTCTTTTATTTTGTAGTTATAGGATTTATAACTGATCGTTATATTCACCTTTTTCATTAATGTAAGGTCAAGTATGGTGGTTTTCCTAAAACTTGAGTTTGATGAATAAAAATGTCGTTCATTTCTGAATTAATTTCCATTTTGACGAAAACCACTTGGCATGATTTACACGGCACTATCGTAATATTTACATAATATAAACCACATAAATATTAATTAATTTACTGACATTTACATAATATAAATCACATAAATAATAATTAATTTACTGATATTTACATAATATAAACCACATAAATATTAATTAATTTACTGATATTTACATAATATAAATCACATGAATAATAATTAATTTACTGATATTCACATAAAATAAATCACATAAATATTAATTAATTTACTGATATTTACATGATATGAATAACAGTTTGTTGATTTGATATAAAAAGCAGCCATGATCGTTGATCAATGGACACAATACATTGCTAATCTTTTACTATTCTATGGTTATAGACAATGACATTAATGTGTATACAATTCTACAATACGTGTGCAAGTCAGTGTCCATGTCTCTTCGACAACAACGGGTTTTTTTATTACCATCTTGTAATATTTACGAAGATGACGAACAGTTGTGTGTAGCTTCGTAGCTGTAACTGAACAGTAAACCAGCACAATGATCCTTTTGATTTCTCCAAATCATTCGAATTTAAAATCCCAAGTTCTCTTATAAAACCGACCTTAAAACATCCGTTTAATTTACCTCTTTTTACCGAGATAATGAACATAATTTTCCATCTTAACCCAAGCCATGGTACGTCCATTAATAATGAAAATAAGTTTAGAACTAAACGCATTACGGAAACGCATACATGTCTCGAATCTTTGAATTCTTTGAAAAAGTAAAGATAACGTACAGTGCCCAAGAAAGTGTACAAAATTAAGCGTAGATATAACACAGCTGAGGATCAGGTGCCAAGGAGGAGTAAGCATCTCCTGTGGACCGGTCAAAGCAGCCGTGAGCCTTATATCTTGATCAGATAAACAGGGTAATCCGTGATCACTTAGTCAATCTAAGATAATGGTAGCTGCTGGTATATTCAAACCGTCTGAATGATATAACGCATTCTGCATATCGCTAATATAGCTGAACGGCGACAATAATTCTACGGATACGTCACGTTGGACACAGATTCCTATGTGGCGTTAACCCTTCGGTAGCATCATAGGGCCTCAAAGGCCCAACAAGCCGGGGAACATCTCTTATTTTAGTTATTTTGAATATTTATCACATTCTGCTTTATGTATTCTCCTAAAAATACACCAAAAAAGCAGGTATAATGTTATTTTGTCACAACAATATACACACTAGGAAATATGCACACCCTCTGATTGCAATGTCGGGCCTCCAAGGCAAAGTAGTTTAGAGCTAATGGTATCGAAACTAGCACATTTGAACCAGATTACATTAAATGTTACTCATAAGGTAAATGCTTTCTTGAAAACGAAGACAGGAAACAGTTTCAGTCTCTTTCTTTTGTAATTGCACTACTATACGAAAATGTTATCTATTCTATGCGCTCAACACCACCTCTGATTGGCAAATAATTTCAAAAGCATTGTACATTTTCTTTTTCATTTCTACTTAAAACTTAATGATGAAATGAACATTATAAAGATTTTAGTATTCTCGAAAAGGCTTCAGTGACCAATGAAAATTAATTCAAATATCCGGGTATGATATCGATACTTTTTCAAACGATACTTCCATTTCTTGGAGGAACACACCAGTGACTATGCACAGAAAGCCATGTATGGTGATGCAATTGCAATTTGATAACAAAACCTGCATTTGTTTAAGAACTAATTCCAACTTGGTTATTTTGATAAATATGTGATGAAATTTACCAAAAGAATTATATATATATATATATATATATATATATATATATATATATATATAGGCATATAAGTTTTCGACGGGTATGAAGAGCAGTAAGAAAGTATGGGGTGACTGAGATGTCTTGGAACAGGCATATGTGTGCAAGCTCGTACTGACTGTTTTTGAAACATAATTTGCAAGTCAAAAGTTTTACAACTATTATTACTTATGTGTATAATAGAATGGTTTCATATTTCATATACTTTTCAAGAAATACGGCGAGACATTTCGTTTGAATCTCGTGTATTATAAATTATTTCGTAGGCCAGGCACATTTTACACAAAAATAATTTATATACGAATTTCGTTTGATAATTTAATCTGTCAGATTTATGAACATAAAAATGTTATATTTTAGTAAAATATTTGTAATATTCTATCCGCAGAACACAGATACTACTTTCCCATTCTTTTCATCTTATGTTATATCATTTTCATTATGCCTCAGTCGCAGTGGTGCAATTATAATATCTTGTTTTACATAATACCTCATATTTCATTGGATGAATAGCAAACCTTCAGTGATGACAATTGAAAATTACTTGTGAAAAATAAAACATCGGACATATTTGATGAATGATCAAAGAAAATGTTTGGATGGCATTAGAATGCAGTCTTGTATTGTCATGTCTAGGCTGTGGACAATCTAACCCTAACAGATCTGAACAGACTCCAGATGACTAAAATGTCGATGGTTCTACCCGTTGCCTTTTCTGAGATGTATGATCATATATCACCAGTGCTTTTCACTAGCTTCCGGTTAATTTCGGAGTCCTGTACAGGATGCTCTTGGTTCCATTTATTGTTTGTTTGTTTGTTTTACGTCCCGTCAAGAATTTTTCACACATATTGAGACGTCACCAGCTGTAACTGAAGTACCACAAATTTAGACCTATGCTTAGCGCTCAGGGCCGTAGCAGTGAGAGTTCTTTAACGTACCAACGCCTACAGTGTCACGGGACCTGCGTTTTTAAGATCATATCTGAAAGACCCGTGATTCTCACTTCTAAATGCCGAGCGTTTGGCGAAGGAGCAATCACTACCTATTTTTCTCACTGCTACGGCCCTGAGCGCTAAGCATAGGTCTAAATTTGTGGTACTTCACCTACAGCTGGTGACGTCTCAATATGAGTGACAAATTCTCGACGGAACGTAAAACAAACAAACAAACAACCAATCTTTCTTAGATGTTTTATTGAAAATAGATATTTATGCCAAACTAATAACTCAACTTCAAGACAAACGGGATGATTTGAATTTCTCCACTTATCCATGTAGCAATATTCCATAATCATCTGCATATGGTGTTTATATCTCTCAACTGATTTGATACGCACGAGCTTGTTCTGCATATGATCAATTTTTAAATCGAGGCAGGCTACTACAAACAAGTTGATTTTACAGGAGTTTGTACAGTCTCGTCGAAATTCAGCATTTTGCAAATGCTGTGGTCGTTATAACGATCTAGTTTGCGAGTACAACCTTCCGTTGTCAAATGTTATCTGACGTGTTTCATATGAATTGTTAGACACACTGATTCTGACTACGGATTACTTTGTTTACCTGATCAAACTGTTAGGCTCACGGCGGGTGTGACCGGTCGACAGGGGATGCTTACTCCTCCTAGGCACCTGATCCCACCTCAGATATATCAGGGGTCCGTATTTGCCCATTTCTTTGATTTGTATTTTCTATAAGAATTATAAAAGTGAGTACTGTTTTTTATCTTAGCCTTTTCATGTTCCGCATTGGATGAATAGACGGATCAAATGTTTAAAATCGTACTGCAAAATGTTTGATGTTTTGATAGTTGTCCGTAAACGTCCGCATAGCTTTATAATTTTTCTGATTATATGGATTATGTTATAAGATAGATTGGATATGTCTATATATAAAAGTATACACTGGCTGCGCTTGTCCCCACGGAAGCACTGTGAACAGTGCATTGTATATCAAATTTAGGATCGCTTTTTTCCAAGCAACTAACCAAATAATAATAATAATAAAAATAACAATAATAATCATACGAAATATCAAACAACATCATTCTCAAAATATTTGATTAATGAGTTTTGAAGTGAAAGATTTCCTACACTCAATTATTTATGAAGGAAAAAAATTCTTTCGAATTTTTACGGGTTCGGTGTGTTTAGTTGAATATGATTACACCGTTCCAAGCACCAGGTATATAAGAATCGTTGATTATTAACATAGTGATATAAATAATTTCCTTTAAGAGAAGAATACGGTGATGCAGCAATCTTCAAAGACAACTTTTAACCCAATTACTATCATGCACGTCATGACTCGAAATCATTGTATTCATCTCACAAATATACAAAAATAGTATAATGACTATCATATCTATTTTTTTAAAGCACTCTTGCTAACTATATTGTGTGGAATGCATTAGTGGAGCACATTAAATACTTTCCATCCCAGTTCCTGCAGGCTTATAACACGTTTTATGTAGAAGACAATCAAAAAGAGAAAGATAAGTCTAGAGAAGACCAGTGTGTAAATCTGCTTCAAGAAAACAGACTATCGATTGTTGCGCTCAATGCCATTTTTGTAGAAAAGTCGTCTTTCAGCAATAAAGGCAAAAATAAGGTAAGTGTAAAAGCATGACTGTCCGAAAGAAAGAATGTTACCATTGGCAACCTGTCTACCTATCTGACAAAAACTCGATTAATCGGCCAAAACTCGACCCATCGGACAATACTCGACCCATCAGACAAAACTCTACCCATCTTACAAAAATTGAGACCAACAAAGTTAGATAAAAGAAACTCTTGACATACAGGAATCAATGTAATGCAATGGCCCCAGAAAGCAAAAAAAAAAAAAAAATTAAATCAAGCAGTGACAATGGTGATCAAACTTTACTTATTACAAGGACTTAATGGTTTAATATCCCAGACCTTTGCTACATGTGTAATAGCCGAATGGCTGAACCAGGAGGAGCGAACAACTGGAGAGTTAATATTTTCTGTTGATCACGTGTCCGTTTTTAGAATTAATATCAACATGAAATAATCATGATCTAATAGCACAATATCATCGTGCGATATTTGCGCTTTTGCTGTTTCGTAAATTCAAATCGTTGCGCATTGTCTGTCATCGGACTCAGTCCATTTGTCTCACCGTTATTGGTTTTGGCATTATTAAGATTTATAACCTTACACATTTGCAATACGTTTCGGCCGCGGCGTTATGTGAGCAAGTTTGCCAGTTTACTTGCGGAAGGTCGGTGGTCTCTTCCCAGGTACATTGTATCTGGGTTCTCTCCTCCACCAACAAAAACTGGACGCCACCAGATAACTGAAAAATTGTTGAGTGTGGCGGAAAGCAATAATCAATCAATCAATCAATCAATAAAGCAATACGTTTCACTGTGAATCCGACGAACTGGCTTTTTCTTCAATTCCCATTACTAATACAGCTTCTTACAACTTACAACTTCAATACAATAGACAGCTTTCACTGCATGCACGTTACGCTTATCTTTTTATGAGTACTATAGATATGGTTGAATCAGTGGAGTAATTGAAAACTTGCTTTAGTGAATACCGAGTCCAATTTATTATCAGCTCTCTGTCTGGACGCAACCTTTTTCTCTTCTTACATTGTTTCATAACCACCGTGTGTTTCTGTATTATATTCACACACACACACACACACACACACACACACACACACACACACCCCTGATTAATTGAGTGTTTATTGTTTTCCGCCACACTCAACAATTTTCCAGCTATCTGGTGGAGTCCAGCTTTTATTGGTGGCGAAAACCACAAGGCCTCTTACCTCTAGTCGGCGCGGGTTTGATTCTCGCTCGCGCCGATATATACGAGAACGTTTGCCAGTTTACTTTCGGAAGGTCGGTGGTCTCTTCCGGGTACATTGTATCTGGGTTTTCTCCTTCACCAATAAAAAAACTGGACGTCACCAGATAATTGAAAAATTGTTGAGTGTGGCGGAAAACAACAATCAATCAATCAATATATAAGTTGTTTATGCTGCAAATCAGGATGAAATTCTACTTCAACAAAACCACATAATATAAGCACACATCTCAAATTAAATTAGTTTAGATACCAGGTAATACAAAATTCCTTTCACTTGTATTTCATATTAAGGATTGAGGCACAGTCTCGATCTCCATTCGCTCTCTCTTTGACTAATTTCAAGGTCATCTGATATAAAAAGATTACGACCTTAACTGACCTTGACACGAAGGTAACGGATGTGACAGGGTGCTAAGTACGCGGTTGATATACTAGTTTATAAACACATCTCTTCTCAAATGCGTTCTATATGTATGACTTCTACGTAACCTGCATCAATCAGAAAAAATATGTGCTATGTACCTACTTTCTATATCGACCGGAATAGCACGGCGGGTGGGTCACGTTTGGTCTTGTTTCGTATTTTCTTATATTTTTGACAAAACATATTTGGGTTGAATTGCTACCCCAACTCTGTAATTAAATATTGTTACGAATATAACACAGTGAACATTAAACACATAAATCATTATATAGACTATCCAGGTCAAACTCAGGTAAATAGACAGTGAAAATATTTTATTCAAATAAATTTAGATCCACAGAAAATCGTAAAGTAACGGACAGTTCTTGGAATTGCTGAAATATTAAAAAATTCTATTATAGATCAACACAATAGTAAGAGAGGTACAAAGTGCTTTTCAGCGTGAGTTAATGATCTTGCCGTGGCTGGATGACAACACCAGGGAGTGGGCTGTAACGAAAGCTTCCGATATCGAAGATACTATTGGTTACGTAGATTGGATCCGTGACGCCAAAAAGGTGGACAAGTTCTACGGAGATGTGAGTATTCAGCAGAATGCTTTAATCATAAACATGTAATACTGCGAACTCGAATCATGTAATATAGTTCTATAATAACTCTGATGACCCTAAAATTTTGGAAATATCGGGATGTTGTGGGATGTAGAAAGAAAGTGTTTCAAACTTCAACGAAAAAACTATTGTCTTTCATATCTGTACTGAAGAAAGAGAGCGCATGATAAATTATCTATAATGAGTTCGACAATGAATCACGAATACAATATGTGATATAAAATGTTAACGTATCTTTTATAGCAGTTAGACATCATCCCTGGAGAATTTCTTCAGACATCTTTGAAGTTCAAAAGGTCATTTCAAAGACGATATCTTAGCTTACTTAATGCGGAAGTGACCTTAAGCGATTTAAGGTACAGTCAACTTCATCCAGACACTTGACAAACTAATACAGAGTTTACTTAATCCACAGAGGAAACCAAAGCAAACTACGGTACAATTTACTTTATCCGGAACCTAGACAAACCAAGGTACAACTTACTTAATCTAGAGTGTACCCTAGACAAAATAAGCATTCTCTCACCAGAGGGCGCGTTAGGCAAGCTTCACTTACACCTGTCAACGCTTAGAATCAAATGACATCACACGATAAAGATTTCTGTAAAGAGCCGTTGACAGAGGTGTAGTGAGAGTAGCACATGAAACTCTGGGTAGAATGTAGTGAGAGTAACGCCCGGAACTCTGGGTAAAGTGTAGTGAGAGTAACGCACGGAACTCTGGGGAGAGGGTAGTGAGAGTAACGCACGGAACTCTGGGTAGAGTGTAGTGAGAGTAACGTACGGAACTCTGGGGAGAGGGTAGTGAGGGTAACGCACGGAACTCTGGGTAGAGTGTAGTGAGAGTAACGCACGGAACTCTGGGTAGAGTGTAGTGAGAGTAACGCACGGAACTCTGGGTAGACTGTAGTGAGAGTAACGCACGGAACTCTGGGTAGAGTGTAGTGAGAGTAACGCACGGAACACTGGGTAGAGAATGCAAAACAAGGTAAAGCTTACGTAATCCAGAGTGTACTATAACTAAATTAAGGTACATCTTACTCAGTCCGTGAAGAAGCCTAGGCAAACTAAGGTTCTGCTTACTTGATCTAACGTCTAAGTTACTAGGGTTCAGATTCGCAGTGAAACCGAGGTAAACTATTGTTCAGCTTGTGGAAAAGCGCTGTGAAATGTTTTTTTTTCTTTTAGAATGATGTCCTTGTTTCCGAATGCATTTTATTCTGACAAGAGAAACGAGTTCTCCATCACCGCCGGTCTTCTGCAGAGGCCTGTGTTTACTACTGAATTTCCAATGTGAGTTACATCTCTACTGATATCTTAAGGAAGTTAGCTCCTGAGCTTTTGAATACAACTGCGCAGGATGCTATAATTTAGTAATTACTGATTCGATACTGATCCCATGGATGCAGACATATTACTGAACCCTGTCCAGTTGAAAAAACTGTGTCAATTCAAATTTTGAAATTTATGAGAAAATTATGAAATTGACATTATTCTTAAAAATTATGTTGTTTTATACTCTCAAATTATATATCATGAATTTTTCTATATTTCAAGTGCAAAAAGGTCATCATCTATACCTAATTCACTAGTATTAATTTTTTTTCTTACATATATCGCTGGAGGAGATGATTATGTATCAAATTTATGCAATGATTTGTGGCTTATGTTGACACCAATACACAAATGAAGTTTAAACAAATACATTTTGATTAAATTTTAAGTGCAAGGTCAAGTTTTAAACCATGTAGCTCAATATCAAAGATTGTGACCCCAGTTTTTGTTTTTCTTTTCCTAATTCTCCTTCAATGCATGTAAAAATGAAAAATACACTTCCCAAAAAATTGACATTACTCTAAATCTTAGTTGCGAACTTTTTCAAATAAACATAGGTTGACTTCACTCCATACTCTAGTACTAGTACTTACTTTGATTATAGAATAAATTCTTACTCCCAGGTATTATATTCCAGTTAATAACACCCATCGATTGAACCGCTCGCGGTAGTTCAGTGGTTAGAACATCCGTTTCTTGACCGGGAGGTCGTGAGTTCGAGCCCCGCCTGCGCCATTGCCGAGTCAAACCTGAGACGTAAACATAGGTAGTGATTGCTCCTTCGCCAAACGCTCGACATATAGAAGTAAGAATCACGGTCTTTCGGATATGACCTTAAAACCGGATGTCCCGTGTCGCGACAGGCTTTGGTGCGTTAAAAAACCCTCACTGCTACGTCCCTAAGCGCTAAGCATAAGTCTAAATTTGTGATACTTCAACTACAACTGGTGACGAATCAATATGAGTGAAAAATTTTCGACGGGACGTAAATCAATCAAGCCATCGATTGAAAAGTTCCATATTCCAAGTATTACTCTCAGGCTGACATATTGCTACCATAATAACCCTCGTTCGTAAAAGGAAGGTTTATTTGGGTAGAATTGTTGATTAATGATTGATTATGTATTGTTTAACGTCCCACTCGAGAATTTTCCACTCATATGGAGACGTTACCATTACCAGTGAAGACCTGCAAATTTAGGCCTATGCTCCGCGCTCATGGCCTTTGAGCAGGGAGGGATATTTAACGTGCCACACCTGCTGTGACACGGGGCCTCGGTTTTTGCGGTCCCATCCGAAGGACCGCCCCATTTAGTCACCTCTTGCGACACGCCAGGGGTGCTGAGGATTTATTCTAACAACCCGGATCTCCCACAGGGCTGGGTAGAATTCAGATGTCACAATGCGGCATGTAAGGATTTGAAAAACTCTTTCCGTTCGATTGGAACTCCGGTAGCCGGTGTTTAAAGCGGAGTACGAACCGAAATCTTTCATAAATGTATGGATCTAAGGAGCAAATCCGCCATTATTTCTTTCTGATCCGCTATCGTACTTAATCTATATATACTCAAATGCATTTATCAAACCTGACTAATTTTCTCATTTGGGCAATGTACATCTCTAATGGTTTTCTTGAAGACACGTGGAGTTTGATTCATTGATTGATTATTCATTGCTTTCCGCCACACTCAACGATTTTTCAGTTATCTGGTGGCGTCCAGGTTTTGTTGGTGGAGGAGAGAACCCAGATACAATGTACCTGGGAAGAGACCACCGACCTTCCGCAAGTAAACTGGCAAACTTGCTCACATAACGCGGCGGCCGAGATTCGAACGCGCGCCGACAGAGGTGAGAAGCTTTGTGATTTTGAGCACGATGCTCTAGGCCCCCGTGGAGTTTGATAGTTAGTTATCTATTTGTACAAGATAACTATTCAATATCATGAATTAAGTCATAATCGGGATGTAATCATTGTGAAATCCTTCGGGCCTCGTGGGCATTAATCATATGACGGCCACACTTCATATTCACTTCAATGAAGTGCGCCGCCCGCGTGGCGCAGTGGTTAGAGCGTGGGGCTCAAGGATCTGATGATCCTTGAGTCGGGGGTTCGAATCCCACTGTGGGACGTGGGTGCCGGTCTTTCGGATGAGACCGTATAAACCGAGGTCCCGTGTCGCAGTAGGTGTGGCACGATAAAGATCCCTCCCTGCTCAAAGGCCCTGAGTGCCTAAATTTGCAGCCCTGTCACCGGTAATGGTGACAGCCGCCGGATAGCTGAAAAATTGCTCAGGCGGCTATAAACAAACAAACAAACAAACAAAATCAATGAAGTGCTACTCCACGTAAGAATCTTGCAAAATTGAATTTCCGCGGCACATCCAATGTTACGAATATGGGTCAAACTTTTAGGAAATAATCAGTTGGGTGTATATTCTATGAAAATCTGTTTATTTTGATCTTGCATCATTCGGTTTAATTTACATGACAGAAAAAAATGTTGTTATCGTGTACTAATTCATACAAACTATTGACAATATCAGATGGAAATAGTCAAAACAGCAACACTGAAATGAAGCACTAATTATACAAATCCCTAAATAACATCTTCAACTATCATTATCAATCTTCAAAAGTCTGAAATTTTTTTTATTCCAATTTTATAAATGGTACGATAATCGTTTTAATAGAGATATTTTTAGTTATCGTTTTTGGAATTTTCATAACCATCGTTAGGTGTCACGTCGTAACTAGGAACGCTGGAGCGTGAAACATGGCGGCGATCCATGGTACATTATAATTGCATATATTGCTATATGTAGCTAAGTATTAGACTTCAATACAAATTTTTTCATCCCATTAAACATGAAAGTAAATTCCAAGTTACATATATTATATGTACCTTTAAGTTCATTTGACAATTTTACCTGCAGCTCACAATAGTACAATTAAAAGGCTTACACGCATGACACCCTGTGTTAAAAAAAATATGCACTGCCACTTTACATACTTTTTGAAGTAGAATCTGTATATAAACATGAACAAATAATTGTTATAAATATGAATAAAACGTTTATACAATTGATAATAATCTTTCATTTCAAAGTTGGAAAAGAAATATCAATAATGGACATTAGCTATATACGAATAATGCAATCCTAAATCTATGTCACTTTGTTTACTGATTTGATGAATAAAAACAAACATATATACTGGGTATATAAAAAATAAACTGAACTCCAGTGGTGGTGTCACAGACAGTTTTAGTTCTAGTGTGTATTTTAATTACTAGTTACAATATACATTATTTAGGCCTACATTTACTGTGACAAGCCCCTTCTAACTGTGTTTCTATTCAATATCATTGTCTTGACCTTGCAATTATTTACAAAAACCATTAATCAACATAGTGAGCCATGTTGTCTTATGCCAACTCATGTTTTTTTTTTTAAAAACAAAAGCATGAACTCAAATATACATTATTACATTATTGTAGAAATAACTTATAGTCAAAGGACTTGATGCATAATGATGAATAATTCAATTACCTAAAAAAAAATCGTGAAAAATCATGAAATGGATTTGGGGTTGTTAAGATTTTATAAATGCTGATATGGCTTAAATAGATACCCATTTTTATTTACAGACAGTGGGCAGTTGAGAATCTCACTCTCTGCCAATATCACCTCTAACTGTAGTGAAGGCCAAGAATTGTATTTAATGGAGATGAATAAGATTCTACATCTCACAATGAGAGGTGCAAATAGTTCTTTTAGAAGTCAGCTTCAACAAGATCTAGCTGATGTCAATCCCAGAACATAACATTTCTACTTCATTCATATGAATTAAAAGTAATTGGTTTTAACAAAAATTAATACAAGACAGTATACAAAACACAAAAGCAATATTGCAAAATTCGCCAATGATTGTAAATGACACATGACCAGTATACTGACTGGTTATGAATTTGTTTCTGTTTAATCATATCGACATATTATTTGACAAATATACAAATTGCTTGTATTCATCATCTTAAAATGATTTCTGTCTTTTGCTTCTTCGGTATATATTGCACTTTAAAACAATTGATAAAGGGTTAGGGAAAAATAAAATGTATGTGTGTTTCCGGTTTCCCCACCCGACCTACTTTTTTTGCTTCGGACCCAAAATATTTTTATGTATATATATATATATATATATATATATATATATATATATATATTATGATTGATTGATTATATATTGTTTAACGTCACGTTCGAGAATATTTCACTCATATGGAGACGTCACCATTTTTATTTTCAAAGCATTTACATGAGTATCCTTTACAGATTATATCATGTATCGAAGCAAACATTGGATTTTAAATCTATTCTTTACAAAGTATTTTTTTTATCATATTTAAAAAGTCATGAAAAATAATATAAAAAATAATTAGGAGCTTGTATTATTCTTTCAATGGGGAAATCATGCTTCACAAGATGTGTTAAAATGAGCCATTACATAACATTTTGGTGCAATGAGCCACCTTAATGCATAATGTAGGCATTGGCAAATTATTATTATTATTATTACAAGGCATTTATATAGCGCATTATCTAACATTATAAATATTACTCTAAGCGCTTTACAACATACACAATTAATATATCGCCAAACATACATACAACATAGAGAAATTAAGAAAAGGACTAAATGGGGTATTTTAAAACACAAATTATATTTAGTTACGCTAACTACAAAAAAGACTAATATAGCACACTAAAACACCACACACACACACATCGCATATATACATACACTTGCATACGTACACATACATACATACGTGGGTTTTTTTGTGGTTTTTTTTTAATATGACCGATACATGTAAAAAGAAATATACATAACTTAAAAGAACAATAATAGAAATGAGTTTTAAAAGTAATTCATGCATGGTAAAAGTGAGTTAAATATTTCCGTATGCAAGTCTAAAAAGGTGTGTTTTGAGAGGTTTCTTAAAAGCCCACATGGATTGTTTATCTCTCAAATATCTGGGCAAGTTGTTCCAGAGAGTGGCCGCAGATTTGTCCAAGCGTCTCTCGCCGTATATTTTGGTGCGGATTCGAGGTTGCACTAGTAGTGTACAGTCCTCTGATCGCAGCGAACGCGTTGGTTGGTAAGCACGAACGATGTCTTGCAAATACGTTGGTGCACTGCCGTGAAGACATTTGAAGACGTACACAAGAATTTTATACTGGCACCGGAAGGGCACAGGTAACCAATGGAGATTAACAAGAGTGGGGGTGATATGCTCGTGTTATTTAGTTCTCGATACAACACGAGCTGCAGTGTTTTGAACACGTTGTAATTTGTTCGTTATGTTTGTCGGCAGTCCATATAACATCGCATTTCCGTAATCTAATCTGGAAGTGACCAGTGAGTTCATTAGCGTTCTACAGGCATCGTTCGTTAAATATGGACGTATACGTCCAATATTTCGAATATGGAAGAAGCTGCTTCAAATCTAAATACCACTCTACAATTCTAGGAGCATGCTAAGAAATATGTTATGCACAGAGCAAAACGCAGATTCATTTTATGAAAACATCGTACCATTAATGATGGTGAAGATTTATTGTTTGTTTTAAATGGAAATACCATTACTTTTTGGTAACAGTGACATTCATAGGAAAAAACCTGCATCTTGGATTTGAAACTCTTTTAGAGAAGTTTCAAGTTGGTCATGCATAGCAAAATAATCTTCGAGGGGGTCGAGGTGGTAATAATAATAAACATTCCTTGTCCCAAAATAATAACTTCTTTCTTTACATATGACATGTCACTGAAACTGAGCCCCTGTAATAACGAAATATTGGGTGTTGTATATACAGTTTAATCGACCGGTAGTGTTGAGAAACCACACATACATCACAACATGACATCTCCGCTACATCTTGCAAGCTAATAAAAATAATAATAATAATAATATTCTTCATGTATACAGGATTGTACAATTAGTTATTAAACTACTTTACATTCTGGTCCTGTCTAAACATGTATACATATGGAAATATATCATAAAACATTATAGAACTTGAATAATATCATAGTTAATTATATAGAAGTAAGAAGAGACCATAAACACTCAAGTTTTACTGGGAATCAAAGTAATGTGTAAGATATGCTGACTTAAAAAAACGTTAAACTTGTACAATTTCTAATAAAATCAAGCAGTGTGTTCCATAAAAGTGCTTTGACAGAAAATTGACTCAAAATTTCGTCTGTCTTCTTATATTACCTTTTTGGTATGAATATTAACGATATTTTGATATCTTATTATTAACAAAAATGGAAATGCATTTATATCATAATTGATTAGGGTTATAAATTTGATAAATTAATGCATAATTATTTATGACTCAGAAAATCGTCTGTTTTCTCGTGGTGAAAATAAATAACTTCGATCCCGATGTAAATTTCTTTAAAATCTTATATTACCTTTTTGGTATAATTATGTACGATATTTTATATATAATTATGTTATTTTTAAAAAATGAAAATACATTAATATTATTATTAATTATGGATATAAATTTGATAAATCAATGCACAATTATTATATTAAAAGAAATTCAATAATACATTCTTTTTTCATTTACCTGGATTTTAACAATATATTCAAAGAGGAATTTCAGAGAAAAAAAGTTAATTTTACACACTTTTGAAAATGGAAAATAATTAAACAAAATCCCCTTTTCTTATTTAAAGATCTAATGACTGTTAGTGTTTGCTGTGTTGAGAAAAGTAGTTTTAAAAATTTAATGTTTTTTCCCATGAAATTATAGGTATTAAATATATTCAATGGTTGCCATGGAGAAGATTGAGATATTTTCACTATGGCAACGAGTAAAGGACAAAGGAACTTTACTATCTATTGTGTATCTTTATTGGATAACATCTATTGCTATTTTTTCCTATATTGATTTACAATGTATTGCATATTTTATTAGCTATTTTGGGATCAGTATGGGACAATCTATTTTTAGTAACATATCTCAGTAGAGATGTGTCAGATGAAAAAACAATACCACATATAAAATTGATATGTATAGTGGTAAAGTATATATCGGTATCAACTCAATCCCTGACGGTCGACGTGCCATCCTTTGCATGCTTCTTACGTGGAACGTCACTTAAATGTAAAGAGTATTCGCCCTTATAATATGGAGTAGGCGTGGCATCGCAATTCTGCATCTAATAGCATCATTGTCAATTCCATTTATATCTTTCAATATCATTTAATGAAATAAAATTATTGATTTAAAGGTCATTTAACTTTGGATCCATAGGCTCTGTTACCGGTCATGAGATTACACACGGCTTTGATAATGACGGTAAGACATAATTATAATGCTTTTATAATTCACGGAAAGAGCCTTTCAACTTCTTTTACTGCAATAACCATTTCAAGCTTCAATGTGTTATTTTCCACGTATACTACATTAGCACATACAGTTCGTAGTCGACGCATGCAAATCAGGAACTTGTTATTACGTCAGTGGGCGGGGACTATGGATATTAACATGGGTTATCATGTGTATTTCTATGTATTTTATTTTTACACTTTTATTTTTTTAAATTTAAATATAAGGAATCATTGTTTGATTTCTGGGGACTGTGAAACGATCAAGTTCAATAAAAAAAAAAAGCCACGATAATGTATGCATATCGACACAGTGATTACTTAAGACGTAAACAGTGCCAATTTTGATGCACCAAATGCGCATTTCGACAAATAATATCTCGCCAGTGATGCTCAAGTAAAAAAATAATGGAACCAAATCCGGCTAAGAATCAGAGCCCTGCATGAGGGAAATAATCCTTAATTTTAAAATGAATTTCTTAATTTTATCACAACAAATGTTTATCTATATTTCATGCTAGTACCGAAGTACTAGGGCTGGTGAAAACCCTCGGGGACTAACAGTCCACCAGCAGAGGCATCGACCCAGTGGTTAATATGTAAAACATAAACGGTACCAATTTTGATGCACCAGCTACGCATGTCGACAAATAATTTCTCCTTATTGATGCTCAAGTCAAAAAATGTTGAAAATCCGAAATAAGAGCAACCTTGGAAGACACATATATATTATATCGTTGACAACTAATCCTACTACCACATGACAACTAATCCTACTACCACATGCCAACTAATCCTACTACCACATGACAACTAATCCTACTACCACATGACAACTAATCCTACTACCACATGACAACTAATCCTACTACCACATGCCAACTAATCCTACTACCACATGACAACTAATCCTACTACCACATGACAACTAATCCTACTACCACATGTGCATTTCAAAATATATGAATGAATGAAAAATAAGCATCAAATTTAAAGAAGAGATCACAATACGTTAATAAAGCAATATTATTGGCGTTGCTCCGAAAAAAGAGTGAAGCAGGCATTTCGCTCGCTATATATGATAATTGATGTTGAATATTAAGGTTGTCATATCTACTTTTCTATAATAGTTCATATTTAAAGGCAAAATATTCCTTTGTATATGCTAAGTAGGTATATTATTGAATGACACTCATTTCTTGTAGTCAAATGCCTTATGGTTTATTTTCCATTTTTTTTTCAATATGAATTTTTAACATGTCTCTATGAAAAAGAATTGATATAACAAATGGAAATATTTAAGTTAATTTTTCTGCCATCAGGATTTCCATCGTGAACTTCCGGTCTGTTCTCGGTATTGCCAGTAAACCTTCTGAAAACTGGATTTTTTAAAGCAACTTTGTTTTGAAAAATTGATAAATGGACAAATAGATCACTTAAGTCTTTATGAGGATGTCGATTGTGATTTGTGGATTAAAAAGCGTCTCAAGTCAGCATTTCGCAAATGTTATGGTCGTTATAACGATCTAGTTTGCCAATACAATTCACCATTAAGTCAAATGCTGTCTGATGTTTTTCATACTACTTGTGAAGCCGTTCTTGGCACAGTGGTTATGACTACGGATTGCTCCGTTTACCTGATTGGAATATAGTGCTCACGGCGGGTGTGACCGGTCGACAGGGGATGATTACTCCTCCTAGTCACCTGATCCCACCTCTGGTATGACCAGGGGTTCATATTAGCCCATCTCTCCGATTTGTATGTTTGTAGGAATAATGAGATTGAATATTGTTAATTATCTTGACCTTTTCATTCTTAAAAAGCTATGTTTCTAAATTATCAAGTTTCATTGACTACAGTCTGTAATGTTGTATGATGGTCATCATGTATGCATATTATGGAAAGAGTTTTGATGCCCTCTGCTTGATCCAGAGGATCATATCTGGCTTGATTGTTACTCAACTTCTGATGTGTAAGATTTCATCATTAATTTTCGATAAATATCCGTCTTATTTAACATGTTATGTTAATTATTTCATCGTTAACTTAACTTACAACAAATATCCGTCTTACTTAATTTCTTATGTACGCTTAAAAAGGTCACCGTAACTTTAAGACAGCCTATGTGTTATCCCAAGTTATTTTTTCTCAAATTGTTATCTTTCATCAAAACTAAAAATGGCAAAATCCATGCTGCTTCAGGACATTTTGAAAGAAAATAAAGACAAACCTAATTGTTATCAATGAAGTTTTAAATACTGTAGAATACATTTCAGTTAGTAACACAGAAGTGTCGCATCTTCAGTTTCAACAAACGGAATGTTTAAGTAAGAATTTTCTTTCTTCCTAAGATAAGAAGATTAGTAATTCTTCCATCTGGTGCGTACATCAGAGTAAGTTCCCTTTCATGTTAACTTTGGAAGGTTCGTTTGGAAATTTTTCTTTATACAAGCCAAATATATCTGACATTTTTATCGATGTATGTTTCAAAACGTTTATCAATAAGCCAAATTCAGTGCAGGTAATGGCTTTACCAAAACGGAAAATACTTTCACTATAGCAGTTTCCAAGTTTTGACAGTTGAAAATTGTTGTATTGTTATAATTCACTGTATCTTATCATAATTTTTTTTATATTCATAACCATATTAGAAACGTAGTTTTCAGTACCTGAAAATCTATTTAAATTATGAATTCATTATTCAGGAATTTTTACTGATATAAATGGCACGTGGTCGATGTGGTGGAGAAATCAAACAGCTTTTGAATTCTTCAATACACAGATGAAATGTCTGGTGGATCAGTACTCAAATTACAGCATCGGGAATGCGACGGTGAGTACAGACTGAAATCTTATGGTTAGTGCCGACCATTAAGAGGGAGATCAATTTGCTTTTCCTCAAAGCGAATTGATGCTTTACAAAGTATTGAGGATAAATTCCCTCTGTTAATTTGACAATAGTTTGCCAGCCACAATTATCGAAGACAGATTATCGCAGATAATGGAGGAACACAGGCTGCATATAACGGTTTCAAAAACTGGCAGAAATCCCAGGACTGTACAACACAGGAGGAATTACCCGGACTTCCCTTTTCTCAGGATCAGATGTTCTTTGTCGGCTTTGGACAGGTTTGTAGTCACCTTTCAGTCTCATTTCGTCGATGTAGACCTCTTCACCATTCGTAAATTCGCTGAGCTAACCGTCGACATTATATTTGTGGATTAGACAATACCATTGTAAGAGAGTTTTATTAATAGTTTAGCAAAATATCGTTCATTGATTTTCGTACATGTCTTAAAGATGTATGACAGTAAAGAATCCAACAAATCTGATTTTTGTTAATGCCAGCAACCAAGTTTTTTGTTAAAAACAGCAACCAAGAACATACCAAAAACTCTGTCTGGATTTCAAATTGGTTCCAATCCTAATGGGGTTTCGGAATTATTTCCTGCATAGTGGAAGTTGCAAATAAGCCACGACATTTTCCTATTTTTCTTTTTACTATACGAAGGTAAAAGGGATTCATATGACGTTCAGGCGTGTCACTTTTCCTTCAAAATCAAGCGACTATCGACCATCGTACGGACATCACAATGCCAAATAAAGTGTAAATTCATTCATGAGAATTGGGTGACAAAAGTACGAAAACCTCACTGTGTGTGGATATCATGTAAATTTATTCGAAAAATTACGACATTTTCGTTCAAATCATTTTCCTATAAATATTCTATTTTATGTAATAGCTTTTTACAATTTTCATGAAATAATCTTGTATTTTGCATCAAATTGCAATAAAATATTACATTCAGCTGAGAAGAAATAGAAACATACAACAAAGTTTAAGGCTTATCATACATTATTTTGATATTTTCATATTGCAAACATATAGAATTAATAAGTTTCTGTTAATTTCATTCACTATCCCAATCCGATCACAGTTCAGTGGTATAACATCAAGTTAGTATGAAGTTGTGAGTTCAAGTACCGCTCATTCAATGGCCGTGTCAAACCAAAGACGTAAACATACAAGTAACACAATCGAGTAACACAATCGAATATTTTGTCTAATATCACCATAAATTCAGAGCTTATATGTAGAGTCTAATTTCGTATCGATAAATTAAAGACTGAGCAAAAGTGTATAATTTGTTACCTGGAAAATAGATTTTGCAAATGGTGACGTCTCCATATGAGTCAATTAACTATTTATGATGCTTCACCTACAGCTGGTGGTCATGACGTCTCTATATGAACAAGAAATTCTCGGAGGGACATTGAATCACCTATTATATCTTGTTTTATCATCTTCGTTCTTGAACTTGATGTTTGCATAACAAAAGTATTCACATGAAATTCATGCAAATTTCATGTGAAAATCAATTGAGCCACCTGTCCCTGTGTAGAAAATCAGCAATGCGTATCCAATGAAGTTGTTTGGTAAATTAGTGATGTCCATACTTAGAGAAAATCATTTTCTGAAAACGAATTTTACCTGTTTAAATGAAATAATTTGATACATATTCCACGATTACACTAATATTTTATGGAAAATTTTATCAATCAGTTCTTTACACAGGAATCAAAATTAGTGCCTCTTGTTGGTTTACCACTGAGCTGATTTCACACTCAAGAATAGGCATGTTCATTATATCATTGTTGAAATCTGACTTTAACTCCAGTCACCAATACTGTAATACCCAAAGTAATTTTACAGTATGCTTCTTACCACAGAATTTAAGATCTATCTAGAGAGTTCTTGTGTACAAATAATGAACAGGAAATTTGTTTGCATTCCTAACACCGTTCTAATAGGACGTCATGAAATTTCCTGAGGCTAATCTAGGTTACATGAGTCAATATCTTATACACATGTAATACACAACAATACTTGTTTCTTTCATCGCAGATGTATTGTGAATACATGTCACCAGGATACATTAAGGCCAAATCCCTCCGGGGACAATTTAGACTTTTAGCTGGTGTTTTCAGGTGAAGTATTAATTTTTATTTGCTGATGATATGTATTTTCAACAAAACGGGACAACTTATATAAAATGGCAAAGAAACAGTACTCAATCTCGTACTTTCTATAGAAAATACAAATCAGAGAGATGGTAAAACACGGATCCCTGGACATACGAGAGGTGAGATCCAGTGCTAAGGAGGAGTAAGCATCCCCTGTTGATCGGTCACACCCGCCGTGAGCCCTAAAACGGCTTAACAATTGGTTTGAAACACGTCTGACAGCATTTGACATAACAGAACGTTGTACTGGCAAACTAGATCGATATAACAAAAAGGATAAGATAACTAACGAACATAGAAATTGCGAAATGCTGACTTTAGACGAGACTGTACACATCCCTGTAACATCAACGTGTTTGTCAGTAGCCTACCTCGATTAAAACACTGATCATATGCAGAACAAGCTCATGTGTTTCAAACAGTTTGAAGATAAAAACACCATATGTAGGAAAATTAAAACATAGATAAGGTAAGTTGAGGATGGAGAAATTGAAATAATTCCATTTGTTGTTTAATTTGACTTCATTTTTTCCATTGTCAACTTCCCTTATCTAAGCGGCAATTTTCCACCATCATCTGCATGTGGTATTTATGTCTTCTAATTGATTCAATACGCCAAAGCTTGTTCTGTATATAATAAGTTTTAAATCAAGGCAGGCTACCGACAAAGAAGTTGATGTTACAGGGGTTTGTACAATCTCAACAAAAGTAAGTATTTCGCAAATGTTATGTCGTTATAACAATATAATTTGCCAGTACAACTTTACATTAGGTCAAATGCTGTCTGGCGTGTTTTATACCAATTGTTAGACCGTTCTTGTCACACTGATTATGGATTGCTTCGTTTACCTAATCAGGATGTAGGGCTCACGGAAGGTGTAATCGGTCGACAGGAAATGCTTACTCTTCCTAGGCACCTGGTACCACCTCTGGTATGACAAGGAGTCCGTGTTAGCCCATATCTCTGATTTGTATTTTGTATGGGATTTACAAGATTGAATACTGTTAATTATATTAGTCTTTTCATTCCTCATGTAACCTAACTCTTTTATCACATTTTGTTTACTTCAGACAGAAGGATAGATGATATGCATTTTAATATGATTAAACCTTACTCTTTAGGTCAACAGGCGTGGTGTCAAACTCGGAAGACTTTGCAGAGGCTTTTCATTGCCCCCGGAATACAGCAATGAATCCGGAAAACAAATGCCGAATCTGGTGACGGAAACACCCTTCTGTGACGCATATTTCAGTCAGTAATATATAAAAGATCAAATACAATGTGACTTGCAATTCAATTTTTTTTTATTTTTCTCGTCAGCCTACTTCAATTATTCCTAAGTAAATGATCCAAAGATGTAGCCAATATGATACAGTTTTGAAGTCAAAACGTTGTAAATTATATTTTCGTTATATTCATCTTTCTCCAACAGGCTCTTAAAACGCCTGATCAACTTAGACTACGTAGATATTGTCAATGAGAAACTTTTAACATCTGTCAACTTCAGAGTACTCTTGCATAGGGATCTCAACAAATATTTAACAATTCTTTATATGTCAAGTTGAAGGCCGCAGAGAGATCGGTTCTTGTCACGTAGAAGGTATTTAAAAAAAAAATAGATTCTGCCTTGTCAGGATATCAAAATAAGTAGGCTAATAAAAAAGCACAACTTGTGTGAATGGGAATTCCAACATACTCTTAGAAGATCTGATCACCAAAGACTAAAAGGATATTGGAAATTACGAAACTCCAGCATCGTTTTAAATATCAACTTCCGAGTACTTTACGATAGAATCAGGATGATGTTTACAAGTATTCTGAGTGTATTGTAGGCAATACACTGTCCCCTACCGGTAGAATACTTCAATCAAAAGTAAGCCAAACATAACGAAACTCAATCTTAACCTATAACTATCCACAACAAAGTTACATATAAAATGTCAGTAAAATATCTTCATCCAATACGGTGTCAAGTCTGGAAAACTGATTCGGAATGACAGACAGACGGACGGACAGACAGACAGAATGAGGGTAAACTAATAGTCCCCTTCGGCAAAGCCGGTAGGTAACTAACGATGTAATTTGATGGATGACAGATTACAAGGTATGTAATTTGATGGATGACAGATTACAAGGTATGAATACTTCCAAGAACCATTTCATTGAAGAAGATCCAGATTATAATGCGAAAATTAACAGTCTTTGACTTATTGTAAGGAATGGAAGTTTGAAGTGTTGAGACGCCTTATTTTGCAATAAAAAAGATAAAGATAACGAAAAGTGATCAATCCCTTACTTCCCACAAGGAATAGAAAATACAGAGTAGAGCAACTATGTACCCCTGGACATACTAATGGTGTAATCAAATGCCCAGGAGGAGTAAGTGTACCCTGTTGACCGGTTGCACCAGCTGTAAACGCCATATTCCATTCGGGTAACCGAGGCAATTCGTAGTTAAAATCAGTATGGGAAGAACACATCCACTGGCATGAAACATGTCAGACAACATTTTACCCAATGACAGGAGGTAACATTTGTAAGTTGATCGTTATAACAACAGCAGAATTTGCGAAATACTGACTTTAAATGAGACTGTTAAAACCACTTGAACGTCAACTTATTTGTCAGTAGCCTGCCTTAACAATTGACCATTTGTCAAGATTCATATTCTCCGCAATGCACTTAACGTAAAATGATGAAAAAAAAACAACACATTTTCTATGTCTCTCGAACTGAGAAGTGTGAGTAATGTTGCAGATAGAGAATCGGAGAACTTTTGCCAATCTTTCATAACTCTGTTAGGAATTGATAGAAATGACAGAGATATGTACCTACCCCAGACATCTGATCACCTCCAGAGAGTCTTCATTCTCCAATATGTAAACAATTTTTTTCACCAGGATCAGTATAAACAACATGTTCCTCTTAATCACCGCAAAATTATGCGCAGTTGTATTTTCTACACTATACATATTCAAAGAGAATCCGCTTTAATACAGTTTATCATCTTCCACTATGCCCCACTTAGGCATTCAAAGGCGTACAAATTCTATGGTTTTATCGCGGGGAAAATGTCACAATATTTTATTTTTATTTAATACCGTTATCAAGTTATAAGCTGCATGCGTGAAATATTTCCTGTAAAATTATCATACATTATTTCTTTTTCATATCAAATCACTCTCCATTTTTAAATAAAGTTTAAGCGAAGGTGATATTCATAATGTGACCTTGAAATCGTCTCTATTTCTTCTCCTATCTTCTCCCATCATCACTCCGTTTTAAGCAAATCTAATTTACACAATTATTGCGACCACCTTCAGTAAGTGTATAGTGCCACGATATACAGCGTATGCAATTATTAATCATTATACTTATATTTCTATTGCACTGATCTATCAACCTCTTCCTGTATCTAATAAATCCTTGCATACCCTCGAAAAAAATATGCCGCATTAGATGCATTTTACACTTCTTTCCTTTTATCGGAGAACTTGCTCGATTTTGTTACTTCTACATATATGGTGTCACGTAAGTCACGTGATAATAAACACTTGCCTGGATGAAAATACATAAATGCATACTATATATCAGTATGGAAGTCGATTCCTTTTCGGATATTTTTCACAGAATATTATGCATTTAAAATATTATTTATTTAAAACTGTTTTATGTGTGTATTTCACTTTATTTCCGTATGGGACGCCTTAATTCAATTAAGTTTTTTTTTTCATTCCAACAAATACCTTGAAAAGTATTCTTCAATATTTACAAGTCAATGGGGATCTGGTTAGAATAGGTCCTCAGTACCCCTTTCTTGTCGTATGAGGCGACTCAATGGGGCGGATGAGACCGCAAAAACAGGCCTCCTGTCACAGCAAGTGTGGCACGATAAAGATCCCTCTCTGCTCAAAGGCCCGAAGCGTCGAGCATAGACCTAAATTATGCAGCCCTTCACCGGCAATGGTGACGTCTCCATATGAGTAAAACATTCTCGTTAAACAACATAATCAATCAATCAATCAATCTTCACATACTGAGTTCAAATTCGTATTACTTTTTTTGTCTGCTCAACAGAGAGGACTCTCGGGGTGTATGACCGATCACCAGGGCTTGTTTACTCCTCCTAGACACTTGATCACCCCTTTGGTGTGTCCAATGGTTCATGTTTGTCTTACTCTTAGATTTGTATATGATTCATGTAAGTGATCACAATTTTCTTGTGATAAGTTCATTGTATGGCATACGCTGCGGCTCAAAATTACATACTTTTCTCAGTCTTAGTTTATAATGGTCTTGAACTCAAAGTTTAAATCCAAGAACGTTTTATCTATTAACAATAATGACTTTCGCTCAAATATCGACATAATGTATGTAAGTGATCTCGGAATAAAGGTCACCAAAGAGTCCTCCGCATCTGATTCATATTTGGATATTTTATTGAACAACTCAAATTTATGACACAGGATTTGACTTCGGCTTCTCCATCCTCAACTTCCCATATTTATGTAGCAATATTTTGCAACATGAAACCTCTATGTGTAATGTTTTCTTTGAAATACCTGTGACTTGTACTTGCAATTATGGTTGAATTTTAGCTAATGAACAATAAACGTATCAGATGATATGATTTATGAATTTAATTTGATTCACTGCAAACAACACAACTACATAATGCGTAAAAAGGTCTTTATGATTATCACAACTTATTTATACCAATAAAAAATGATAGAAAATACGTTAAGAAACGTGGTGGTCCGTATATTGTCATAGAACCCTTGTCATAAGACTATAAAGTTAAAAAGATAATCCTCCACCACCGTGAAAAAACTATCATTTCAACAGAATTCAAAACCCAGTCGAGTCTGTGAGTTTTCAAGAATATCTTAATACGATGACGGTGGGGTCTTAATTAAATTGACAATAAAACTATGATCAATTTTTTAATCGTAAATAATATACTATTCGCTTTGGAATCGGTCATATAAAATTGTTGATAGATCGTCTGATTATTGTTACGAATTGTTAAAATGCGATAGAATGCACGGTTTTGAATTCTGGTTACATCATACACTGGTTGATAAATACTCATGTAAAAGAAAAAAAGATCTGTTTGATTTACATATCTAGATACACAGTTAAGCATGGTGCATTTCAAAAAGTAATTCAAATGAAACCCATGAAATTTGATAATAAACTAACTAGCTATTCTATTTCCAATAGGAGCTGTTAGATTGATCACTGTTTGATATCTTCATCTTTTGATCTATGGGAAATAATTTCTCTTTGCGTTAATAAAACATGGTGTTAGATATAATTATTCTATTCTCGGCTGCATGTATTTCTGGTATAGAGATGATTATCTATTTTCAGTCTACTCTTATGGTGTACATTTGCAAAGATCGTCTGACATATTAACCAGTGATTGGTTTTTAATTTGATGCGAGAAACAACTAATTGAATGTACATTTCAATTGATGAAATTCATTCAGATGTAACATGAAATTAATTAGATATACAGTGCATTTTGATGAAATTCCCATTCATAAATACATGATATCCTGATTTTTGCAATCATTGATTAATGTTAAAATTGGTGTCGGGACCAGTGCGATTCTAATGTAATCACTGATTACAAAAAATTACCATAAAGTGTAACAGTTCAAACGAAAGATACATGATGACGTAAAGAAAGGAATATTCACAACGCCTTTCTACTTTTATAGATTTTTTTCTTTCCTTTTTTCTTTATAATGTTTTTTCGCTTTTCTTAACTTCCATACATGTCTCAACATGATATAAAAACAAAAACAAAATAGCAGTACAAATGTCCAAAATATTTCTGTTTCATTGTTACTAAATAAACATTCTTACACCGAAAAAGATTTAAATGCTCCATAGAAACTACGAAATTAGAAAGGAAGCAGGAAAACCTAACCTATTATTTTGATAAATTTAAATATATTCCATTGGTTTGATGTTCAGAGCAAAATAATACAAAATGATTTTAAGCCATTTTTAATTTTAATTAAATTTTAATTTTAAATAATTTTAATTATTTTAAAATAATTTTTAGTAACTGTTCTAGACGACGAAAGAATTTAGATATCTGTTACTGTCCTCTCAGTGTAACTTGATCTAATTAGCTCAATACAGAACGACTCTTGATGCGACGTCGCATCAATTTCCCCAGAAAAGCATCACGATACGGTTTTGAACTTGAAAATTTCCATGACAAAATTGATATTTATCTGTAAATCCTAGGATAATGAATAGCGTTTAATGGCATACAATTATAAATGAACCATTAGTGAGCATAAACGTATAATCACACACTAAATCTTTAGTACCTAGTTATGTCCGACAGGGGATGCTTACTCCTCCTAGGCACCTGATCCCACCTCTGGTATGACGAGTTTCCGTGTTTGCCCATCCCTTTGATTTGTATTTTCTATAGGAATTACGAGATCGAATACTGTTAGTTATCTTAGCCTTTTCATCAGTATACAATGTATGACGTATAGGAATGTAGACCTTGTAATCTCGTCATTTGGAGTTCAATATTCTATCGCCATTTAAAAACTATATGAAAGAGAACTCAATTCAGATTCTCCAAAATACGGCTCTTAAAATATATAAAAATAAAATAAATGTTTGATAGGAATATTGTGGTCATAAATTGGTATCATAATCTAGAGTTAAAAAAACATGTTAGATTTTTAAAATAGCAGCACAACAAAAGCTGTACACATACTAGAGCGGATATGGTTCCGCATTTTTGTTATTTTGTCTCCAAAAACTGGTTATTTTCAAAGTGTTTCCTTTATTGGTCTCATTTCGCCCTAAATTAGTACTTTTGTAATCTACATCTTTTCAATTGCCCAAAATTGCACAAATGTTATAGGGCGAGCTATGGGCACTATTTTTGAAAAAAAAAAATGATATTCAGGATTGCTACTAAATATTATGTTTATGATACTTTGATGCTGAAAAACTTAAAATTTTAAGATAATATGGCCGACTTATTTCTGTGAATGAAGAAACAAAATACTTGTTATATTTTTATGGATCCCTTTAGGTCGGTGCTTATTTCTAAAGGAAGGGAAGTTGCCTAATCAAATTACAGTTTCCGGTTACGGCTTGTTTCGCCCCCTTACTGCATATGTTTAGTACCTAGTTATGTCCGACATTCACGCCGCAGCTGCGTTGCGTTGTTCTTAAGAAAGTGTGTAAAATAATGTTATTTTACATTATAATCATAAAATGATCATTAAACGAAAATAACGTCGTACACATATTTGTTCAAGTCATGCATGCACCTACAACATATATGTTTTAAAGAAATGTCATCATTATGAAATACCAAATCATGGTTTTTTTATTACGTAGAGCAATGCTTTTTATCTAATAATAATAATAATAAACTTATTTCATGTAATGTATTTAAGCATACATGTAAATGAAAATGTTGGGAAATGAATTTATAGTTTATTTGAAAGAAACCAATTCCATATCACGTGAAAACTATTATTGAGAACAATTACATCATTTGTACCAACATCTAAAGTTTGGCACTTCATAAACGTAATAAAACAAAGATTTTTAACTGTATTTCAGAACTAGCGAAAAAATGAATAAAGAACCTTGAACACAGATCTATATTTTCCATTCGCATATTTAAAACCTAAAGTAGAATATTGTGTATGGGGATTATACTGCCTGGCCAGTCAGCTAGCTTTCTTATTGATGTGGGGGAGTCTATCTTGATCACGCGAGCATGTTCAGAACGCTGTATTGCAATTTTTCAAATTTATTTGTTTACTGCGAATAGGAATATAATATTAAATACATGATTAGCCTGATTAAGTATTAGTTATTTAAATAATCTTAATTACAACACCTTTTGTGAAGGGGTTAGAAATTTTAATAAGTAAAATTATGCTATAAAATGACGCAAAATTAAAAGTACCTTTGAATCATTGTGCTGTTCAACTTATGCAGAATTTGTCTTCCTGAGACGCTGACTTTAAAATGGTTTTATTTTCCTTTAATTTGATCCGGATGTTGTCAGTAACCCTTGCTTCTCGTAAGAGACCACTAAATGGGAGTGACCCTTTCGACAAGACCGCAAAAACCGAGATCCTGTGTCATAGCAGGTGTGGCGTGATAACGATCACTCCTTACTCATAGGCTGTGAGCGTGAAACATAAGCATAAATTTTGCAGCACTTCATCGGCAACGATGACGCTTCCCTATGGGTGAAAAATTCTCGGGAGGTACATTGAACAATGTACTACCACCATCCAACCTTGAAAGTGAAAATTTGAACATACTTTAGTCTTTAAACACATCCCCTTCCCGTCTCCTGGTGAATCAACAAAACGCCTTTGCACTGAATCTTAAAAAATAATAATATTAATTACCTATAAAAGGATTTTTTTATTTGGTTTATGGAACTTCTTTTAATTCTATTTTCTGTTGATTTACCCAAATTATAGTCGTCTCTCTATTTATCCCCAAATGAAAAGCAATATGAATCAATATGCAGACTGAAAAGCAAGAAAGTCGTCTTTGGGGTGGGCGTTGAAACAATACCCTTTCACCACATGGAATTTTAATTGTTCGCAAACGTCATAACGTTGTATAGTATTCATGCTGAAAAACAACACCGGGTTTAAACAACTGTAAAACGAAAACTAGAAAATATATTGTTATAAAATAAATCTGTTCTTTAACCTATCAATATTAGAGCATCAATTGTGAACGTCTCATTTATTTTCCCAAAAGGGCCAATTTTGTTACTTCGTGGCTCTTGTTATTTATAAATTATGAACGCAATTACCCATACAATATCAAGCGGAATGTGTTCGGTTTCATTGATAAATCGGTGAATGGCTGCCTATGCTCGGCGCTTGTGGCCTTTGAGCAGGGAGGGACCTTTACCATGCAACACTTCCTGTGACACGGGGCCTCGGATTTTGCAGCTTCATGCCAAAGACCGTCCCATGAAGTTGCCTCTTACAACAAACAAGGGTTCCCATAGATCGTAATGACAATTTTCTCTGAACTTTAAGGAATGGATATAAATATTTTGTCGTTGAAGGTCACCGTATCTTTCTGTTAACGCTTCATTACCATATTTGGCTCCAGTATTGACAACCATAGATAAAGGCGTTTATCGTGGCTTATCATTCGTACTCCTTTTTTGCAGTTGCCGTATTACTACATACACATTCTGAATCGGTTGCTATTTCGCCACCCGTCAGTTTAATATTTATCATAAGTAGCCTGTTTAAGGTACGGTTTTCCTGTTCCTGTCAACTCTTATGACTTAAGGTATTCCATGCATAATGAAGGGTACGTCAACAGTGTGAACAGTAATTATAGCATTAAAAACATTCTAAATGAGCTTCGATTACCATGATCTTATTGTCCAGCCAGGATTTTGATGAATCGTCCGTAATTTATCAAAATTAAAAAAATTTCGTTGATGTTCACATTATTACAGGTACCAACATCAATTTCAGATATATTTGTTTTCCTAAGACTTACATTGGAATAAAAGGGACTTTTTTGATAAATTTGACATCGTATGATTTGTAGTTTTATTAAATTCAAAATAGCGCCTTGGCTGGATAGTTTACCTTTTCATTTATCAAAACGAAATACGTATATTACACATAGAATACCTTAAGTTTGTGAAATACAGTTCTCAACAGTCATCACATTGTTATTTTATTATTTTTCAGAAAGCCACTATAAAATATTAAAACGTTATGAATGTTTACGAGATTGAATACTGTTAGTTATCTTCACCTTTACAATATATTTTTCAAGCAAACTGTTTTACATTTTAGCAATTTGAATCATTAATGTAAAAAAAATAATGTGATGACTGCACAGAGAAAGCAAACTCTTACTACTGGTTCTTTCCGAATTTAACTCTTTGTACTTTTTTAATTTCTGATCCACAATGGAAACATTTGTTGATCATCCGGGTACATGCTGTGCATATCATGTGACCGCATTTGATTATTACGTGGCTGATATCAGCATTGCCACAGCTTTTACAGACCAGCATACGTCGCATCTCTTCATTTTGTTTTCGTATTTCGTCTAGATCTGGAATAAAAAATGAACTCCAACGTCGGATTTCAGTTACATCAACTTTAAAGATGTCTTTATAATATTATATGTCACCTAAATGCATATTTCATAATACTTATAGATTACGAGGGAAATAATTTTCCGTTTCACTAAAACGTACGTGGAATATCATACAGTTATGGACATTTTTAGGTCAGTATAGTGCTTTATCTAACTTAAAAGTATAATACTAACCAAACCCTGAGGGCGAGGTAAATTCATGTGATCTAGGTTGCCAGTACAGCCTTCCATTAAGTCAAATGCTGTCTGACGTGTTTCATACAAATTGTTAGGCCGTTCTTGGCACACTGATTCTGACTGCGGATTACGCCGTTTACTAGATAAAAATATAGCGCTCACGGCGAAAGTGACCGGTCGACAGGGGATACTTACTCCTCCTAGGCACCTGACCCCAACCTCTGGTATGTGCAGGGGTCCGTGTTGGCCCATATCTTTGATTTATATTTTCTATAGAAATTGCGAGGTGGAGAACTGTTCGTTACCTTACCCTTTAATCTCGAAGATAACTAACGCATTATAATGACAGATAAAAAGATTGAATAATTGAAAAATTATACCATACGTTCCATGTATAGCCAACAATCATATTGACTTAAAAATGTCCGTTGTATAATATTGCAAGAAGTACCTTCAGACATCGCTACGTTGTGTTGATTGTCTGCTTGAGCGTTAGTTGGTCTTTTCAATCTGAAATTTGGTAAGTTATTTTCCAGTCGCAATTTTTCAATTTCATCCAGAAGGCAAGCATTCGTTATTTCATAGTCCGGACCTGCAATAAAGCATCAAATTTGAATATTCGCATAAAGGTGAAGGATACCACCACATGATTGAACATTTGTTGAGTGTGACGGAAAACAACAATCAATCAATCAATCTATAGATAGATATGCATACTCCACAAAGTAAAAATGTATATATTTGTTTTTAAGGTTCCTGGATCTTGCAGAAGAATAATTCCACATCCTATGTTCTCACCCTACTATTCATTTGAAACAGCGAAACTATATATGGCATGATATGTGTTGCACGGAACCCTAATATCAGTGTTATTAATCGTGTCTGGCGACCCTTTGTAAGTCAATCACTTGTATCAATCTGTACCTACATGGATTTCGTTGTGTTTTGAGAGGAAATGACACTATAACTATTGACTGCGGAATATTTGAATGTTTTATAAGATCCTGTTCGTTTAGAGAACGCTTTGAACATCGCAACCGTTCATCTTTATGACTGGCGTTGGTCATTTTGTGTATAACCCCCCCCCCCCCCCCCCCCAAAAAAAAACATGTCAATTTTGAGATAAAATCCTATCATTATTCTATGTAACATAGGAAAAACACCTTATTTCAAATCAGTAAAAATATTTGTGATAGCTTCGTTAATCGTTAATCTGAAATGACGTCATGTAAATTTTGTAGTTTGATATGTCACAGGTTTCACCAAAACAGGAAATGTATGTCTCATCTGCCCCTTTGGCAGTATTGAAAAGTTAACTGCAGGTAATAATGGAATATTGCGACATCAATATGAAAGTTGACGAACGTTTTGCCATATAGTTGAGTACTTGGTATGTCGTTGGCGTATATTTTCAATTTAAGTACATAAGTACGAAGAATCTATGGAAGACTGTGGTGTCTTGGAGAATAATTTGCGATTTCTTTGCTAAAAGATGTTTATGATATTTTATAATCCACATTTTATTTGCACTAGGTTTGGTATTTGCTATGACACAATAAGTTAGAAGATTGTCCTTCACAGCTGTTATTATTTTCAAACAAATTGGTATCAAAATACTGAGCGGTAAATATTTTGTATATGCAAAAACAATCGACCTCTGAACTGTGGCATAATGATAAAAAATTGATAATGACTATTTACTTATTATGGTCTACATGTGTTCTACAGGTGTGCCAAATTTGATTAAGCAAAAGGTTCCCAAGCCGTTTCTTCTTAAACTCGCCTGTTATTAGATGTTGTGACCTTAAATCTATAGTAGTCATTAAGTCGTAAATGGGTACAAGTGTATCAAATTTGAAAAAACTTTCAGGAAAAATATTTTCTGATGTCCAGAATATTTGATGACCCATCTCATAATTTATATAAACTTCTGTAGTTCAAATCTTATGTTTTTGGGAAGTAGACAATGTTATCTTTGACGAAAAAAATGAAGTCTAATGAATGAAACTTTTTCGAAGTTGCAACAAGAGGTGCCAAGCAGCGGTGATAACAATATAACATACGTCTTATTTTCTTTAGCTTTCTTTAACTGCATGCTCATCAGATCTTTATGAAACTATTTACAAAATGAACAAGATGCCCCCCCCCCCCCAAAAAAAAACCCAAAACAAAACAAAGTGGAAGCCATATTAGTTGAACCTTTTGTAGCAACACTGAGAACGTGAAGTAGTTTACATTTTGTTCATCGTTTCAAACGCAATATTTTGCGGTTTAAAATATATGGCTTATATTGGAATTTTCAGAGTAGATCAACGGTCAATGTAACGTTCAACAGGTTAACAATTGTTTTACCGACAGAACGGTCTTGCCACCAGAAATACACATGCCAAATATGAAAGCTCTGTCTCTTATGTTGTAGAAGATATGACCAGTTTTTGGACAATTTCCAACACCCATGTCAAGGTCACAAGGTCAAAAAAGGTAGTACCATTGGAAATAATTGCTCTCAAGAAATACAAACGCTTAATACAAGAACAGTATCTCTTATGATTTGAAAGATATGACTTATATTAGAACTTTCTAAAAGTGGGTCAAAGGTCAGTATAAAGCGCTGGAGGTCAAAGACTTTGATGTCAGTGAAAAGATCTCACACGGAATAGATATATTAAAAACGAAAGGAAAGGTCTATTTATGATAATGTAAAAGAGATGACCAAAATTAAAAATTTTTGAAAATTTCCAACAATTAAGTAAAAAATCAATATGAAGGTCAACAGGTCAATAAATCTGGTATTGATAGAAAAGTTTTCTCGTCAGAAATACACAAGATAAATATAAAAGGAGTACCTCTTACGATTTGAAAGATACAGCTTATATTAGAATTTTTTAATGTTTTCAACAAACATTAAACAACATTCAATCAATCATCAATTCAACAAATGTAATATATTTATTTACCATGTTTTTCGTATATGCGATCAATTGCACTTCGAACAATTCTTGGCAGATATCCCTGTCTCAAAATATTTTGAGGAACTTCAAGCAACAAAACATTTTCTATCTCGCCCTGGAAGACAATTCATTTAAGTTATTTTTACCCACTTTTAATCAATTCTAAGTAGAAAACATGGGAATTTCTGTTATGCGCTTCATGGAGATACCATCACGAACTATCAATCATTTTATGAATGAATATGTGCATTGCTACATACCTCACTACACTCAGGAATCGACCTCGTTGAGAATGGTTCGTCAGCAAAGTTAACATCTCCAAGGAGAGAGGCGGTGTTATACTGTTTCCCTCCTCCAATATCAACATCGTGGGCAGACATTTCCCTCGTAATATTCCTGTAGCAGGATAAAACGCTTTAATATCTATACCTTCAAACTTAGAATCACCTTCAAATAGAAACATGATTTATACATTCTATACATTTTAGTTTCATGTACTAGTTTAAATGATTGATTGATTGATTATTTATTGCTTTCCGCCACACTCAACAATTTTTCAGTTATCTGGTGGCGTCCAGTTTTTGTTGGTGGAGGAGAGAACCTAGATACAATGTACCTGGGAAGAGACCACCGACCTTCCGCAAGTAAACTGGCAGACTTGCTTACATAACGCCGAAGCCGAGATTCGAACACGCGTCGACAGAGGTGAGAGGCTTTGAGATTTTGAGCCCGATGCTCTAACCTCTCGGCCACGGAGGCCCCCTACTAGTTTAAATGTATTCATTGATTGATTGTATATTGTTTAACGTCCCTCTTGAGAATCTTTCATTGACATGAAGGCGTCACCAATGCCGATCAAGGGCTGCAAAATTTAGGCCTATGCTCGGCGCGTAGGGCCTTTGGGCAGGGAGGGATCTTTATTGTGCCACACCTGTTGTGACATGGGGCCCTCGGGTTTTACCGTCTCATCCGAAGGACCGCCCCGTTTAGTAGCCTCTTACTACAAAAAAGGGGTACTGAGGATCTATTCGAGCCCGGATCCCCACTGGACAGTTTAAATATAAACAATATTTTAAATGTTGCAAATAAGATACAAATACATGAAATATAACAAAATAACTTTTAAAACACTCTATCACCGTGTTACCTCCCCCTTTTCACTCAAAAAAAGTTCACTGCTCTTAAAACCAACCACAGCACGAACTAGACTATCCCTACAATTCCATAAAATCAGATTTCTTGTTAAAATTTAGATGATGGGGTGCATACCTCTTCGCAATCTTCCACTATGTAGAACCTGCAAATATTACATGAATCGGATGCATACATATAAGTCACATTTAATTAAGCAAAAAGTGAAATGATGTGATTTATCATCATTATGAACATTTCTCTATCTCAAATTGTCACAAGTTTCCTGTCATCTACAATGGCAATGTTGGCATAATATCCGTCATAAACAAAATTAAATTTCATTTCACTGAAATGCAATCAAATGAAACCACTTACCTTGTAAAAGTAATGAGATTAACTACCTGTTCAATTCTTCATGAAGAAATGTTATTCTAGTAAAGCCTAAAATAAAAGGGGGTTTCCTTGAATAAGCATTTATCAAAATAAAGACACCTCAAACCGATCGATAGATATTTTTATATTTTGAAAACTTACTCTGTACTATTTTTAAATATTACCGAGACTGTTTGCTGATACCCACGTGAGTGGTGTATGTAGGTAGAAATAACTTGTTATTGTAACACGATTATTGGCAATATTTTATTCTTTTTGTATTCCAATTTACCATTGGTTGTCGGTAAATCCTTTGTTATTATAACCAAAATTATAGGCAATGTATTCTTCGAAATAATTCCTTATATTCGAATTCAACGATGTAATCGATAAATCCAAGCTGAAGGGAAAACTTTCAGTGAAGCATATGTCCATGCTGAAGTTAACTGCATGGAATGAGCTAGAGCATGTTAGTATGATAAAATAATTCACTATACGAGGGATGTTCTTTTCACATTTATTAATTTTGTAATCCTTTTATTCGTCCCTGCCCTTGAAAGTACTCACCCTTGGCCCGGATATACTCTTTTAGACGACCAATCCACTTCTGGAAACATTTTTCATACTTCTCAATAGGGACATCCATCATATACTGATAAATTGCAGACCTAAGAACATGTGCTAACGACAAGTTTGTCATCCGAGTTAATTGCCTCACGGTATACTTTGTGTCTTTCTGTAATATTTGGTGGGTTTCTACGATGCTATTATTGGTTGTAACTATTGCAGGGCGACCTTAGCGAGCAGCGTCTTTGAGGTTTTCATAACCTGTTTTAAATTTAGCAACTCGCTTACAAACAGATCTATGGGATATATGACCATTCGCATAGATATCACAGACCTCACAATAAATATCTACGGGTTTAATTGCACGATTTGCATGTGAAGAAGGTGTGAAATAATATTATTTTTGGAACATACCTCGTAATAATGCAATGATTGTGACAAATCCATATCTGTACGTCCATCCAATATTCTGCTCAAAGCCATAGGGCTCTTTACTCTGTGGGCGATGTTGAACTCGGCAAGATATATGTTCTGGAATTACTGTCGATGTTGGAAATTCATTCCACACGATATAGGCACTCGTGTTGTATAATCGGTTATATCATACCGCTGTGATTAACAGTCCAAGAAATCGGCCTATGGGTGGCATACAACGAAGACGCCATTCCTGTGAATGGTGAGATCGAACTTTGGCCAGAAAACACTACTTTGGGATACCAATGATAAACTGCTGCTGGGGTGAAACTGGTAAATTCTAAAGTGGACTCCCTAAAGAGATTGGGGCGTAGTGGGTTAGAGGCTTCTGACTTCATGACGAAGCCCTGTTGAGAGTCTGGGGGTGAAATTTCCGGATTCTAAGCGTTTTGACATGAACTTTAGCATCTTTCGGGAATTCGTGATATTCGAATTCATAGTTTGTTCACATATTCTGCATGCATTTGTGTGCATTAAAAATATATTTGAAAAAATACAAACTTCAAAACACAAAATTCAAACACTTTTATTTAATTTCGTTAATGTTTTGCAGAACACTGACAGTCAAAAGAGCACGGACAACCGCTTTTCTTTCTCCGTAATAAAATCTGTAAATTGAACCTTTTTGTTTTTTCAGTGTTATTTAATTCTTTCCTCTATATTTTAAAAGTCGATGTGGACGCTTGGGAATAAACGTTATGACGCTCCCTGGAATCTCATCTGCAGCTTGTATTTCATTATGAAATTTTCGCTTCTGTTCTATGTGGCAAGGTCTAGAAATTATTCCTTTCAAGTTTCAATGGTCCTGGATAGTTATCCTCATCACCTACAACGAAATTAGATTAGAATTTTCCAAATGCAGTACGGACACCACCGTGGAGGTTACTAATATGAGCTTTCGTTTCACAATTATGTTGATTATACTAACCGTTAATACGTGATTTTGAGTAAGGATTACTTCGTTTACCCGATCATGATATGGGGTTCATGGCAGGTGTGACCCGTCAAATAGGAAGTGCTCGCTCCTCTTACAGTGCTTTCAAGGTCCTTTTTTGCACTTGGATTAATTTGTATTTTTATAGGAACTATGATATTATCTTAACATTTCAGCATAGATGACCACTAATCGAATCCATAATATATGAGTATATAATACTACTACTAATAATAATAATTATTAATAATTAGCGCTTTTTCCAGCATATACTGCTCAGAGCACTTAACAATACATATCAAAACGGACAAAATATTTATAATTCTGTGTCACGCCCTGAATCCGAGTGGACTGACTCACTGGAAATGTAATTTTGATCATTAAATTATACATACAACTCTCTTTATGAATGCTATGCATGTATCACCAAAATAAATAAATAAATAGATAAATACGATGAAATAAACTTCTTAAAAATGATAAAATAGAACTGAAAAGCCCTGGTATTGACTACCATTTCTAAAATAAGACATTTTACCCGCACGGTGGTTAATCTTCCGTCTTTAATTTCGTTGTATTTCATATTTTCTATTATATTAATTAAATCTAATTGCACAATTTTTTAAAGTATGTATTCCTCGTATTTAGTAATTGCTACAGTTTGTCTTTAAAAAAAAATCCGGAAATATATGGGCACTTTTCATGATCTGAAATTGTTTTCATATCATCCCATTTCGACCTCGATGACAGTAGAGCAAATGTGTTGTATTGATTTCCCCTTAAACATCACATATAGTTTTGGAATATTGAAAAAGAAAAAACCACATCTTCACTAACAAAGAATAATCCATTCGGAATCTTCTAATTTTCTCTGGAGTAAGTAATTTGAAATATTAATACAAATTGTTTCAAGCCCAGTTCATTGTGCTATGTTCGTTGCTGTTATTTCAGATTGGCTTTAACTCTTCTTTTCACCGCTGATTCGCATACCGGACAAGTCTGCATTGCTGGAGCACAGTCCGCACAACAGACCAGATGACCACATGGCATGAACACGTATGACACTTGCCCCTCAATGCACACCTTACACACAGTGAGATCTCTTAGTTTTCTGTGTTCATCTCTTAATTGCTCGATCTCTAGATTAACAGAGAGTACATATTTACTACAAAATATCGAGGACATTGGTAAGATACATTAATTCATCGTAAAAACATACCGAACATGATTTCCTTGCGTCCGTATTCCTCGGCTTTTAAAGTAAAATAACTTCATCATATTCTAATTTTAAATACTGGATTCCCCGTTGCAGTATAAATAAATGACATGGAAATCAATAGTTGTTTAAATACCGAGGGAGCAATGTTGACTGTTCTTCATAGAAAAGTCTTTCACTTATCACTGTAAGTAAAATAGATTTACACAAATGTAAAATATAGTAAATGATTTAGATTGATTGATTATATATTGTTTAACGTCCCACTCAAGAATCTTTCACTCATATGGAGATGTTACCATTGCCGGTAACGCCCTGCTAAATTTAGGCCTATGCTCGGTGCTCAGGGCCTTTGAGCAGGAAGGGATCTTTATCGTGCCACACCTGCTAAATATCTCAAAAATAAATTTGCTTATATAATGTTTTTGGAGAAAATACTTCAACATTGAAACCTTTCCTGTTTTACTTGTAGGTATTCAGCTTTATCATTTTCATAATATTAAATATCAAACTATTTTTCAGTAACACTCAGATTGTCCACGAGCTGAATTGAAAATCAGTGGAGAATTGATATTGATAGAGGATTTTTTTTTTACTTTTGTTGATCTATTATCAATATGATTTATTGTTACTAGAATACAACATATTTTTATCATAAAAAGTCTAAGATAACAAACAGTACTAAATCTCATAATTTCTATAGAAATTACAAATCAGAAAGATGGGCAACTCCTGTTAACCGGTCACATCCGCCATGGGTCCTATATCTCGATCATGTAAACGGAGTAATCCACAGTCAAGCTCATTGTGGTGTTTATATCTCTCAAATGATTCCATATGCAAGAGCTTGTTTTGTATATCATCAGTGTTGTAAATCGAGGCAGGCTAATGACACAGGAGTTAACGGAGTATCAGTCTTGTTTAAAATCAGAATTTTGCAAAATATATGGTCATTGTAACAATCTAGTTTGCCAATACATCATGTCATTGTATGAAATGTCTGATTTGTTTCATACCAATTGTTAGGCCGTTCTTGACACACTGATTCTGACTGCAGATTATTCTGTTTACCTGGTCAAGATACAGGATTTACTGCTTGTGTAACTGAACAACAGGTAAAGCATATTCCTTCTTGGCAAAATATTTCACATGAATTCCATACGAATATCATTTTTAATCTTCTCATGCAAATTTCATACGACAATGACGTGAATCAGATTTTCCTGTGTCATAAAACGACAGAATCATATATTTAAAGGAAATAACCCAATACATTCTGTACGAGTGCGCTGATGTTTTAAGGAAAGTCATAAAAATGACGTCCACTGTATATCGGGAAATCTTCTGTAATGTATCTGTGTAATATAAAACGCAAACGGTACGAATTTTGATGCAACAGATAACTAGTTCAATGAATCAACTAAAGACATGCAATTGAATTATTACCAGTCTCTTCACTATGATTGCCTGTCAGTCGTGTAATTTATCGATTTACATGTACGCACTGTAAATTTCAGAGAACACAAATACGAACAGTTCCACTAAAAAGCTGCAATGATGTCATTCATTGATATGTTTGTTGAGTGTTTCAGCTATTCAATCAATACTAGTTGGATATTTTAAATATTCAACTGTTAAAAACTGTTAACAAAAGTTCATGGACTTTGAATAAATAATAAAAAAAAACATTTGCAAGAGAGAACATGGACTTTGAATAAATAAATAAAAAAAAAAGTTTGCAAAAGAGAACAGAAAAAGAGCAAAAAATACTCAAAAACGAATTTCCACTGAAATTTAATAAAAATTCGACTGAAACACTTCCGTTTTGAAATTTGATTGCTTTACACAGAGAATGATCCTCTTTATATTAATCACGAGAAACGGTTTCACATTTGTTAAATCTCAAAGACACATACATTGAGATTTTCATACATGGAACTATGTAAAAATAGCATAAATTCCGTTCATGTATTCTACCGTACCATTAACAGCCTAACCCGAGCATGTTATTCGTTCTCACTCAGTGTTAGAAATAGGTTCCTTTAAATGTGTATCTTCCGGGGCCTCCGTGGCCGAGTGGTTAGAGCATCGGGCTTAAAATCACAAAGCCTCTCACCTCTGTCGGCGCGTGTTCGAATCTCGGCCGCGGCGTTATGTGAGCAAGTTTGCCAGTTTACTTGCGGAAGGTCGGTGGTCTCTTCCCAGGTACATTGTATCTGGGTTCTCTCCTCCACCAACAAAAACTGGACGCCACCAGATAACTGAAAAATCACAAAGCCTCTCACCTCTGTCGGCGCCTGTTCGAATCTCGGCCGCGGCGTTATGTGAGCAAGTTTGCCAGTTTACTTGCGGAAGGTCGGTGGTCTCTTCCCGGGTACATTGTATCTGGGTTCTCTCCTCCACAAACAAAAACTGGACGCCACCAGATAACTGAAAAATTGTTGAGTGTGGCGGAAAGCAATAAATAAACAATCAATCAATCATTGTCTTCCGATTTCACGTTCTCGGAATTATTGTCTGTGTCTGTTTTTATTGTAATCCTATATGTATTTGATCAAGTCATCACATGACATCATCAGATAAATGACTATGTTTCAAGTAAAAAATAAGTTGGGGTGGTTTCGGTGTCTAATTCCAATTATCATTCAAAAGACTATCAATGTCCCCTGAGCTCTGGGCTTCTCTAAAGTTCCGAGTAAAACAATCTCTCCATCAGAACGCAGGTCTGTCCAGGTACTTGTAAGGAATGGTGAGCAGCTGTTGATAGGGGTGTTCGGGTTAGGCTATTGTATAATGGAACGATTGCATATATGAATGGAATTTATGCTTTTTGTATATTACACAGTTGGATATGTGAACGACTAGATGTGTTAATCACTGAGAATTTTTGTAAGTAAGATAAACAACTTCAAACGGGATTGCTGAAACCCCCATTACATCAACCTATTACTCAGCAGCTTGATTTAAAAACTTATCATACGCAGAACATATGCTCTCTTGTCTTGACAGACAATAAACAACATATGCAGGTGAAAATAGAATATTGCTAAAAGAAAGATGGGAAATGTACATTACAATTTACAGTAATTGAAGTCATCCTATCTGTGATGATGTTGTTTTGTTAGATTGCCGTGTTAATTGAAGCCATCCCTTAAGTTATAATGCTGATTTGTTAGTGTGCCTTTAACACCTATGTTCAATGTAATATCAAAGTATGTTATTTTACATTGTAATTCGCTAAGAATTGTTCAAAGCATCACGGTGAAAATGTCGCTAGAAGTTGACTGTACGTTTTAGATCAGTGTGCCAAGAACGACCTAACAATATGTATGAAACACTTCAGACAGCATTTGACCTAATGGAAAATTGTACTGGCAAACTAGATGGTTATAACGACCATACAATTTACAAAAGGCTTACTTTAGACGAGACTGTAGAAACCCCAGTAACATCATCTTCGTTGTCAGTAATCTGTCTCGATTTAAAAACTGATGATAAAACAAGTTCTTGCGTATTGAATCAGTTGGGGGATACAAACACCATATACAGCTGATGACGTCATCGATATATCTAAATGTTGAATAGAAGGCCACAGATTTGCTGTTCTCATGTAGCATGTAGCATGTAGAGACCCAATCACCAAAGACCACGAAGATGTTGTCAATGAGAAACTCTAGCATCATTTTAATATCAACTTCAGAAAACTTGTGCGTGAAGTCAGAGTGGTGACATGTCCAGCTGGACAATAGTTAAAAGAAAACACAGAACAAGAACATATA